>CAMAOD020000157.1:152500-498808 GCA_945859595.2 Megachile willughbiella
GTCTCTGCCTCTGTCTCAGTCTCTGTCTCAGTCTCTGCGTGTGTCTCGATCTTTGTCTCCGTCTCTGTCTCTGTCTCTGTCTCTGTCTCTGTCTCTGTCACTGTCTCCGTCTCTGTCTCTGTCACTGTATCTGTCTCTGTCTCTGTCTCTGTCACTGTCTCCGTCTCTGTCTCTGTCTCTGTATCTGTCTCTGTCCCTGGCTCTGTCTCTGCCTCTATCTCCGTCTCCGTCTCTGTCTCTGTCTCTGTCTCTGTCTCTGTCTCTGTCTCTGTCTCTGTCTCTGTCTCTGTCTCTGCCTCTGTCTCAGTCTCTGCGTCTGTCTCGGTCTTCGTCTCCGTCTCTGTCTGTGTCTCTGTCTCTGTCTCTGTCTCTGTCACTGTCTCCGTCCCTGTCTCTGTCTCTGTATCTGTCTCCGTCCCTGGATCTGTCTCTGCCTCTGTCTCCGTCTCTGTCTCTGTCTCTGTCTCCGTCTCTGTCTCTGTCTCTGTCTCGGTCTTTGTCTCCGTCTCTGTCTCTGTCTCTGTCTCTGCCTCTGCCTCTGCCTCTGCCTCTGTCTCTGTATCTGTCTCTGTCCCTGGCTCTGTCTCTGCCTCTGTCTCCGTCTCTGCCTCTGTCTCTGTCTCTGTCTCTGTCTCTGTCTCTGTCTCTGTCTCTGTATCTGTCTCTGTCCCTGGCTCTGTCTCTGCCTCTATCTCCGTCTCCGTCTCTGTCTCTGTCTCTGTCTCTGTCTCTGTCACTGTCACTGTCTCTGTCTCTGTCTCTGTCTCTGTCTCTGCATCTGCCTCTGCCTCTGTCTCTGTATCTGTCTCTGTCCCTGGCTCTGTCTCTGCCTCTGTCTCCGTCTCTGCCTCTGTCTCTGTCTCTGTCTCTGTCTCTGTCTCTGTCTCTGTCTCTGTCTCTGTCTCTGTCTCTGTCTCTGTCTCTGTCTCTGTCTCTGTCTCTGCCTCTGCCTCTGCGTCTGTCTCTGTATCTGTCTCTGTCCCTGGCTCTGTCTCTGCCTCTATCTCCGTCTCCGTCTCTGTCTCTGTCTCTGTCTCTGTCTCTGTCACTGTGTCTGTCTCTGTCTCTGTCTCTGTCTCTGTCTCTGTCTCTGTCTCAGTCTCTGCGTCTGTCTCGGTCTTTGTCTCCGTCTCTGTCTCTGTCTCTGTCTCTGTCTCTGTCTCTGTCTCTGCCTCTGCCTCTGCGCCTGTCTCTGTATCTGTCTCTGTCCCTGGCTCTGTCTCTGCCTCTGTCTCCGTCTCCGTCTCTGTCTCTGCCTCTGTCTCTGTCTCTGTCACTGTCACTGTCTCTGTCTCTGTCACTGTCTCTGTCTCTGTCTCTGTCTCTGCCTCTGTCTCAGTCTCTGCGTCTGTCTCGGTGTTTGTCTCCGTCTCTGTCTCTGTCTCTGTCTCTTTCTCTGTCTCTGTCACTGTCTCCGTCTCTGTCTCTGTCTCTGTATCTGTCTCTGTCCCTGGCTCTGCCTCTGCCTCTGTCTCCGTCTCTGTCTCTGTCTCTGCCTCTATCTCCGTCTCCGTCTCTGTCTCTGTCGCCGTCTCTGTCTCTGTGACTGTCTCTGTCTCTGTCTCTGACTCTGTCTCTGTCTCTGCCTCTGTCTCAGTCTCTATGTCTGTCTCGGTCTTTGTCTCCGTCTCTGTCTCTGTCTCTGTCTCTGTCTCTGTCACTGTCTCCGTCTCTGTCTCTGTCTCTGTCTCTGTCTCTGTATCTGTCTCTGTCCCTGGCTCTGTCTCTGCCTCTGTCTCCGTCTCTGTCTCTGTCTCTGTCTCTGTCTCGGTCTTTGTCTCCGTCTCTGTCTCTGTCTCTGTCTCTGCCTCTGCCTCTGCCTCTGTCTCTGTATCTGTCTCTGTCTCTGTCTCTGTCTCTGTCTCTGTCTCTGTCTCTGTCTCTGTCTCTGTCTCTGTCTCTGTCTCTGTCACTGTCTCTGTCTCTGTCTCTGTCTCTGTCTCTGTCTCTGTCTCTGTCTCTGTCTCTGTCTCTGTCTCTGTCTCTGTCTCTGTCTCTGCCTCTGCCTCAGTCTCTGCGTCTGTCTCGGTCTTTGTCTCCGTCTCTGTCTCTGTCTCTGTCTCTGTCTCTGTCTCTGTCTCTGTCACTGTCTCCGTCTCTGTCTCTGTCTCTGTATCTGTCTCTGTCCCTGGCTCTGTCTCTGCCTCTATCTCCGTCTCCGTCTCTGTCTCTGTCTCTGCCTCTGCCTCTGCCTCTGTCTCTGTATCTGTCTCTGTCCCTGGCTCTGTCTCTGCCTCTGTCTCCGTCTCTGTCTCTGTCTCTGTCTCTGTCTCTGTCTCTGTCTCTGTCTCTGTCTCTGTCTCTGTCTCTGTCTCTGTCTCTGTCTCTGTCTCTGTCTCTGTCTCTGTCTCTGTCTCTGTCTCTGTCTCTGTCTCTGTCTCTGTCTCTGTCTCTGTCTCTATCTCTGTCTCTGTCTCTGTCTCTGTCTCTGTCTCTGTCTCTGTCTCTGTCTCTGTCTCTGTCTCTGCCTCTGCCTCTGCGTCTGTCTCTGTATCTGTCTCTGTCCCTGGCTCTGTCTCTGCCTCTATCTCCGTCTCCGTCTCTGTCTCTGTCTCTGTCTCTGTCTCTGTCACTGTCTCTGTCTCTGTCTCTGTCTCTGTCTCTGTCTCTGTCTCTGTCTCTGTCACTGTCTCTGTCTCTGTCTCTGTCTCTGTCTCTGTCTCTGTCTCTGTCTCTGTCTCTGTCTCTGTCTCTGTCTCTGTCCCTGTCTTTGTCTCTGTCTCTGTCCCTGGTTCTGTCTCTGCCTCTGTCTCCGTCTCTGTCTCTGTCTCTGTCTCTGTCTCTGTCTCTGTCTCTGTCTCTGTCTCTGTCTCTGTATCTGTCTCTGTCCCTGGCTCTGTCTCTGCCTCTATCTCCGTCTCCGTCTCTGTCTCTGTCTCTGTCTCTGTCTCTGTCACTGTCACTGTCTCTGTCTCTGTCTCTGTCTCTGTCTATGCCTCTGCCTCTGCCTCTGTCTCTGTATCTGTCTCTGTCCCTGGCTCTGTCTCTGTCTCTGTCTCTGCCTCTGTCTCAGTCTCTGCGTGTGTCTCGATCTTTGTCTCCGTCTCTGTCTCTGTCTCTGTCTCTGTCTCTGTCACTGTCTCCGTCTCTGTCTCTGTCACTGTATCTGTCTCTGTCCCTGGCTCTGTCTCTGCCTCTATCTCTGTCTCTGTCTCTGTCTCTGTCTCTGTCTCTGTCTCTGTCTCTGTCTCTGTCTCTGTCTCTGTCTCTGTCTCTGTCTCTGTCTCTGTCTCTGTCTCTGTCTCTGTCTCTGTCTCTGTCTCTGTCTCCGTCTCTGTCTCTGTCTCTGTCTCTGTCTCTATCTCTGTCTCTGTCTCTGTCTCTGTCTCTGTCTCTGTCTCTGTCTCTGTCTCTGTCTCTGTCTCTGTCTCTGTCTCTGTCTCTGTCTCTGCCTCTGCCTCTGCGTCTGTCTCTGTATCTGTCTCTGTCCCTGGCTCTGTCTCTGCCTCTATCTCCGTCTCCGTCTCTGTCTCTGTCTCTGTCTCTGTCTCTGTCTCTGTCACTGTCTCTGTCTCTGTCTCTGTCTCTGTCTCTGTCTCTGTCTCTGTCAATGTCTCTGTCTCTGTCTCTGTCACTGTCTCTGTCTCTGTCTCTGTCTCTGTCTCTGTCTCTGTCTCTGTCTCTGTCTCTGTCTCTGTCTCTGTCCCTGTCTCTGTCACTGTCTCTGTCCCTGGTTCTGTCTCTGCCTCTGTCTCCGTCTCTGTCTCTGTCTCTGTCTCTGTCTCTGTCTCTGCCTCTGCCTCAGTCTCTGCGTCTGTCTCGGTCTTTGTCTCCGTCTCTGTCTCTGTCTCTGTCTCTGTCTCTGTCACTGTCTCCGTCTCTGTCTCTGTCTCTGCCTCTATCTCCGTCTCCGTCTCTGTCTCTGTCTCTGTCTCTGTCTCTGTCACTGTCACTGTCTCTGTCTCTGTCTCTGTCTCTGTCTCTGCCTCTGCCTCTGCCTCTGTCTCTGTATCTGTCTCTGTCCCTGGCTCTGTCTCTGTCTCTGTCTCTGCCTCTGTCTCAGTCTCTGCGTGTGTCTCGATCTTTGTCTCCGTCTCTGTCTCTGTCTCTGTCTCTGCCTCTGTCTCAGTCTCTGCGTGTGTCTCGATCTTTGTCTCCGTCTCTGTCTCTGTCTCTGTCTATGTCTCTGTCTCTGTCACTGTCTCCGTCTCTGTCTCTGTCACTGTATCTGTCTCTGTCCCTGGCTCTGTCTCTGCCTCTATCTCTGTCTCTGTCTCTGTCTCTGTCTCTGTCTCTGTCTTTGTCTCTGTCCCTGTCTCTGTCTCTGTCTCTGTCCCTGGTTCTGTCTCTGCCTCTGTCTCCGTCTCTGTCTCTGTCTCTGTCTCTGTCTCTGCCTCTGCCTCAGTCTCTGCGTCTGTCTCGGTCTTTGTCTCCGTCTCTGTCTCTGTCTCTGTCTCTGTCTCTGTCACTGTCTCCGTCTCTGTCTCTGTCTCTGTATCTGTCTCTGTCCCTGGCTCTGTCTCTGCCTCTGTCTCAGTCTCTATGTCTGTCTCGGTCTTTGTCTCCGTCTCTGTCTCTGTCTCTGTCTCTGTCTCTGTCACTCTCTCCGTCTCTGTCTCTGTCTCTGTCTCTGTATCTGTCTCTGTCCCTGGCTCTGTCTCTGCCTCTGTCTCCGTCTCTGCCTCTGTCTCTGTCTCTGTCTCGGTCTTTGTCTCCGTCTCTGTCTCTGTCTCTGTCTCTGCCTCTGCCTCTGCCTCTGTCTCTGTATCTGTCTCTGTCTCTGTCTCTGTCTCTGTCTCTGTCTCTGTCTCTGTCTCTGCCTCTGTCTCTGTCTCTGCCTCTGCCTCTGCGCCTGTCTCTGTATCTGTCTCTGTCCCTGGCTCTGTCTCTGCCTCTATCTCCGTCTCCGTCTCTGTCTCTGCCTCTGTCTCTGTCTCTGTCACTGTCACTGTCTCTGTCTCTGTCTCTGTCTCTGTCTCTGTCTCTGTCTCTGTCTCTGTCTCTGTCACTGTCTCTGTCTCTGTCTCTGTCTCTGTCTCTGTCTCTGTCTCTGTCTCTGTCTCTGTCACTGTCTCTGTCTCTGTCTCTGTCTCTGTCTCTGTCTCTGTCTCTGTCTCTGTCTCTGCCTCTGCCTCAGTCTCTGCGTCTGTCTCGGTCTTTGTCTCCGTCTCTGTCTCTGTCTCTGTCTCTGTCTCTGTCTCTGTCTCTGTCTCTGTCACTGTCTCCGTCTCTGTCTCTGTCTCTGTATCTATCTCTGTCCCTGGCTCTGTCTCTGCCTCTATCTCCGTCTCCGTCTCTGTCTCTGTCTCTGCCTCTGCCTCTGCCTCTGTCTCCGTATCTGTCTCTGTCCCTGGCTCTGTATCTGCCTCTGTCTCCGTCTCTGTCTCTGTCTCTGTCTCGGTCTCTGTCTCTGTCTCTGTCTCTGTCTCTGTCTCTGTCTCTGTCTCTGTCTCTGTCTCTGTCTCTGTCTCTGTCTCTGTCTCTGTCTCTGTCTCTGCCTCTGCCTCTGCGCCTGTCTCTGTATCTGTCTCTGTCCCTTGCTCTGTCTCTGCCTCTATCTCCGTCTCCGTCTCTGTCTCTGTCTCTGTCTCTGTCTCTGTCTCTGTCACTGTCTCCGTCTCTGTCTCTGTCACTGTATCTGTCTCTGTCCCTGGCTCTGTCTCTGCCTCTATCTCTGTCTCTGTCTCTGTCTCTGTCTCTGTCTCTGTCTCTGTCTCTGTCTCTGTCTCTGTCTCTGTCTCTGTCTCTGTCTCTGTCTCTGTCTCTGTCTCTGTCTCCGTCTCTGTCTCTGTCTCTGTCTTTGTCTCTGTCACTGTCTCTGTCTCTGTCTCTGTCTCTGTCTCTGCCTCTATCTCAGTCTCTGCGTCTGTCTCGGTCTTTGTCTCCGTCTCTGTCTCTGACTCTGTCTCTGTCTCTGTCTCTGTCTCTGCCTCTGCCTCTGCCTCTGCCGCTGCCTTTGTCTCTGTCTCTGTCTCTGTCGCTGTCTCTCCCTCTGTCCCTGTCTCCGTCTCTGTCCCTGGTTCTGTCTCTGCCTCTGTCTCCGTCTCTGTCTCTGCCTCGGTCTTTGTCTCCGTCTCTATCTCTGTCTCTGTCTTTGTCTCTGTCTCTGTCTCTGTCTCTGTCTCTGTCTCTGTCTCTGTCTCTGTCTCTGTCACTGTCTCTGTCTCTGTCTCTGTCTCTGCCTCTGTCTCAGTCTCTGCGTCTGTCTCGGTGTTTGTCTCCGTCTCTGTCTCTGTCTCTGTCTCTGTTTCTGTCTCTGTCTCTGTCTCTGTCTCTGTCTCTGTCACTGTCTCTGTCTCTGTCTCTGTCACTGTCTCCGTCTCTGTCTCTGTCTCTGTATCTGTCTCTGTCCCTGGCTCTGTCTCTGCCTCTGTCTCCGTCTCTGTCTCTGTCTCTGTCTCTGTCTCTGTCTCTGTCTCTGTCTCCGTCTTTGTCTCCGTCTCTGTCTCTGTCTCTGTCTCTGCCTCTGCCTCTGCCTCTGTCTCAGTCTCTGCGTGTGTCTCGATCTTTGTCTCCGTCTCTGTCTCTGTCTCTGTCTCTGTCTCTGTCACTGTCTCCGTCTCTGTCTCTGTCACTGTCTCTGTCTCTGTCTCTGTCTCTGTCTCTGTCTCTGCCTCTGCCTCTGCGTCTGTCTCTGTATCTGTCTCTGTCCCTGGCTCTGTCTCTGCCTCTATCTCCGTCTCCGTCTCTGTCTCTGTCTCTGTCTCTGTCTCTGTCACTGTCTCCGTCTCTGTCTCTGTCTCTGTCTCTGTCTCTGCCTCTGTCTCAGTCTCTGCGTCCGTCTCGGTCTTTGTCTCCGTCTCTGTCTCTGTCTCTGTCTCTGTCTCTGTCTCTGCCTCTGTCTCAGTCTCTGCGTCTGTCTCGGTCTTTGTCTCCGTCTCTGTCTCTGTCTCTGTCTCTGTCTCTGTCTCTGCCTCTGCCTCTGCGCCTGTCTCTGTATCTGTCACTGTCACTGTCTCTGTCTCTGTCACTGTCTCTGTCTCTATCTCTGTCTCTGCCTCTGTCTCAGTCTCTGCGTCTGTCTCGGTGTTTGTCTCCGTCTCTGTCTCTGTCTCTGTCTCTGTCTCTGTCTCTGTCTCTGTCACTGTCTCCGTCTCTGTCTCTGTCTCTGTATCTGTCTCTGTCCCTGGCTCTGTCTCTGCCTCTGTCTCCGTCTCTCTCTCTGTCTCTGCCTCTATCTCCGTCTCCGTCTCTGTCTCTGTCGCCGTCTCTGTCTCTGTGACTGTCTCTGTCTCTGTCTCTGACTCTGTCTCTGTCTCTGCCTCTGTCTCAGTCTCTATGTCTGTCTCGGTCTTTGTCTCCGTCTCTGTCTCTGTCTCTGTCTCTGTCTCTGTCACTGTCTCCGTCTCTGTCTCTGTCTCTGTCTCTGTATCTGTCTCTGTCCCTGGCTCTGTCTCTGCCTCTGTCTCCGTCTCTGTCTCTGTCTCTGTCTCTGTCTCGGTCTTTGTCTCCGTCTCTGTCTCTGTCTCTGTCTCTGCCTCTGCCTCTGCCTCTGTCTCTGTATCTGTCTCTGTCTCTGTCTCTGTCTCTGTCTCTGTCTCTGTCTCTGTCTCTGTCTCTGTCGCTGTCTCTGCCTCTGCCACTGCGCCTGTCTCTGTCTCTGCCTCTGTCTCTGTCTCTGTCTCTGTCTCTGTCTCTGCCTCTGTCTCTGTCTCTGTCTCTGTCCCTGTCTCTGTCCCTGGTTCTGTCTCTGCCTCTGTCTCTGTCTCTGTCCCTGGCTCTGTCTCTGCCTCTGCCTCTGCCTCTGTCTCTGCGTCTGTCTCGGTCTTTGTCTCCGTCTCTGTCTCTGTCTCTGTCTCTGTCTCTGTCTCTGTCTCTGTCTCTGTCCCTGTCTCTGTCTCTGCCTCTGTCTCTGTCTCTGTCTCTGTCTCTGTCTCTGTCTCTGCCTCTGCCTCTGCCTCTGTCTCTCTCTCTGTCTCTGTCGCTGTCTCTCCCTCCGTCTCTGTCTCTGTCTCTGTCTCTGCCTCTGCCTCTGCCTCTGTCTCTGTATCTGTCTCTGTCCCTGGCTCTGTCTCTGCCTCTGTCTCCGTCTCTGTCTCTGTCTCTGTCTCTGTCTCTGTCTCTGCCTGTGCCTCTGCGTCTGTCTCTGTATCTGTCTCTGCCTCTGCCTCTGCGCCTGTCTCTGTATCTGTCTCTGTCCCTTGCTCTGTCTCTGCCTCTATCTCCGTCTCCGTCTCTGTCTCTGTCTCTGTCTCTGTCTCTGTCTCTGTCACTGTCACTGTCTCTGTCTCTGTCTCTTTCTCTGTCTCTGTCTCTGTCTCTGTCTCTGTCTCTGTCTCTGTCTCTGTCACTGTCTCTGTCTCTGTCTCTGTCTCTGTCTCTGTCTCTGTCACTGTCTCTGTCTCTGTATCTGTCTCTGTCTCTGTCTGTGTCTCTGCCTCTGCCTCAGTCTCTGCGTCTTTCTCGGTCTTTGTCTCCGTCTCTGTCTCTGTCTCTGTCTCTGTCTCTGTCTCTGTCTCTGTCTCTGTCTCTGTCACTGTCTCCGTCTCTGTCTCTGTCTCTGTATCTGTCTCTGTCCCTGGCTCTGTCTCTGCCTCTACCTCCGTCTCCGTCTCTGTCTCTGTCTCTGTCTCTGTCTCTGTCTCTGTCTCTGTCTCTGTCTCTGTCTCTGTTTCTGTCTCTGTCTCTGTCTCTGTCTCTGTCTCTGCCTCTGTCTCCGTCTCTGTCTCTGTCTCGTTCTTTGTCTCCGTCTCTGTCTCTGTCTTTGTCTCCGTCTCTGTCTCTGTCTCTGTCTCTGTCTCTGTCTCTGTCTCTGTCTCCGCCTCTGTCTCTGTCCCCGTATCTGTCTCTGTCTCTGTTTCTATCTCTGCCTCTGTTGCTGTCTCTTCCTCTGTCTTTGTCTCCGTCTCCGTCTCTGTCTCTGTCTCTGTATCCGTCTCCGCCCCTGGCTCTGTCTCTGCCCCTATCTCCGTCTGCGTCTCTATCTATGTCTCTGTCTCTGTCTCTGTCTCTGTCACTGTCTCTGTCTCTCTCTCTGTCTCTGTCTCTGCCTCTGTCTCAGTCTCTGCGTCTGTCTCGGTCTTTGTCTCCGTCTCTGTCTCTGTCTCTGTCTCTGTCTCTGTCACTGTCTCCGTCTCTGTCTCTGTCTCTGTATCTGTCTCTGTCCCTGGCTCTGTCTCTGCCTCTGTCTCCGTCTCTGTCTCTGTCTCTGTCTCTGTCTCTGTCTCTGTCTCTGTCTCGGTCTTTGTCTCCGTCTCCTTCTCTGTATCTGTCTCTGCCTCTGCCTCTGCCTCTGTCTCTGTCTCTGTCTCTGTCACTGTCTCTGTCTCTGTCTCTGTCTCTGTCTCTGTCTCTGTCTCTGTCTCTGTCTCTGCCTCTGTCTCTGTCTCTGTCTCTGTCCCTGTCTCTGTCTCTGTCTCTGTCTCTGTCTCTGTCCCTGGTTCTGTCTCTGTCCCTGTCTCTGTCTCTGTCTCTGTCCCTGGTTCTGTCTCTGCCTCTGTCTCTGTCTCTGTCCCTGGCTCTGTCTCTGCCTCTGCCTCTGCCTCTGTCTCTGCGTCTGTCTCGGTCTTTGTCTCCGTCTCTGTCTCTGTCTCTGTCTCTGTCTCTGTCTCTGTCTCTGTCTCTGTCTCTGTCTCTGCCTCTGTCTCTGTCTCTGTCTCTGTCTCTGTCTCTGTCTCTGCCTCTGCCTCTGCCTCTGTCTCTCTCTCCGTCTCTGTCGCTGTCTCTCCCTCTGTCTCTGTCTCTGTCTCTGTCTCTGCCTCTGCCTCTGCCTCTGTCTCTGTATCTGTCTCTGTCCCTGGCTCTGTCTCTGCCTCTGTCTCCGTCTCTGTCTCTGTCTCTGTCTCTGTCTCTGTCTCTGCCTGTGCCTCTGCGTCTGTCTCTGTATCTGTCTCTGTCCCTGGCTTTGTCTCTGCCTCTATCACCGTCTCCGTCTCTGTCTCTGTCTCTGTCTTTGTCTCTGTCACTGTCTCTGTCTCTATCTCTGTCTCTGTCTCTGCCTCTATCTCAGTCTCTGCGTCTGTCTCGGTCTTTGTCTCCGTCTCTGTCTCTGACTCTGTCTCTGTCTCTGTCTCTGCCTCTGCCCCTGCCTCTGCCTCTGCCTTTGTCTCTGTCTCTGTCTCTGTCGCTGTCTCTCCCTCTGTCCCTGTCTCCGTCTCTGTCCCTGGTTCTGTCTCTGCCTCTGTCTCCGTCTCTGTCTCTGCCTCGGTCTTTGTCTCCGTCTCTATCTCTGTCTCTGTCTTTGTCTCTGTCTCTGTCTCTGTCTCTGTCTCTGTCTCTCTCTCTGTCTCTGTCTCTGTTTCTGTCTCTGTCTCCGTCTCTGTCTCTGTCTCTGTCTCTGTCTCTGTCTCTGTCTCTGTCTCTGTCTCTGTCTCTGTCTCTGCCTCTGACTCTGTCTCTGTCTCTGTCTCTGTCTCTGTCTCTGTCTCTGTCTCTGTCTCTGTCTCTGTCTCTGTCTCTGCCTCTGCCTCTGCGTCTGTCTCTGTATCTGTCTCTGTCCCTGGCTCTGTCTCTGCCTCTATCTCCGTCTCCGTCTCTGTCTCTGTCTCTGTCTCTGTCTCTGTCACTGTCTCTGTCTCTGTCTCTGTCTCTGTCTCCGTCTCTGCCTCTGTCTCAGTCTGTGCGTCTGTCTCGGTCTTTGTCTCCGTCTCTGTCTCTGTCTCTGTCTCTGTCTCTGTCTCTGCCTCTGCCTCTGCGCCTGTCTCTGTATCTGTCTCTGTCCCTGGCTCTGTCTCTGCCTCTATCTCCGTCTCCGTCTCTGTCTCTGCCTCTGTCTCTGTCTCTGTCACTGTCACTGTCTCTGTCTCTGTCACTGTCTCTGTCTCTGTCTCTGTCTCTGCCTCTGTCTCAGTCTCTGCGTCCGTCTCGGTGTTTGTCTCCGTCTCTGTCTCTGTCTCTGTCTCTTTCTCTGTCTCTGTCACTGTCTCCGTCTCTGTCTCTGTCTCTGTATCTGTCTCTGTCCCTGGCTCTGCCTCTGCCTCTGTCTCCGTCTCTGTCTCTGTCTCTGCCTCTATCTCCGTCTCCGTCTCTGTCTCTGTCGCCGTCTCTGTCTCTGTGACTGTCTCTGTCTCTGTCTCTGACTCTGTCTCTGTCTCTGCCTCTGTCTCAGTCTCTATGTCTGTCTCGGTCTTTGTCTCCATCTCTGTCTCTGTCTCTGTCTCTGTCTCTGTCACTGTCTCCGTCTCTGTCTCTGTCTCTGTCTCTGTATCTGTCTCTGTCCCTGGCTCTGTCTCTGCCTCTGTCTCCATCTCTGTCTCTGTCTCTGTCTCTGTCTCGGTCTTTGTCTCCGTCTCTGTCTCTGTCTCTGTCTCTGCCTCTGCCTCTGCCTCTGTCTCTGTATCTGTCTCTGTCTCTGTCTCTGTCTCTGTCTCTGTCTCTGTCTCTGTCTCTGCCTCTGTCTCTGTCTCTGCCTCTGCCTCTGCGCCTGTCTCTGTATCTGTCTCTGTCCCTGGCTCTGTCTCTGCCTCTATCTCCGTCTCCGTCTCTGTCTCTGCCTCTGTCTCTGTCTCTGTCACTGTCACTGTCTCTGTCTCTGTCTCTGTCTCTGTCTCTGTCTCTGTCTCTGTCTCTGTCTCTGTCTCTGTCTCTGTCACTGTCTCTGTCTCTGTCTCTGTCTCTGTCTCTGTCTCTGTCTCTGTCTCTGTCTCTGTCACTGTCTCTGTCTCTGTCTCTGTCTCTGTCTCTGTCCCTGTCTCTGTCTCTGCCTCTGCCTCAGTCTCTGCGTCTGTCTCGGTCTTTGTCTCCGTCTCTGTCTCTGTCTCTGTCTCTGTCTCTGTCTCTGTCTCTGTCTCTGTCACTGTCTCCGTCTCTGTCTCTGTCTCTGTCTCTGTATCTGTCTCTGTCCCTGGCTCTGTCTCTGCCTCTATCTCCGTCTCCGTCTCTGTCTCTGTCTCTGCCTCTGCCTCTGCCTCTGTCTCTGTATCTGTCTCTGTCCCTGGCTCTGTCTCTGCCTCTGTCTCCGTCTCTGTCTCTGTCTCTGTCTCTGTCTCTGTCTCTGTCTCTGTCTCTGTCTCTGTCTCTGTCTCTGTCTCTGTCTCTGTCTCTGTCTCTGTCTCTGCCTCTGTCTCTGTCTCTGCCTCTGCCTCTGCGCCTGTCTCTGTATCTGTCTCTGTCCCTTGCTCTGTCTCTGCCTCTATCTCCGTCTCCGTCTCTGTCTCTGTCTCTGCCTCTGTCTCTGTCACTGTCTCCGTCTCTGTCTCTGTCACTGTATCTGTCTCTGTCCCTGGCTCTGTCTCTGCCTCTATCTCTGTCTCTGTCTCTGTCTCTGTCTCTGTCTCTGTCTCTGTCTCTGTCTCTGTCTCTGTCTCTGTCTCTGTCTCTGTCTCTGTCTCTGTCTCTGTCTCTGTCTCTGTCTCTGTCTCTGTCTCTGTCTCTGTCTCTGTCTCTGTCTCTGTCTCTGTCTCTGTCTCTGTCTCTGTCTCTGTCTCTGTCTCTGTCTCTGTCTCTGTCTCTGTCTCTGCCTCTGCCTCTGCGTCTGTCTCTGTATCTGTCTCTGTCCCTGGCTCTGTCTCTGCCTCTATCTCCGTCTCCGTCTCTGTCTCTGTCTCTGTCTCTGTCTCTGTCTCTGTCTCTGTCTCTGTCTCTGCCTCTGCCTCTGCCTCTGCCTCTGTCTCTGTCTCTGTCTCTGTCGCTGTCTCTCCCTCTGTCCCTGTCTCCGTCTCTGTCCCTGGTTCTGTCTCTATCTCCGTCTCCGTCTCTGTCTCTGTCGCCGTCTCTGTCTCTGCCGCTGTCTCTGTCTCTGTCTCAGTCCCTGTCTCTGTCTCCGTCTCTGTCGCTGTCTCTGTCTCTGTCTCTGCCTCTGTCTCTGTCCCCGTATCTGTCTCTGTCTCTGTTTCTGTCTCTGCCTCTGTTGCTGTCTCTTCCTCTGTCTTTGTCTCCGTCTCTGTCTCCGTCTCTGTCCCTGGCTCTGTCTCTGCCCCTATCTCCGTCTGCGTCTCCATCTATGTCTCTGTCTCTGTCTCTGTCTCTGTCACTGTCTCTGTCTCTGTCTCTGTCTCTGTCTCTGTCTCTGTCTCTGTCTCTGCCTCTGTCTCAGTCTCTGCGTCTGTCTCGGTCTTTGTCTCCGTCTCTGTCTGTGTCTCTGTCTCTGTCTCTGTCTCTGTCACTGTCTCCGTCTCTGTCTCTGTCTCTGTCCCTGGCTCTGTCTCTGCCTCTGTCTCCGTCTCTGTCTCTGTCTCTGTCTCTGTCTCTGTCTCTGTCTCTGTCTCGGTCTTTGTCTCCGTCTCTGTCTCTGTCTCTGTCTCTGCCTCTGCCTCTGCCTCTGTCTCTGTATCTGTCTCTGTCCCTGGCTCTGTCTCTGCCTCTGTCTCCGTCTCTGCCTCTGTCTCTGTCTCTGTCTCTGTCTCTGTCTCTGTCTCTGTCTCTGTCTCTGTCTCTGTCTCTGTGTCTGTCTCTGTCTCTGTCTCTGTCTCTGTCTCTGTCTCTGCCTCTGCCTCTGCGTCTGTCTCTGTATCTGTCTCTGTCCCTGGCTCTGTCTTTGCCTCTATCTCCGTCTCCGTCTCTGTCTCTGTCTCTGTCTCTGTCTCTGTCACTCTCTCTGTCTCTGTCTCTGTCTCTGCCTCTGTCTCAGTCTCTGCGTCTGTCTCAGTCTTTGTCTCCGTCTCTGTCTCTGTCTCTGTCTCTGTCTCTCCCTCTGTCCCTGTCTCCGTCTCTGTCCCTGGTTTTGTCTCTGCCTCTGTATCCGTCTCTGTCTCTGTCTCGGTCTTTGTCTCCGTCTCTATCTCTGTCTCTGTCTATGTCTCTGTCTCTGTCTCTGTCTCTGTCTCTGTCTCTGTCTCTGTCTCTGTCACTGTCTCTGTCTCTGCCTCTGTCTCTGCCTCTGTCTCAGTCTCTGCGTCTGTCTCGGTGTTTGTCTCCGTCTCTGTCTCTGTCTCTGTCTCTGTCTCTGTCTCTGTCTCTGTCTCCGTCTCTGTCTCTGTCTCTGTCACTGTCTCCGTCTCTGTCTCTGTCTCTGTATCTGTCTCTGTCCCTGGCTCTGTCTCTGCCTCTGTCTCCGTCTCTGTCTCTGTCTCTGCCTCTATCTCCGTCTCCGTCTCTGTCTCTGTCGCCGTCTCTGTCTCTGTCACTGTCTCTGTCTCTGTCTCTGTCTCTGTCTCTGTCTCTGCCTCTGTCTCAGTCTCTGCGTCTGTCTCGGTCTTTGTCTCCGTCTCTGTCTCTGTCTCTGTCTCTGTCTCTGTATCTGTCTCTGTCCCTGGCTCTGTCTCTGCCTATGTCTCCGTCTCTGTCTCTGTCTCTGTCTCTGTCTCTGTCTCTGTCTCGGTCTTTGTCTCCGTCTCTGTCTCTGTCTCTGTCTCTGCCTCTGCCTCTGCCTCTGTCTCTGTATCTGTCTCTGTCCCTGGCTCTGTCTCTGCCTCTGTCTCCGTCTCTGTCTCTGTCTCTGTCTCTGTCTCTGTCTCTGTCTCTGTCTCTGTCTCTGTCTCTGTCTCTGTCTCTGTCTCTGTCTCTGTCCCTGCCTCTGCCTCTGCGCCTGTCTCTGTATCTGTCTCTGTCCCTGGCTCTGTCTCTGCCTCTATCTCCGTCTCCGTCTCTGTCTCTGTCACTGCCTCTGTCTCTGTCTCTGTCTCTGTCTCTGTCTCTGTCTCTGTCTCTGTCTCTGTCTCTGTCTCTGTCTCTGTCTCTGTCTCTGTCTCTGTCTCTGTCTCTGTCTCTGTCTCTGCCTCTGTCTCTGTCCCCGTATCTGTCTCTGTCTCTGTTTCTATCTCTGCCTCTGTTGCTGCCTCTTCCTCTGTCTTTGTCTCCGTCTCCGCCTCCGTCTCTGTCTCTGTCTCTGTATCTGTCTCTGTCCCTGGCTCTGTCTCTGCCCCTATCTCCGTCTGCGTCTCTATCTATGTCTCTGTCTCTGTCTCTGTCTCTGTCTCTGTCACTGTCTCTGTCTCTGTCACTGTCTCTGTCTCTGCCTCTGTCTCAGTCTCTGCGTCTGTCTCGGTCTTTGTCTCCGTCTCTGTCTCTGTCTCTGTCTCTGTCTCTGTCACTGTCTCCGTCTCTGTCTCTGTCTCTGTATCTGCCTCTGTCCCTGGCTCTGTCTCTGCCTCTATCTCCGTCTCCGTCTCTGTCTCTGTCTCTGTCTCTGTCTCTGTCTCTGTCTCTGTCTCTGTCTCTGTCTCTGTCTCTGCCTCTGTCTCAGTCTCTGCGTCTGTCTCGGTCTTTGTCTCCGTCTCTGTCTGTGTCTCTGTCTCTGTCTCTGTCTCTGTCACTGTCTAGGTCTCTGTCTCTGTCTCTGTATCTGTCTCTGTCCCTGGCTCTGTCTCTGCCTCTGTCTCCGTCTCTGTCTCTGTCTCTGTCTCTGTCTCTGTCTCTGTCTCGGTCTTTGTCTCCGTCTCTGTCTCTGTCTCTGTCTCTGCCTCTGCCTCTGCCTCTGTCTCTGTATCTGTCTCTGTCCCTGGCTCTGTCTCTGCCTCTGTCTCCGTCTCTGCCTCTGTCTCTGTCTCTGTCTCTGTCTCTGTCTCTGTCTCTGTATCTGTCTCTGTCCCTGGCTCTGTCTCTGCCTCTATCTCCGTCTCCGTCTCTGTCTCTGTCTCTGTCTCTGTCTCTGTCTCTGTCACTGTCACTGTCTCTGTCTCTGTCTCTGTCTCTGTCTCTGCCTCTGCCTCTGCCTCTGTCTCTGTATCTGTCTCTGTCCCTGGCTCTGTCTCTGTCTCTGTCTCTGTCTCTGTCTCTGTCTCTGTCTCTGTCTCTGCCTCTGCCTCTGCGCCTGTCTCTGTATCTGTCTCTGTCCCTGGCTCTGTCTCTGCCTCTATCTCCGTCTCCGTCTCTGTCTCTGCCTCTGTCTCTGTCTCTGTCACTGTCACTGTCTCTGTCTCTGTCACTGTCTCTGTCTCTGTCTCTGTCTCTGCCTCTGTCTCAGTCTCTGCGTCTGTCTCGGTGTTTGTCTCCGTCTCTGTCTCTGTCTCTGTCTCTTTCTCTGTCTCTGTCACTGTCTCCGTCTCTGTCTCTGTCTCTGTATCTGTCTCTGTCCCTGGCTCTGCCTCTGCCTCTGTCTCCGTCTCTGTCTCTGTCTCTGCCTCTATCTCCGTCTCCGTCTCTGTCTCTGTCGCCGTCTCTGTCTCTGTGACTGTCTCTGTCTCTGTCTCTGACTCTGTCTCTGTCTCTGCCTCTGTCTCAGTCTCTATGTCTGTCTCGGTCTTTGTCTCCGTCTCTGTCTCTGTCTCTGTCTCTGTCTCTGTCTCTGTCTCTGTATCTGTCTCTGTCCCTGACTCTGTCTCTGCCTCTATCTCCGTCTCCGTCTCTGTATCTGTCTCTGTCCCTGGCTCTGTCTCTGCCTCTATCTCCGTCTCCGTCTCTGTCTCTGTCTCTGTCTCTGTCTCTGTCACTGTCACTGTCTCTGTCTCTGTCTCTGTCTCTGTCTCTGCCTCTGCCTCTGCCTCTGTCTCTGTATCTGTCTCTGTCCCTGGCTCTGTCTCTGTCTCTGTCTATGCCTCTGTCTCAGTCTCTGCGTGTGTCTCGATCTTTGTCTCCGTCTCTGTCTCTGTCTCTGTCTCTGTCTCTGTCTCTGTCACTGTCTCCGTCTCTGTCTCTGTCACTGTATCTGTCTCTGTCCCTGGCTCTGTCTCTGCCTCTATCTCTGTCTCTGTCTCTGTCTCTGTCTCTGTCTCTGTCTCCGTCTCTGTCTCTGTCTCTGTATCTGTCTCTGTCCCTGGCTCTGTCTCTGCCTCTGTCTCCGTCTCTGTCTCTGTCTCTGTCTCTGTCTCTGTCTCGGTCTTTGTCTCCGTCTCTGTCTCTGTCTCTGTCTCTGCCTCTGCCTCTGCCTCTGTCTCTGTCACTGTCTCCGTCTCTGTCTCTGTCTCTGTATCTGTCTCCGTCCCTGGCTCTGTCTCTGCCTCTGTCTCCGTCTCTGTCTCTGTCTCTGTCTCTGTCTCTGTCTCTGTCTCTGTCTCGGTCTTTGTCTCCGTCTCTGTCTCTGTCTCTGTCTCTGCCTCTGCCTCTGCCTCTGTCTCTGTATCTGTCTCTGTCCCTGGCTCTGTCTCTGCCTCTGTCTCCGTCTCTGCCTCTGTCTCTGTCTCTGTCTCTGTCTCTGTCTCTGTCTCTGTCTCTGTCTCTGTCTCTGTATCTGTCTCTGTCCCTGGCTCTGTCTCTGCCTCTATCTCCGTCTCCGTCTCTGTCTCTGTCTCTGTCTCTGTCTCTGTCACTGTCACTGTCTCTGTCTCTGTCTCTGTCTCTGTCTCTGCCTCTGCCTCTGCCTCTGTCTCTGTATCTGTCTCTGTCCCTGGCTCTGTCTCTGCCTCTGTCTCCGTCTCTGCCTCTGTCTCTGTCTCTGTCTCTGTCTCTGTCTCTGTCTCTGTCTCTGTCTCTGTCTCTGTCTCTGTCTCTGTCTCTGTCTCTGTCTCTGTCTCTGTCTCTGTCTCTGTCTCTGCCTCTGCCTCTGCGTCTGTCTCTGTATCTGTCTCTGTCCCTGGCTCTGTCTCTGCCACTATCTCCGTCTCCGTCTCTGTCTCTGTCTCTGTCTCTGTCTCTGTCTCTGTCTCTGTGTCTGTCTCTGTCTCTGTCTCTGTCTCTGTCTCTGTCTCTGCCTCTGCCTCTGCGTCTGTCTCTGTATCTGTCTCTGTCCCTGGCTCTGTCTTTGCCTCTATCTCCGTCTCCGTCTCTGTCTCTGTCTCTGTCTCTGTCTCTGTCACTCTCTCTGTCTCTGTCTCTGTCTCTGCCTCTGTCTCAGTCTCTGCGTCTGTCTCAGTCTTTGTCTCCGTCTCTGTCTCTGTCTCTGTCTCTGTCTCTCCCTCTGTCCCTGTCTCCGTCTCTGTCCCTGGTTTTGTCTCTGTCTCTGTCTCTGTCTCTGTCTCTGTCTCTGTCTCTGTCTCTGTCTCTGTCTCTGCCTCTGCCTCTGCGTCTGTCTCTGTATCTGTCTCTGTCCCTGGCTCTGTCTCTGCCACTATCTCCGTCTCTGCCTCTGTCTCTGTCTCTGTCACTGTCACTGTCTCTGTCTCTGTCTCTGTCTCTGTCTCTGCCTCTGCCTCTGCCTCTGTCTCTGTATCTGTCTCTGTCCCTGGCTCTGTCTCTGCCTCTGTCTCCGTCTCTGCCTCTGTCTCTGTCTCTGTCTCTGTCTCTGTCTCTGTCTCTGTCTCTGTCTCTGTCTCTGTCTCTGTCTCTGTCTCTGTCTCTGTCTCTGTCTCTGTCTCTGTCTCTGTCTCTGCCTCTGCCTCTGCGTCTGTCTCTGTATCTGTCTGTGTCCCTGGCTCTGTCTCTGCCACTATCTCCGTCTCCGTCTCTGTCTCTGTCTCTGTCTCTGTCTCTGTCTCTGTCTCTGTGTCTGTCTCTGTCTCTGTCTCTGTCTCTGTCTCTGTCTCTGCCTCTGCCTCTGCGTCTGTCTCTGTATCTGTCTCTGTCCCTGGCTCTGTCTTTGCCTCTATCTCCGTCTCCGTCTCTGTCTCTGTCTCTGTCTCTGTCTCTGTCACTCTCTCTGTCTCTGTCTCTGTCTCTGCCTCTGTCTCAGTCTCTGCGTCTGTCTCAGTCTTTGTCTCCGTCTCTGTCTCTGTCTCTGTCTCTGTCTCTCCCTCTGTCCCTGTCTCCGTCTCTGTCCCTGGTTTTGTCTCTGTCTCTGTCTCTGTCTCTGTCTCTGTCTCTGTCTCTGTCTCTGTCTCTGTCTCTGCCTCTGCCTCTGCGTCTGTCTCTGTATCTGTCTCTGTCCCTGGCTCTGTCTCTGCCACTATCTCCGTCTCTGCCTCTGTCTCTGTCTCTGTCTCTGTCTCTGTCTCTGTCTCTGTCTCTGTCTCTGTCTCTGTCTCTGTCTCTGTCTCTGTCTCTGTCTCTGTCTCTGTCTCTGTCTCTGCCTCTGCCTCTGCGTCTGTCTCTGTATCTGTCTCTGTCTCTGTCTCTGTATCTGTCTCTGTCCCTGGCTCTGTCTCTGCCTCTGTCTCCGTCTCTGTCTCTGTCTCTGTCTCTGTCTCTGTCTCGGTCTTTGTCTCCGTCTCTGTCTCTGTCTCTGTCTCTGCCTCTGCCTCTGCCTCTGTCTCTGTCACTGTCTCCGTCTCTGTCTCTGTCTCTGTATCTGTCTCCGTCCCTGGCTCTGTCTCTGCCTCTGTCTCCGTCTCTGTCTCTGTCTCTGTCTCTGTCTCTGTCTCTGTCTCTGTCTCGGTCTTTGTCTCCGTCTCTGTCTCTGTCTCTGTCTCTGTCTCTGTCACTGTCTCTGTCTCTGCCTCTGTCTCTGCCTCTGTCTCAGTCTCTGCGTCTGTCTCGGTGTTTGTCTCCGTCTCTGTCTCTGTCTCTGTCTCTGTCTCTGTCTCTGTCTCTGTCTCCGTCTCTGTCTCTGTCTCTGTCACTGTCTCCGTCTCTGTCTCTGTCTCTGTATCTGTCTCTGTCCCTGGCTCTGTCTCTGCCTCTGTCTCCGTCTCTGTCTCTGTCTCTGCCTCTATCTCCGTCTCCGTCTCTGTCTCTGTCGCCGTCTCTGTCTCTGTCACTGTCTCTGTCTCTGTCTCTGTCTCTGTCTCTGTCTCTGCCTCTGTCTCAGTCTCTGCGTCTGTCTCGGTCTTTGTCTCCGTCTCTGTCTCTGTCTCTGTCTCTGTCTCTGTATCTGTCTCTGTCCCTGGCTCTGTCTCTGCCTATGTCTCCGTCTCTGTCTCTGTCTCTGTCTCTGTCTCTGTCTCTGTCTCGGTCTTTGTCTCCGTCTCTGTCTCTGTCTCTGTCTCTGCCTCTGCCTCTGCCTCTGTCTCTGTATCTGTCTCTGTCCCTGGCTCTGTCTCTGCCTCTGTCTCCGTCTCTGTCTCTGTCTCTGTCTCTGTCTCTGTCTCTGTCTCTGTCTCTGTCTCTGTCTCTGTCTCTGTCTCTGTCTCTGTCTCTGTCCCTGCCTCTGCCTCTGCGCCTGTCTCTGTATCTGTCTCTGTCCCTGGCTCTGTCTCTGTCTCTGTCTCTGTCTCTGTCTCTGTCTCTGTCTCTGTCTCTGTGTCTGTCTCTGTCTCTGTCTCTGTCTCTGTCTCTGTCTCTGCCTCTGCCTCTGCGTCTGTCTCTGTATCTGTCTCTGTCCCTGGCTCTGTCTTTGCCTCTATCTCCGTCTCCGTCTCTGTCTCTGTCTCTGTCTCTGTCTCTGTCACTCTCTCTGTCTCTGTCTCTGTCTCTGCCTCTGTCTCAGTCTCTGCGTCTGTCTCAGTCTTTGTCTCCGTCTCTGTCTCTGTCTCTGTCTCTGTCTCTCCCTCTGTCCCTGTCTCCGTCTCTGTCCCTGGTTTTGTCTCTGCCTCTGTATCCGTCTCTGTCTCTGTCTCGGTCTTTGTCTCCGTCTCTATCTCTGTCTCTGTCTATGTCTCTGTCTCTGTCTCTGTCTCTGTCTCTGTCTCTGTCTCTGTCTCTGTCACTGTCTCTGTCTCTGCCTCTGTCTCTGCCTCTGTCTCAGTCTCTGCGTCTGTCTCGGTGTTTGTCTCCGTCTCTGTCTCTGTCTCTGTCTCTGTCTCTGTCTCTGTCTCTGTCTCCGTCTCTGTCTCTGTCTCTGTCACTGTCTCCGTCTCTGTCTCTGTCTCTGTATCTGTCTCTGTCCCTGGCTCTGTCTCTGCCTCTGTCTCCGTCTCTGTCTCTGTCTCTGCCTCTATCTCCGTCTCCGTCTCTGTCTCTGTCGCCGTCTCTGTCTCTGTCACTGTCTCTGTCTCTGTCTCTGTCTCTGTCTCTGTCTCTGCCTCTGTCTCAGTCTCTGCGTCTGTCTCGGTCTTTGTCTCCGTCTCTGTCTCTGTCTCTGTCTCTGTCTCTGTATCTGTCTCTGTCCCTGGCTCTGTCTCTGCCTATGTCTCCGTCTCTGTCTCTGTCTCTGTCTCTGTCTCTGTCTCTGTCTCGGTCTTTGTCTCCGTCTCTGTCTCTGTCTCTGTCTCTGCCTCTGCCTCTGCCTCTGTCTCTGTATCTGTCTCTGTCCCTGGCTCTGTCTCTGCCTCTGTCTCCGTCTCTGTCTCTGTCTCTGTCTCTGTCTCTGTCTCTGTCTCTGTCTCTGTCTCTGTCTCTGTCTCTGTCTCTGTCTCTGTCTCTGTCCCTGCCTCTGCCTCTGCGCCTGTCTCTGTATCTGTCTCTGTCCCTGGCTCTGTCTCTGCCTCTATCTCCGTCTCCGTCTCTGTCTCTGTCACTGCCTCTGTCTCTGTCTCTGTCTCTGTCTCTGTCTCTGTCTCTGTCTCTGTCTCTGTCTCTGTCTCTGTCTCTGTCTCTGTCTCTGTCTCTGTCTCTGTCTCTGTCTCTGTCTCTGCCTCTGTCTCTGTCCCCGTATCTGTCTCTGTCTCTGTTTCTATCTCTGCCTCTGTTGCTGCCTCTTCCTCTGTCTTTGTCTCCGTCTCCGCCTCCGTCTCTGTCTCTGTCTCTGTATCTGTCTCTGTCCCTGGCTCTGTCTCTGCCCCTATCTCCGTCTGCGTCTCTATCTATGTCTCTGTCTCTGTCTCTGTCTCTGTCTCTGTCACTGTCTCTGTCTCTGTCACTGTCTCTGTCTCTGCCTCTGTCTCAGTCTCTGCGTCTGTCTCGGTCTTTGTCTCCGTCTCTGTCTCTGTCTCTGTCTCTGTCTCTGTCACTGTCTCCGTCTCTGTCTCTGTCTCTGTATCTGCCTCTGTCCCTGGCTCTGTCTCTGCCTCTATCTCCGTCTCCGTCTCTGTCTCTGTCTCTGTCTCTGTCTCTGTCTCTGTCTCTGTCTCTGTCTCTGTCTCTGTCTCTGCCTCTGTCTCAGTCTCTGCGTCTGTCTCGGTCTTTGTCTCCGTCTCTGTCTGTGTCTCTGTCTCTGTCTCTGTCTCTGTCACTGTCTAGGTCTCTGTCTCTGTCTCTGTATCTGTCTCTGTCCCTGGCTCTGTCTCTGCCTCTGTCTCCGTCTCTGTCTCTGTCTCTGTCTCTGTCTCTGTCTCTGTCTCGGTCTTTGTCTCCGTCTCTGTCTCTGTCTCTGTCTCTGCCTCTGCCTCTGCCTCTGTCTCTGTATCTGTCTCTGTCCCTGGCTCTGTCTCTGCCTCTGTCTCCGTCTCTGCCTCTGTCTCTGTCTCTGTCTCTGTCTCTGTCTCTGTCTCTGTATCTGTCTCTGTCCCTGGCTCTGTCTCTGCCTCTATCTCCGTCTCCGTCTCTGTCTCTGTCTCTGTCTCTGTCTCTGTCTCTGTCACTGTCACTGTCTCTGTCTCTGTCTCTGTCTCTGTCTCTGCCTCTGCCTCTGCCTCTGTCTCTGTATCTGTCTCTGTCCCTGGCTCTGTCTCTGTCTCTGTCTCTGTCTCTGTCTCTGTCTCTGTCTCTGCCTCTGCCTCTGCGCCTGTCTCTGTATCTGTCTCTGTCCCTGGCTCTGTCTCTGCCTCTATCTCCGTCTCCGTCTCTGTCTCTGCCTCTGTCTCTGTCTCTGTCACTGTCACTGTCTCTGTCTCTGTCACTGTCTCTGTCTCTGTCTCTGTCTCTGCCTCTGTCTCAGTCTCTGCGTCTGTCTCGGTGTTTGTCTCCGTCTCTGTCTCTGTCTCTGTCTCTTTCTCTGTCTCTGTCACTGTCTCCGTCTCTGTCTCTGTCTCTGTATCTGTCTCTGTCCCTGGCTCTGCCTCTGCCTCTGTCTCCGTCTCTGTCTCTGTCTCTGCCTCTATCTCCGTCTCCGTCTCTGTCTCTGTCGCCGTCTCTGTCTCTGTGACTGTCTCTGTCTCTGTCTCTGACTCTGTCTCTGTCTCTGCCTCTGTCTCAGTCTCTATGTCTGTCTCGGTCTTTGTCTCCGTCTCTGTCTCTGTCTCTGTCTCTGTCTCTGTCTCTGTCTCTGTATCTGTCTCTGTCCCTGACTCTGTCTCTGCCTCTATCTCCGTCTCCGTCTCTGTATCTGTCTCTGTCCCTGGCTCTGTCTCTGCCTCTATCTCCGTCTCCGTCTCTGTCTCTGTCTCTGTCTCTGTCTCTGTCACTGTCACTGTCTCTGTCTCTGTCTCTGTCTCTGTCTCTGCCTCTGCCTCTGCCTCTGTCTCTGTATCTGTCTCTGTCCCTGGCTCTGTCTCTGTCTCTGTCTATGCCTCTGTCTCAGTCTCTGCGTGTGTCTCGATCTTTGTCTCCGTCTCTGTCTCTGTCTCTGTCTCTGTCTCTGTCTCTGTCACTGTCTCCGTCTCTGTCTCTGTCACTGTATCTGTCTCTGTCCCTGGCTCTGTCTCTGCCTCTATCTCTGTCTCTGTCTCTGTCTCTGTCTCTGTCTCTGTCTCCGTCTCTGTCTCTGTCTCTGTATCTGTCTCTGTCCCTGGCTCTGTCTCTGCCTCTGTCTCCGTCTCTGTCTCTGTCTCTGTCTCTGTCTCTGTCTCGGTCTTTGTCTCCGTCTCTGTCTCTGTCTCTGTCTCTGCCTCTGCCTCTGCCTCTGTCTCTGTCACTGTCTCCGTCTCTGTCGCTGTCTCTGTATCTGTCTCCGTCCCTGGCTCTGTCTCTGCCTCTGTCTCCGTCTCTGTCTCTGTCTCTGTCTCTGTCTCTGTCTCTGTCTCTGTCTCGGTCTTTGTCTCCGTCTCTGTCTCTGTCTCTGTCTCTGCCTCTGCCTCTGCCTCTGTCTCTGTATCTGTCTCTGTCCCTGGCTCTGTCTCTGCCTCTGTCTCCGTCTCTGCCTCTGTCTCTGTCTCTGTCTCTGTCTCTGTCTCTGTCTCTGTCTCTGTCTCTGTCTCTGTATCTGTCTCTGTCCCTGGCTCTGTCTCTGCCTCTATCTCCGTCTCCGTCTCTGTCTCTGTCTCTGTCTCTGTCTCTGTCACTGTCACTGTCTCTGTCTCTGTCTCTGTCTCTGTCTCTGCCTCTGCCTCTGCCTCTGTCTCTGTATCTGTCTCTGTCCCTGGCTCTGTCTCTGCCTCTGTCTCCGTCTCTGCCTCTGTCTCTGTCTCTGTCTCTGTCTCTGTCTCTGTCTCTGTCTCTGTCTCTGTCTCTGTCTCTGTCTCTGTCTCTGTCTCTGTCTCTGTCTCTGTCTCTGTCTCTGTCTCTGCCTCTGCCTCTGCGTCTGTCTCTGTATCTGTCTCTGTCCCTGGCTCTGTCTCTGCCACTATCTCCGTCTCCGTCTCTGTCTCTGTCTCTGTCTCTGTCTCTGTCTCTGTCTCTGTGTCTGTCTCTGTCTCTGTCTCTGTCTCTGTCTCTGTCTCTGCCTCTGCCTCTGCGTCTGTCTCTGTATCTGTCTCTGTCCCTGGCTCTGTCTTTGCCTCTATCTCCGTCTCCGTCTCTGTCTCTGTCTCTGTCTCTGTCTCTGTCACTCTCTCTGTCTCTGTCTCTGTCTCTGCCTCTGTCTCAGTCTCTGCGTCTGTCTCAGTCTTTGTCTCCGTCTCTGTCTCTGTCTCTGTCTCTGTCTCTCCCTCTGTCCCTGTCTCCGTCTCTGTCCCTGGTTTTGTCTCTGTCTCTGTCTCTGTCTCTGTCTCTGTCTCTGTCTCTGTCTCTGTCTCTGTCTCTGCCTCTGCCTCTGCGTCTGTCTCTGTATCTGTCTCTGTCCCTGGCTCTGTCTCTGCCACTATCTCCGTCTCTGCCTCTGTCTCTGTCTCTGTCACTGTCACTGTCTCTGTCTCTGTCTCTGTCTCTGTCTCTGCCTCTGCCTCTGCCTCTGTCTCTGTATCTGTCTCTGTCCCTGGCTCTGTCTCTGCCTCTGTCTCCGTCTCTGCCTCTGTCTCTGTCTCTGTCTCTGTCTCTGTCTCTGTCTCTGTCTCTGTCTCTGTCTCTGTCTCTGTCTCTGTCTCTGTCTCTGTCTCTGTCTCTGTCTCTGTCTCTGTCTCTGCCTCTGCCTCTGCGTCTGTCTCTGTATCTGTCTCTGTCCCTGGCTCTGTCTCTGCCACTATCTCCGTCTCCGTCTCTGTCTCTGTCTCTGTCTCTGTCTCTGTCTCTGTCTCTGTGTCTGTCTCTGTCTCTGTCTCTGTCTCTGTCTCTGTCTCTGCCTCTGCCTCTGCGTCTGTCTCTGTATCTGTCTCTGTCCCTGGCTCTGTCTTTGCCTCTATCTCCGTCTCCGTCTCTGTCTCTGTCTCTGTCTCTGTCTCTGTCACTCTCTCTGTCTCTGTCTCTGTCTCTGCCTCTGTCTCAGTCTCTGCGTCTGTCTCAGTCTTTGTCTCCGTCTCTGTCTCTGTCTCTGTCTCTGTCTCTCCCTCTGTCCCTGTCTCCGTCTCTGTCCCTGGTTTTGTCTCTGTCTCTGTCTCTGTCTCTGTCTCTGTCTCTGTCTCTGTCTCTGTCTCTGTCACTGTCTCTGTCTCTGCCTCTGTCTCTGCCTCTGTCTCAGTCTCTGCGTCTGTCTCGGTGTTTGTCTCCGTCTCTGTCTCTGTCTCTGTCTCTGTCTCTGTCTCTGTCTCTGTCTCCGTCTCTGTCTCTGTCTCTGTCACTGTCTCCGTCTCTGTCTCTGTCTCTGTATCTGTCTCTGTCCCTGGCTCTGTCTCTGCCTCTGTCTCCATCTCTGTCTCTGTCTCTGCCTCTATCTCCGTCTCCGTCTCTGTCTCTGTCGCCGTCTCTGTCTCTGTCACTGTCTCTGTCTCTGTCTCTGTCTCTGTCTCTGTCTCTGCCTCTGTCTCAGTCTCTGCGTCTGTCTCGGTCTTTGTCTCCGTCTCTGTCTCTGTCTCTGTCTCTGTCTCTGTATCTGTCTCTGTCCCTGGCTCTGTCTCTGCCTATGTCTCCGTCTCTGTCTCTGTCTCTGTCTCTGTCTCTGTCTCTGTCTCGGTCTTTGTCTCCGTCTCTGTCTCTGTCTCTGTCTCTGCCTCTGCCTCTGCCTCTGTCTCTGTATCTGTCTCTGTCCCTGGCTCTGTCTCTGCCTCTGTCTCCGTCTCTGTCTCTGTCTCTGTCTCTGTCTCTGTCTCTGTCTCTGTCTCTGTCTCTGTCTCTGTCTCTGTCTCTGTCTCTGTCTCTGTCCCTGCCTCTGCCTCTGCGCCTGTCTCTGTATCTGTCTCTGTCCCTGGCTCTGTCTCTGCCTCTATCTCCGTCTCCGTCTCTGTCTCTGTCACTGCCTCTGTCTCTGTCTCTGTCTCTGTCTCTGTCTCTGTCTCTGTCTCTGTCTCTGTCTCTGTCTCTGTCTCTGTCTCTGTCTCTGTCTCTGTCTCTGTCTCTGTATCTGTCTCTGTCTCTGCCTCTGTCTCTGTCCCCGTATCTGTCTCTGTCTCTGTTTCTATCTCTGCCTCTGTTGCTGCCTCTTCCTCTGTCTTTGTCTCCGTCTCCGCCTCCGTCTCTGTCTCTGTCTCTGTATCTGTCTCTGTCCCTGGCTCTGTCTCTGCCCCTATCTCCGTCTGCGTCTCTATCTATGTCTCTGTATCTGTCTCTGTCTCTGTCTCTGTCACTGTCTCTGTCTCTGTCACTGTCTCTGTCTCTGCCTCTGTCTCAGTCTCTGCGTCTGTCTCGGTCTTTGTCTCCGTCTCTGTCTCTGTCTCTGTCTCTGTCTCTGTCACTGTCTCCGTCTCTGTCTCTGTCTCTGTATCTGCCTCTGTCCCTGGCTCTGTCTCTGCCTCTATCTCCGTCTCCGTCTCTGTCTCTGTCTCTGTCTCTGTCTCTGTCTCTGTCTCTGTCTCTGTCTCTGTCTCTGTCTCTGTCTCTGTCTCTGTCTCTGCCTCTGTCTCAGTCTCTGCGTCTGTCTCGGTCTTTGTCTCCGTCTCTGTCTGTGTCTCTGTCTCTGTCTCTGTCTCTGTCACTGTCTCCGTCTCTGTCTCTGTCTCTGTATCTGTCTCTGTCCCTGGCTCTGTCTCTGCCTCTGTCTCCGTCTCTGTCTCTGTCTCTGTCTGTGTCTCTGTCTCTGTCTCGGTCTTTGTCTCCGTCTCTGTCTCTGTCTCTGTCTCTGCCTCTGCCTCTGCCTCTGTCTCTGTATCTGTCTCTGTCCCTGGCTCTGTCTCTGCCTCTGTCTCCGTCTCTGCCTCTGTCTCTGTCTCTGTCTCTGTCTCTGTCTCTGTCTCTGTATCTGTCTCTGTCCCTGGCTCTGTCTCTGCCTCTATCTCCGTCTCCGCCTCTGTCTCTGTCTCTGTCTCTGTCTCTGTCACTGTCACTGTCTCTGTCTCTGTCTCTGTCTCTGTCTCTGCCTCTGCCTCTGCCTCTGTCTCTGTATCTGTCTCTGTCCCTGGCTCTGTCTCTGTCTCTGTCTCTGTCTCTGTCTCTGTCTCTGTCTCTGCCTCTGCCTCTGCGCCTGTCTCTGTATCTGTCTCTGTCCCTGGCTCTGTCTCTGCCTCTATCTCCGTCTCCGTCTCTGTCTCTGCCTCTGTCTCTGTCTCTGTCACTGTCACTGTCTCTGTCTCTGTCACTGTCTCTGTCTCTGTCTCTGTCTCTGCCTCTGTCTCAGTCTCTGCGTCTGTCTCGGTGTTTGTCTCCGTCTCTGTCTCTGTCTCTGTCTCTTTCTCTGTCTCTGTCACTGTCTCCGTCTCTGTCTCTGTCTCTGTATCTGTCTCTGTCCCTGGCTCTGCCTCTGCCTCTGTCTCCGTCTCTGTCTCTGTCTCTGCCTCTATCTCCGTCGCCGTCTCTGTCTCTGTGACTGTCTCTGTCTCTGTCTCTGACTCTGTCTCTGTCTCTGCCTCTGTCTCAGTCTCTATGTCTGTCTCGGTCTTTGTCTCCGTCTCTGTCTCTGTCTCTGTCTCTGTCTCTGTCTCTGTCTCTGTATCTGTCTCTGTCCCTGACTCTGTCTCTGCCTCTATCTCCGTCTCCGTCTCTGTATCTGTCTCTGTCCCTGGCTCTGTCTCTGCCTCTATCTCCGTCTCCGTCTCTGTCTCTGTCTCTGTCTCTGTCTCTGTCACTGTCACTGTCTCTGTCTCTGTCTCTGTCTCTGTCTCTGCCTCTGCCTCTGCCTCTGTCTCTGTATCTGTCTCTGTCCCTGGCTCTGTCTCTGTCTCTGTCTATGCCTCTGTCTCAGTCTCTGCGTGTGTCTCGATCTTTGTCTCCGTCTCTGTCTCTGTCTCTGTCTCTGTCTCTGTCTCTGTCACTGTCTCCGTCTCTGTCTCTGTCACTGTATCTGTCTCTGTCCCTGGCTCTGTCTCTGCCTCTATCTCTGTCTCTGTCTCTGTCTCTGTCTCTGTCTCTGCCTCTGTCTCCGTCTCTGCCTCTGTCTCTGTCTCTGTCTCTGTCTCTGTCTCTGTCTCTGTCTCTGTCTCTGTCTCTGTATCTGTCTCTGTCCCTGGCTCTGTCTCTGCCTCTATCTCCGTCTCCGTCTCTGTCTCTGTCTCTGTCTCTGTCTCTGTCACTGTCACTGTCTCTGTCTCTGTCTCTGTCTCTGTCTCTGCCTCTGCCTCTGCCTCCGTCTCTGTATCTGTCTCTGTCCCTGGCTCTGTCTCTGCCTCTGTCTCCGTCTCTGCCTCTGTCTCTGTCTCTGTCTCTGTCTCTGTCTCTGTCTCTGTCTCTGTCTCTGTCTCTGTCTCTGTCTCTGTCTCTGTCTCTGTCTCTGTCTCTGCCTCTGCCTCTGCGTCTGTCTCTGTATCTGTCTCTGTCCCTGGCTCTGTCTCTGCCACTATCTCCGTCTCCGTCTCTGTCTCTGTCTCTGTCTCTGTCTCTGTCACTGTCTCTGCCTCTGTCTCTGTCTCTGTCTCTGTCTCTGCCTCTGTCTCAGTCTCTGCGTCTGTCTCGGTCTTTGTCTCCGTCTCTGTCTCTGTCTCTGTCTCTGTCTCTGTCTCTGTCTCTGCCTCTGCCTCTGCGCCTGTCTCTGTATCTGTCTCTGTCCCTGGCTCTGTCTCTGCCTCTATCTCCGTCTCCGTCTCTGTCTCTGCCTCTGTCTCTGTCTCTGTCACTGTCACTGTCTCTGTCTCTGTCTCTGTCACTGTCTCTGTCTCTGTCTCTGTCTCTGCCTCTGTCTCAGTCTCTGCGTCTGTCTCGGTGTTTGTCTCCGTCTCTGTCTCTGTCTCTGTCTCTTTCTCTGTCTCTGTCACTGTCTCCGTCTCTGTCTCTGTCTCTGTATCTGTCTCTGTCCCTGGCTCTGCCTCTGCCTCTGTCTCCGTCTCTGTCTCTGTCTCTGCCTCTATCTCCGTCTCCGTCTCTGTCTCTGTCGCCGTCTCTGTCTCTGTGACTGTCTCTGTCTCTGTCTCTGACTCTGTCTCTGTCTCTGCCTCTGTCTCAGTCTCTATGTCTGTCTCGGTCTTTGTCTCCGTCTCTGTCTCTGTCTCTGTCTCTGTCTCTGTCTCTGTCTCTGTATCTGTCTCTGTCCCTGACTCTGTCTCTGCCTCTATCTCCGTCTCCGTCTCTGTCTCTGTCTCTGTCTCTGTCTCTGTCACTGTCACTGTCTCTGTCTCTGTCTCTGTCTCTGTCTCTGTCTCTGCCTCTGCCTCTGCCTCTGTCTCTGTATCTGTCTCTGTCCCTGGCTCTGTCTCTGTCTCTGTCTATGCCTCTGTCTCAGTCTCTGCGTGTGTCTCGATCTTTGTCTCCGTCTCTGTCTCTGTCTCTGTCTCTGTCTCTGTCACTGTCTCCGTCTCTGTCTCTGTCACTGTATCTGTCTCTGTCCCTGGCTCTGTCTCTGCCTCTATCTCTGTCTCTGTCTCTGTCTCTGTCTCTGTCTCTGTCTCTGTCTCCGTCTCTGTCTCTGTCTCTGTATCTGTCTCTGTCCCTGGCTCTGTCTCTGCCTCTGTCTCCGTCTCTGTCTCTGTCTCTGTCTCTGTCTCTGTCTCTGTCTCGGTCTTTGTCTCCGTCTCTGTCTCTGTCTCTGTCTCTGCCTCTGCCTCTGCCTCTATCTCTGTATCTGTCTCTGTCCCTGGCTCTGTCTCTGCCTCTGTCTCCGTCTCTGCCTCTGTCTCTGTCTCTGTCTCTGTCTCTGTCTCTGTCTCTGTCTCTGTATCTGTCTCTGTCCCTGGCTCTGTCTCTGCCTCTATCTCCGTCTCCGTCTCTGTCTCTGTCCCTGTCTCTGTCTCTGTCACTGTCACTGTCTCTGTCTCTGTCTCTGTCTCTGTCTCTGCCTCTGCCTCTGCCGCTGTCTCTGTATCTGTCTCTGTCCCTGGCTCTGTCTCTGCCTCTGTCTCCGTCTCTGCCTCTGTCTCTGTCTCTGTCTCTGTCTCTGTCTCTGTCTCTGTCTCTGTCTCTGTCTCTGTCTCTGTCTCTGTCTCTGTCTCTGTCTCTGCCTCTGCCTCTGCGTCTGTCTCTGTATCTGTCTCTGTCCCTGGCTCTGTCTCTGCCTCTATCTCCGTCTCCGTCTCTGTCTCTGTCTCTGTCTCTGTCTCTGTCACTGTCTCTGTCTCTGTCTCTGTCTCTGTCTCTGTCTCTGTCTCTGTCTCTGCCTCTGTCTCAGTCTCTGCGTCTGTCTCGGTCTTTGTCTCCGTCTCTGTCTCTGTCTCTGTCTCTGTCTCTGTCTCTGCCTCTGCCTCTGCGCCTGTCTCTGTATCTGTCTCTGTCCCTGGCTCTGTCTCTGCCTCTATCTCCGTCTCCGTCTCTGTCTCTGCCTCTGTCTCTGTCTCTGTCACTGTCACTGTCTCTGTCTCTGTCACTGTCTCTGTCTCTGTCTCTGTCTCTGCCTCTGTCTCAGTCTCTGCGTCTGTCTCGGTGTTTGTCTCCGTCTCTGTCTCTGTCTCTGTCTCTGTCTCTGTCTCTGTCACTGTCTCCGTCTCTGTCTCTGTCTCTGTATCTGTCTCTGTCCCTGGCTCTGTCTCTGCCTCTGTCTCCGTCTCTGTCTCTGTCTCTGCATCTATCTCCGTCTCCGTCTCTGTCTCTGTCGCCGTCTCTGCCTCTGTGACTGTCTCTGTCTCTGTCTCTGACTCTGTCTCTGTCACTGTCACTGTCTCTGTCTCTGTCACTGTCTCTGTCTCTGTCTCTGTCTCTGTCTCTGTCTCTGTCTCTGTCTCTGCCTCTGTCTCAGTCTCTGCGTCTGTCTCGGTCTTTGTCTCCGTCTCTGTCTCTGTCTCTGTCTCTGTCTCTGTCTCTGCCTCTGCCTCTGCGCCTGTCTCTGTATCTGTCTCTGTCCCTGGCTCTGTCTCTGCCTCTATCTCCGTCTCCGTCTCTGTCTCTGCCTCTGTCTCTGTCTCTGTCACTGTCACTGTCTCTGTCTCTGTCACTGTCTCTGTCTCTGTCTCTGTCTCTGTCTCTGCCTCTGTCTCAGTCTCTGCGTCTGTCTCGGTGTTTGTCTCCGTCTCTGTCTCTGTCTCTGTCTCTGTCTCTGTCTCTGTCACTGTCTCCGTCTCTGTCTCCGTCTCTGTCTCTGTCTCTGCATCTATCTCCGTCTCCGTCTCTGTCTCTGTCGCCGTCTCTGCCTCTGTGACTGTCTCTGTCTCTGTCTCTGACTCTGTCTCTGTCTCTGCCTCTGTCTCAGTCTCTATGTCAGTCTCGGTCTTTGTCTCCGTCTCTGTCTCTGTCTCTGTCTCTGTCTCTGTCACTGTCTCCGTCTCTGTCTCTGTCTCTGTCTCTGTATCTGTCTCTGTCCCTGGCTCTGTCTCTGCCTCTGTCTCCGTCTCTGTCTCCGTCTCTGTCTCTGCCTCTGTCTCTGTCTCTGTCACTGTCACTGTCTCTGTCTCTGTCTCTGTCTCTGTCTCTGTCACTGTCTCTGTCTCTGTCTCTGTCTCTGTCTCTGTCTCTGTCACTGTCTCCGTCTCTGTCTCTGTCTCTGTATCTGTCTCTGTCCCTGGCTCTGTCTCTGCCTCTATCTCCGTCTCCGTCTCTGTCTCTGTCTCTGTCTCTGTCTCTGTCTCTGTCTCTGCCTCTGTCTCCGTCTCTGTCTCTGTCTCTGTCTCTGTCTCTGTCTCTGTCTCTGTCTCGGTCTTTGTGTCCGTCTCTGTCTCCGTCTCTGTCTCTGTCTCTGTCTCTGTCTCTGTCTCTGTCTCTGTCACTGTCTCCGTCTCTGTCTCTGTCTCTGTATCTGTCTCTGTCCCTGGCTCTGTCTCTGCCTCTATCTCCGTCTCCGTCTCTGTCTCTGTCTCTGTCTCTGTCTCTGTCTCTGTCTCTGCCTCTGTCTCCGTCTCTGTCTCTGTCTCTGTCTCTGTCTCTGTCTCTGTCTCTGTCTCGGTCTTTGTGTCCGTCTCTGTCTCTGTCTCTGTCTCTGTCTCTGCCTATGCCTCTGCCTCTGTCTCTGTATCTGTCTCTGTCCCTGGCTCTGTCTCTGCCTCTGTCTCTGTCTCTGTCTCTGTCTCTGTCTCTGCCTCTGTCTCTGTCCCTGTCTCTGTCTCTGTCTCTGTCCCTGGTTCTGTCTCTGTCCCTGTCTCTGTCTCTGTCTCTGTCCCTGGTTCTGTCTCTGCCTCTGTCTCTGTCTCTGTCTCTGTCCCTGGCTCTGTCTCTGCCTCTGCCTCTGCCTCTGTCTCTGCGTCTGTCTCGGTCTTTGTCTCCGTCTCTGTCTCTGTCTCTGTCTCTGTATCTGTCTCTGTCTCTGTCTCTGTCTCTGTCTCTGTCTCTGCCTCTGTCTCTGTCTCTGTCTCTGTCTCTGTCTCTGTCTCTGTCTCTGCCTCTGCCTCTGCCTCTGTCTCTCTCTCTGTCTCTGTCGCTGTCTCTCCCTCTGTCTCTGTCTCTGTCTCTGTCTCTGCCTCTGCCTCTGCCTCTGTCTCTGTATCTGTCTCTGTCCCTGGCTCTGTCTCTGCCTCTGTCTCCGTCTCTGTCTCTGTCTCTGTCTCTGTCTCCGTCTCTGTCTCTGTCTCTGTCTCTGTTTCTGTCTCTGTCTCTGTCTCTGTCTCTGTCTCTGTCTCTGTCTCTGTCTCTGTCTCTGTCTCTGTCTCTGTCACTGTCTCCGTCTCTGTCTCTGTCTCTGTATCTGTCTCTGTCCCTGGCTCTGTCTCTGCCTCTGTCTCCGTCTCTGTCTCTGTCTCTGTCTCTGTCTCTGTCTCCGTCTTTGTCTCCGTCTCTGTCTCTGTCTCTGTCTCTGCCTCTGCCTCTGCCTCTGTCTCAGTCTCTGCGTGTGTTTCGATCTTTGTCTCCGTCTCTGTCTCTGTCTCTGTCTCTGTCTCTGTCACTGTCTCCGTCTCTGTCTCTGTCACTGTCTCTGTCTCTGTCTCTGTCTCTGTCTCTGTCTCTGCCTCTGCCTCTGCGTCTGTCTCTGTATCTGTCTCTGTCCCTGGCTCTGTCTCTGCCTCTATCTCCGTCTCCGTCTCTGTCTCTGTCTCTGTCTCTGTCTCTGTCACTGTCTCCGTCTCTGTCTCTGTCTCTGTCTCTGTCTCTGCCTCTGTCTCAGTCTCTGCGTCTGTCTCGGTCTTTGTCTCCGTCTCTGTCTCTGTCTCTGTCTCTGTCTCTGTCTCTGCCTCTGTCTCAGTCACTGCGTCTGTCTCGGTCTTTGTCTCCGTCTCTGTCTCTGTCTCTGTCTCTGTCTCTGTCTCTGCCTCTGCCTCTGCGCCTGTCTCTGTATCTGTCACTGTCACTGTCTCTGCCTCTGTCACTGTCTCTGTCTCTATCTCTGTCTCTGCCTCTGTCTCAGTCTCTGCGTCTGTCTCGGTGTTTGTCTCCGTCTCTGTCTCTGTCTCTGTCTCTGTCTCTGTCTCTGTCTCTGTCTCTGTCACTGTCTCCGTCTCTGTCTCTGTCTCTGTATCTGTCTCTGTCCCTGGCTCTGTCTCTGCCTCTGTCTCCGTCTCTGTCTCTGTCTCTGCCTCTATCTCCGTCTCCGTCTCTGTCTCTGTCGCCGTCTCTGTCTCTGTGACTGTCTCTGTCTCTGTCTCTGACTCTGTCTCTGTCTCTGCCTCTGTCTCAGTCTCTATGTCTGTCTCGGTCTTTGTCTCCGTCTCTGTCTCTGTCTCTGTCTCTGTCTCTGTCTCTGTCTCGGTCTTTGTCTCCGTCTCTGTCTCTGTCTCTGTCTCTGCCTCTGCCTCTGCCTCTGTCTCTGTATCTGTCTCTGTCTCTGTCTCTGCCTCTGTCTCAGTCTCTATGTCTGTCTCGGTCTTTGTCTCCGTCTCTGTCTCTGTCTCTGTCTCTGTCTCTGTCTCTGTCACTGTCTCCGTCTCTGTCTCTGTCTCTGTCTCTGTATCTGTCTCTGTCCCTGGCTCTGTCTCTGCCTCTGTCTCCGTCTCTGTCTCTGTCTCTGTCTCTGTCTCGGTCTTTGTCTCCGTCTCTGTCTCTGTCTCTGTCTCTGCCTCTGCCTCTGCCTCTGTCTCTGTATCTGTCTCTGTCTCTGTCTCTGTCTCTGTCTCTGTCTCTGTCTCTGTCTCTGTCTCTGTCTCTGTCGCTGTCTCTGCCTCTGCCACTGCGCCTGTCTCTGTCTCTGTCTCTGTTTCTGTCTCTGTCTCTGTCTCTGTCTCTGCCTCTGTCTCTGTCTCTGTCTCTGTCCCTGTCTCTGTCTCTGTCTCTGTCCCTGTCTCTGTCTCTGTCTCTGTCCCTGGTTCTGTCTCTGCCTCTGTCTCTGTCTCTGTCCCTGGCTCTGTCTCTGCCTCTGCCTCTGCCTCTGTCTCTGCGTCTGTCTCGGTCTTTGTCTCCGTCTCTGTCTCTGTCTCTGTCTCTGTCTCTGTCTCTGTCTCTGTCTCTGTCTCTGTCTCTGCCTCTGTCTCTGTCTCTGTCTCTGTCTCTGTCTCTGTCTCTGCCTCTGCCTCTGCCTCTGTCTCTCTCTCTGTCTCTGTCGCTGTCTCTCCCTCCGTCTCTGTCTCTGTCTCTGTCTCTGCCTCTGCCTCTGCCTCTGTCTCTGTATCTGTCTCTGTCCCTGGCTCTGTCTCTGCCTCTGTCTCCGTCTCTGTCTCTGTCTCTGTCTCTGTCTCTGTCTCTGCCTGTGCCTCTGCGTCTGTCTCTGTATCTGTCTCTGTCCCTGGCTTTGTCTCTGCCTCTATCACCGTCTCCGTCTCTGTCTCTGTCTCTGTCTTTGTCTCTGTCACTGTCTCTGTCTCTGTCTCTGTCTCTGTCTCTGCCTCTATCTCAGTCTCTGCGTCTGTCTCGGTCTTTGTCTCCGTCTCTGTCTCTGACTCTGTCTCTGTCTCTGTCTCTGCCTCTGCCTCTGCCTCTGCCTCTGCCTTTGTCTCTGTCTCTGTCTCTGTCGCTGTCTCTCCCTCTGTCCCTGTCTCCGTCTCTGTCCCTGGTTCTGTCTCTGCCTCTGTCTCCGTCTCTATCTCTGCCTCGGTCTTTGTCTCCGTCTCTATCTCTGTCTCCGTCTTTGTCTCTGTCTCTGTCTCTGTCTCTGTCTCTGTCTCTGTCACTGTCTCTGTCTCTGTCTCTGTCTCTGTCTCTGCCTCTGTCTCAGTCTCTGCGTCTGTCTCGGTGTTTGTCTCCGTCTCTGTCTCTGTCTCTGTCTCTGCCTCTGTCTCCGTCTCTATCTCTGCCTCGGTCTTTGTCTCCGTCTCTATCTCTGTCTCCGTCTTTGTCTCTGTCTCTGTCTCTGTCTCTGTCTCTGTCTCTGTCACTGTCTCTGTCTCTGTCTCTGTCTCTGTCTCTGCCTCTGTCTCAGTCTCTGCGTCTGTCTCGGTGTTTGTCTCCGTCTCTGTCTCTGTCTCTGTCTCTGTCTCTGTCTCTGTCTCTGTCTCTGTCTCTGTCTCTGTCTCTGTCTCTGTCTCTGTCACTGTCTCCGTCTCTGTCTCTGTCTCTGTATCTGTCTCTGTCCCTGGCTCTGTCTCTGCCTCTGTCTCCGTCTCTGTCTCTGTCTCTGTCTCTGTCTCTGTCTCCGTCTTTGTCTCCGTCTCTGTCTCTGTCTCTGTCTCTGTCTCTGCCTCTGCCTCTGCCTCTGTCTCAGTCTCTGCGTGTGTCTCGATCTTTGTCTCCGTCTCTGTCTCTATCTCTGTCTCTGTCTCTGTCACTGTCTCCGTCTCTGTCTCTGTCACTGTCTCTGTCTCTGTCTCTGTCTCTGTCTCTGTCTCTGCCTCTGCCTCTGCGTCTGTCTCTGTATCTGTCTCTGTCCCTGGCTCTGTCTCTGCCTCTATCTCCGTCTCCGTCTCTGTCTCTGTCTCTGTCTCTGTCTCTGTCACTGTCCCTGTCTCTGTCTCTGTCTCTGTCTCTGTCTCTCCCTCTGTCTCTGTCTCTGTCTCTGTCTCTGCCTCTGCCTCTGCCTCTGTCTCTGTATCTGTCTCTGTCCCTGGCTCTGTCTCTGCGCCTGTCTCTGTATCTGTCTCTGTCCCTGGCTCTGTCTCTGCCTCTATCTCCGTCTCCGTCTCTGTCTCTGCCTCTGTCTCTGTCTCTGTCACTGTCACTGTCTCTGTCTCTGTCTCTGTCTCTGTCTCTGTCTCTGTCTCTGTCTCTGTCTCTGTCTCTGTCTCTGTCTCTGTCTCTGTCTCTGTCTCTGTCTCTGTCTCTGTCTCTGTCTCTGCCTCTGCCTCTGCGCCTGTCTCTGTATCTGTCTCTGTCCCTTGCTCTGTCTCTGCCTCTATCTCCGTCTCCGTCTCTGTCTCTGTCTCTGTCTCTGTCTCTGTCACTGTCACTGTCTCTGTCTCTGTCTCTTTCTCTGTCTCTGTCTCTGTCTCTGTCTCTGTCTCTGTCTCTGTCACTGTCTCTGTCTCTGTCTCTGTCTCTGTCTCTGTCTCTGTCTCTGTCTCTGTCACTGTCTCTGTCTCTGTATCTGTCTCTGTCTCTGTCTGTGTCTCTGCCTCTGCCTCAGTCTCTGCGTCTGTCTCGGTCTTTGTCTCCGTCTCTGTCTCTGTCTCTGTCTCTGTCTCTGTCTCTGTCTCTGTCTCTGTCTCTGTCTCTGTCACTGTCTCCGTCTCTGTCTCTGTCTCTGTATCTGTCTCTGTCCCTGGCTCTGTCTCTGCCTCTACCTCCGTCTCCGTCTCTGTCTCTGTCTCTGTCTCTGTCTCTGTCTCTGTCTCTGTCTCTGTTTCTGTCTCTGTCTCTGTCTCTGTCTCTGTCTCTGTCTCTGCCTCTGTCTCCGTCTCTGTCTCTGTCTCGTTCTTTGTCTCCGTCTCTTCCTCTGTCTTTGTCTCCGTCTCCGTCTCTGTCTCTGTCTCTGTATCCGTCTCCGTCCCTGGCTCTGTCTCTGCCCCTATCTCCGTCTGCGTCTCTATCTATGTCTCTGTCTCTGTCTCTGTCTCTGTCACTGTCTCTGTCTCTCTCTCTGTCTCTGTCTCTGCCTCTGTCTCAGTCTCTGCGTCTGTCTCGGTCTTTGTCTCCGTCTCTGTCTCTGTCTCTGTCTCTGTCTCTGTCACTGTCTCCGTCTCTGTCTCTGTCTCTGTATCTGTCTCTGTCCCTGGCTCTGTCTCTGCCTCTGTCTCCGTCTCTGTCTCTGTCTCTGTCTCTGTCTCTGTCTCTGTCTCGGTCTTTGTCTCCGTCTCCTTCTCTGTATCTGTCTCTGCCTCTGCCTCTGCCTCTGTCTCTGTCTCTGTCTCTGTCACTGTCTCTGTCTCTGTCTCTGTCTCTGTCTCTGTCTCTGTCTCTGTCTCTGTCTCTGTCTCTGCCTCTGTCTCTGTCTCTGTCTCTGTCCCTGTCTCTGTCTCTGTCTCTGTCCCTGGTTCTGTCTCTGTCCCTGTCTCTGTCTCTGTCTCTGTCCCTGGTTCTGTCTCTGCCTCTGTCTCTGTCTCTGTCCCTGGCTCTGTCTCTGCCTCTGCCTCTGCCTCTGTCTCTGCGTCTGTCTCGGTCTTTGTCTCCGTCTCTGTCTCTGTCTCTGTCTCTGTCTCTGTCTCTGTCTCTGTCTCTGTCTCTGCCTCTGTCTCTGTCTCTGTCTCTGTCTCTGTCTCTGTCTCTGCCTCTGCCTCTGCCTCTGTCTCTCTCTCCGTCTCTGTCGCTGTCTCTCCCTCTGTCTCTGTCTCTGTCTCTGTCTCTGCCTCTGCCTCTGCCTTTGTCTCTGTCTCTGTCTCTGTCGCTGTCTCTCCCTCTGTCCCTGTCTCCGTCTCTGTCCCTGGTTCTGTCTCTGCCTCTGTCTCCGTCTCTGTCTCTGCCTCGGTCTTTGTCTCCGTCTCTATCTCTGTCTCTGTCTTTGTCTCTGTCTCTGTCTCTGTCTCTGTCTCTGTCTCTGTCTCTGTCACTGTCTCTGTCTCTGTCTCTGTCTCTGCCTCTGTCTCAGTCTCTGCGTCTGTCTCGGTGTTTGTCTCCGTCTCTGTCTCTGTCTCTGTCTCTGTCTCTGTCTCTGTCTCTGTCTCTGTCTCTGTCTCTGTCTCTGTCTCTGTCTCTGTCTCTGTCTCTGTCTCTGTCTCTGTCACTGTCTCCGTCTCTGTCTCTGTCTCTGTATCTGTCTCTGTCCCTGGCTCTGTCTCTGCCTCTGTCTCCGTCTCTGTCTCTGTCTCTGTCTCTGTCTCTGTCTCCGTCTTTGTCTCCGTCTCTGTCTCTGTCTCTATCTCTGCCTCTGCCTCTGCCTCTGTCTCAGTCTCTGCGTGTGTCTCGATCTTTGTCTCCGTCTCTGTCTCTATCTCTGTCTCTGTCTCTGTCACTGTCTCCGTCTCTGTCTCTGTCTCTGTCTCTGTCTCTGTCTCTGTCTCTGTCTCTGTCTCTGCCTCTGCCTCTGCGCCTGTCTCTGTATCTGTCTCTGTCCCTGGCTCTGTCTCTGCCTCTATCTCCGTCTCCGTCTCTGTCTCTGCCTCTGTCTCTGTCTCTGTCACTGTCATTGTCTCTGTCTCTGTCACTGTCTCTGTCTCTATCTCTGTCTCTGCCTCTGTGTCAGTCTCTGCGTCTGTCTCGGTGTTTGTCTCCGTCTCTGTCTCTGTCTCTGTCTCTGTCTCTGTCTCTGTCTCTGTCTCTGTCACTGTCTCCGTCTCTGTCTCTGTCTCTGTATCTGTCTCTGTCCCTGGCTCTGTCTCTGCCTCTGTCTCCGTCTCTGTCTCTGTCTCTGCCTCTATCTCCGTCTCCGTCTCTGTCTCTGTCGCCGTCTCTGTCTCTGTGACTGTCTCTGTCTCTGTCTCTGACTCTGTCTCTGTCTCTGCCTCTGTCTCAGTCTCTATGTCTGTCTCGGTCTTTGTCTCCGTCTCTGTCTCTGTCTCTGTCTCTGTCTCTGTCACTGTCTCCGTCTCTGTCTCTGTCTCTGTCTCTGTATCTGTCTCTGTCCCTGGCTCTGTCTCTGCCTCTGTCTCCGTCTCTGTCTCTGTCTCTGTCTCTGTCTCGGTCTTTGTCTCCGTCTCTGTCTCTGTCTCTGTGACTGTCTCTGTCTCTGTCTCTGACTCTGTCTCTGTCTCTGCCTCTGTCTCAGTCTCTATGTCTGTCTCGGTCTTTGTCTCCGTCTCTGTCTCTGTCTCTGTCTCTGTATCTGTCTCTGTACCTGGCTCTGTCTCTGCCTCTGTCTCCGTCTCTGTCTCTGTCTCTGTCTCTGTCTCGGTCTTTGTCTCCGTCTCTGTCTCTGTCTCTGTCTCTGCCTCTGCCTCTGTCTCTGTCTCTGTCTCTGTCTCTGTCTCTGTCTCTGTCTCTGTCTCTGTCTCTGTCTCTGTCTCTGTCTCTGTCTCTGTCTCTGTCTCTGTCACTGTCTCCGTCTCTGTCTCTGTCTCTGTATCTGTCTCTGTCCCTGGCTCTGTCTCTGCCTCTGTCTCCGTCTCTGTCTCTGTCTCTGTCTCTGTCTCTGTCTCCGTCTTTGTCTCCGTCTCTGTCTCTGTCTCTGTCTCTGCCTCTGCCTCTGCCTCTGTCTCAGTCTCTGCGTGTGTCTCGATCTTTGTCTCCGTCTCTGTCTCTATCTCTGTCTCTGTCTCTGTCACTGTCTCCGTCTCTGTCTCTGTCACTGTCTCTGTCTCTGTCTCTGTCTCTGTCTCTGTCTCTGCCTCTGCCTCTGCGTCTGTCTCTGTATCTGTCTCTGTCCCTGGCTCTGTCTCTGCCTCTATCTCCGTCTCCGTCTCTGTCTCTGTCTCTGTCTCTGTCTCTGTCACTGTCTCTGTCTCTGTCTCTGTCTCTGTCTCTGTCTCTGCCTCTGTCTCAGTCTCTGCGTCTGTCTCGGTCTTTGTCTCCGTCTCTGTCTCTGTCTCTGTCTCTGTCTCTGTCTCTGTCTCTGTCTCAGCCTCTGCCTCTGCGCCTGTCTCTGTATCTGTCTCTGTCCCTGGCTCTGTCTCTGCCTCTATCTCCGTCTCCGTCTCTGTCTCTGCCTCTGTCTCTGTCTCTGTCACTGTCACTGTCTCTGTCTCTGTCACTGTCTCTGTCTCTATCTCTGTCTCTGCCTCTGTCTCAGTCTCTGCGTCTGTCTCGGTGTTTGTCTCCGTCTCTGTCTCTGTCTCTGTCTCTGTCTCTGTCTCTGTCTCTGTCTCTGTCTCTGTCACTGTCTCCGTCTCTGTCTCTGTCTCTGTATCTGTCTCTGTCCCTGGCTCTGTCTCTGCCTCTGTCTCCGTCTCTGTCTCTGTCTCTGCCTCTATCTCCGTCTCCGTCTCTGTCTCTGTCGCCGTCTCTGTCTCTGTGACTGTCTCTGTCTCTGTCTCTGACTCTGTCTCTGTCTCTGCCTCTGTCTCAGTCTCTATGTCTGTCTCGGTCTTTGTCTCCGTCTCTGTCTCTGTCTCTGTCTCTGTCTCTGTCACTGTCTCCGTCTCTGTCTCTGTCTCTGTCTCTGTATCTGTCTCTGTCCCTGGCTCTGTCTCTGCCTCTGTCTCCGTCTCTGTCTCTGTCTCTGTCTCTGTCTCGGTCTTTGTCTCCGTCTCTGTCTCTGTCTCTGTCTCTGCCTCTGCCTCTGCCTCTGTCTCTGTATCTGTCTCTGTCTCTGTCTCTGTCTCTGTCTCTGTCTCTGTCTCTGTCTCTGTCTCTGTCTCTGTCTCTGTCTCTGTCTCTGCCTCTGCCACTGCGCCTGTCTCTGTATCTGTCTCTGTCCCTGGCTCTGTCTCTGCCTCTATCTCCGTCTCCGTCTCTGTCTCTGCCTCTGTCTCTGCCTCTGTCTCTGTCTCTGTCACTGTCACTGTCTCTGCCTCTGTCTGCGTCTCTGTCTCTGTCTCTGCCTCTATCTCCGTCTCCGTCTCTGTCTCTGTCGCCGTCTCTGTCTCTGTGACTGTCTCTGTCTCTGTCTCTGACTCTGTCTCTGTCTCTGCCTCTGTCTCAGTCTCTATGTCTGTCTCGGTCTTTGTCTCCGTCTCTGTCTCTGTCTCTGTCTCTGTCTCTGTCACTGTCTCCGTCTCTGTCTCTGTCTCTGTCTCTGTATCTGTCTCTGTCCCTGGCTCTGTCTCTGCCTCTGTCTCCGTCTCTGTCTCTGTCTCTGTCTCTGTCTCGGTCTTTGTCTCCGTCTCTGTCTCTGTCTCTGTCTCTGCCTCTGTCTCTGCCTCTGTCTCTGTATCTGTCTCTGTCTCTGTCTCTGTCTCTGTCCCTGTCTCTGTCTATGTCTCTGCCTCTGCCTCTGCGCCTGTCTCCGTATCTGTCTCTGTCCTTGGCTCTGTCTCTGCCTCTATCTCCGTCTCCGTCTCTGTCTCTGCCTCTGTCTCTGTCTCTGTCACTGTCACTGTCTCTGTCTCTGTCTCTGTCTCTGTCTCTGTCACTGTCTCTGTCTCTGTCTCTGTCTCTGTCTCTGTCTCTGTCTCTGTCTCTGTCACTGTCTCTGTCTCTGTCTCTGTCTCTGTCTCTGTCTCTGTCTCTGTCTCTGTCTCTGCCTCTGCCTCAGTCTCTGCGTCTGTCTCGGTCTTTGTCTCCGTCTCTGTCCCTGTCTCTGTCTCTGTCTCTGTCTCTGTCTCTGTCACTGTCTCCGTCTCTGTCTCTATCTCTGTATCTGTCTCTGTCCCTGGCTCTGTCTCTGCCTCTATCTCCGTCTCCGTCTCTGTCTCTGTCTCTGTCTCTGTCTCTGTCTCTGTCTCTGCCTCTGTCTCCGTCTCTGTCTCTGTCTCTGTCTCTGTCTCTGTCTCTGTCTCGGTCTTTGTCTCCGTCTCTGTCTCTGTCTCTGTCTCTGTCTCTGCCTCTGCCTCTGCCTCTGTCTCTGTATCTGTCCTCTGTCCCTGGCTCTGTCTCTGCCTCTGTCTCCGTCTCTGTCTCTGTCTCTGTCTCTGTCTCTGTCTCTGTCTCTGTCTCTGTCTCTGTCTCTGTCTCTGTCTCTGTCTCTGTCTCTGTCTCTGTCTCTGTCTCTGTCTCTGCCTCTGCCTCTGCGCCTGTCTCTGTATCTGTCTCTGTCCCTTGCTCTGTCTCTGCCTCTATCTCCGTCTCCGTCTCTGTCTCTGTCTCTGTCTCTGTCTCTGTCTCTGTCACTGTCACTGTCTCTGTCTCTGTCTCTTTCTCTGTCTCGGTCTCTGTCTCTGTCTCTGTCTCTGTCTCTGTCACTGTCTCTGTCTCTGTCTCTGTCTCTGTCTCTGTCTCTGTCTCTGTCACTGTCTCTGTCTCTGTCTCTGTCTCTGTCTCTGTCTGTGTCTCTGCCTCTGCCTCAGTCTCTGCGTTTGTCTCGGTCTTTGTCTCCGTCTCTGTCTCTGTCTCTGTCTCTGTCTCTGTCTCTGTCTCTGTCTCTGTCTCTGTCACTGTCTCCGTCTCTGTCTCTGTCTCTGTATCTGTCTCTGTCCCTGGCTCTGTCTCTGCCTCTACCTCCGTCTCCGTCTCTGTCTCTGTCTCTGTATCTGTCTCTGTCCCTGGCTCTGTCTCTGCCTCTACCTCCGTCTCCATCTCTGTCTCTGTCTCTGTCTCTGTCTCTGTCTCTGCCTCTGTCTCAGTCTCTGCGTCTGTCTCGGTCTTTGTCTCCGTCTCTGTCTCTGTCTCTGTCTCTGTCTCTGTCTCTGTCTCTGCCTCTGCCTCTGCGCCTGTCTCTGTATCTGTCTCTGTCCCTGGCTCTGTCTCTGCCTCTATCTCCGTCTCCGTCTCTGTCTCTGCCTCTGTCTCTGTCTCTGTCACTGTCACTGTCTCTGTCTCTGTCACTGTCTCTGTCTCTATCTCTGTCTCTGCCTCTGTCTCAGTCTCTGCGTCTGTCTCGGTGTTTGTCTCCGTCTCTGTCTCTGTCTCTGTCTCTGTCTCTGTCTCTGTCTCTGTCTCTGTCACTGTCTCCGTCTCTGTCTCTCTCTCTGTATCTGTCTCTGTCCCTGGCTCTGTCTCTGCCTCTGTCTCCGTCTCTGTCTCTGTCTCTGCCTCTATCTCCGTCTCCGTCTCTGTCTCTGTCGCCGTCTCTGTCTCTGTGACTGTCGCTGTCTCTGTCTCTGACTCTGTCTCTGTCTCTGCCTCTGTCTCAGTCTCTATGTCTGTCTCGGTCTTTGTCTCCGTCTCTGTCTCTGTCTCTGTCTCTGTCTCTGTCACTGTCTCCGTCTCTGTCTCTGTCTCTGTCTCTGTATCTGTCTCTGTCCCTGGCTCTGTCTCTGCCTCTGTCTCCGTCTCTGTCTCTGTCTCTGTCTCTGTCTCGGTCTTTGTCTCCGTCTCTGTCTCTGTCTCTGTCCCTGCCTCTGCCTCTGCCTCTGTCTCTGTATCTGTCTCTGTCTCTGTCTCTGTCTCTGTCTCTGTCTCTGTCTCTGTCTCTGTCTCTGTCTCTGTCTCTGTCTCTGCCTCTGCCACTGCGCCTGTCTCTGTATCTGTCTCTGTCCCTGGCTCTGTCTCTGCCTCTATCTCCGTCTCCATCTCTGTCTCTGCCTCTGTCTCTGTCTCTGTCACTGTCACTGTCTCTGCCTCTGTCTGCGTCTCTGTCTCTGTCTCTGCCTCTATCTCCGTCTCCGTCTCTGTCTCTGTCGCCGTCTCTGTCTCTGTGACTGTCTCTGTCTCTGTCTCTGACTCTGTCTCTGTCTCTGCCTCTGTCTCAGTCTCTATGTCTGTCTCGGTCTTTGTCTCCGTCTCTGTCTCTGTCTCTGTCTCTGTCTCTGTCACTGTCTCCGTCTCTGTCTCTGTCTCTGTCTCTGTATCTGTCTCTGTCCCTGGCTCTGTCTCTGCCTCTGTCTCCGTCTCTGTCTCTGTCTCTGTCTCTGTCTCGGTCTTTGTCTCCGTCTCTGTCTCTGTCTCTGTCTCTGCCTCTGCCTCTGCCTCTGTCTCTGTATCTGTCTCTGTCTCTGTCTCTGTCTCTGTCTCTGTCTCTGTCTATGTCCTCTGCCTCTGCCTCTGCGCCTGTCTCTGTATCTGTCTCTGTCCTTGGCTCTGTCTCTGCCTCTATCTCCGTCTCCGTCTCTGTCTCTGTCTCTGTCTCTGTCTCTGTCACTGTCTCTGTCTCTGTCTCTGTCTCTGTCTCTGTCTCTGTCTCTGCCTCTGCCTCAGTCTCTGCGTCTGTCTCGGTCTTTGTCTCCGTCTCTGTCCCTGTCTCTGTCTCTGTCTCTGTCTCTGTCTCTGTCACTGTCTCCGTCTCTGACTCTGTCTCTGTATCTGTCTCTGTCCCTGGCTCTGTCTCTGCCTCTATCTCCGTCTCCGTCTCTGTCTCTGTCTCTGTCTCTGTCTCTGTCTCTGTCTCTGTCTCTGCCTCTGTCTCCGTCTCTGTCTCTGTCTCTGTCTCTGTCTCTGTCTCTGTCTCGGTCTTTGTCTCCGTCTCTGTCTCTGTCTCTGTCTCTGTCTCTGCCTCTGCCTCTGCCTCTGTCTCTGTATCTGTCTCTGTCCCTGGCTCTGTCTCTGCCTCTGTCTCCGTCTCTGTCTCTGTCTCTGTCTCTGTCTCTGTCTCTGTCTCTGTCTCTGTCTCTGTCTCTGTCTCTGTCTCTGTCTCTGTCTCTGTCTCTGTCTCTGTCTCTGTCTCTGTCTCTGTCTCTGTCTCTGTCTCTGCCTCTGCCTCTGCGCCTGTCTCTGTATCTGTCTCTGTCCCTTGCTCTGTCTCTGCCTCTATCTCCGTCTCCGTCTCTGTCTCTGTCTCTGTCTCTGTCTCTGTCGCTGTCACTGTCTCTGTCTCTGTCTCTTTCTCTGTCTCTGTCTCTGTCTCTGTCTCTGTCTCTGTCTCTGTCTCTGTCACTGTCTCTGTCTCTGTCTCTGTCTCTGTCTCTGTCTCTGTCTCTGTCACTGTCTCTGTCTCTGTCTCTGTCTCTGTCTCTGTCTGTGTCTCTGCCTCTGCCTCAGTCTCTGCGTCTGTCTCGGTCTTTGTCTCCGTCTCTGTCTCTGTCTCTGTCTCTGTCTCTGTCTCTGTCTCTGTCTCTGTCTCTGTCACTGTCTCCGTCTCTGTCTCTGTCTCTGTATCTGTCTCTGTCCCTGGCTCTGTCTCTGCCTCTACCTCCGTCTCCGTCTCTGTCTCTGTCTCTGTCTCTGTCTCTGTCTCTGTCTCTGTCTCTGTCTCTGTTTCTGTCTCTGTCTCTGTCTCTGTCTCTGTCTCTGCCTCTGTCTCCGTCTCTGTCTCTGTCTCGTTCTTTGTCTCCGTCTCTGTCTCTGTCTTTGTCTCCGTCTCTGTCTCTGTCCCTGTCTCTGTCTCTGTCTCTGTCTCTGTCTCTGTCTCCGCCTCTGTCTCTGTCCCCGTATCTGTCTCTGTCTCTGTTTCTATCTCTGCCTCTGTTGCTGTCTCTTCCTCTGTCTTTGTCTCCGTCTCCGTCTCTGTCTCTGTCTCTGTATCCGTCTCTGTCCCTGGCTCTGTCTCTGCCCCTATCTCCGTCAGCGTCTCTATCTATGTCTCTGTCTCTGTCTCTGTCTCTGTCACTGTCTCTGTCTCTCTCTCTGTCTCTGTCTCTGCCTCCGTCTCAGTCTCTGCGTCTGTCTCGGTCTTTGTCTCCGTCTCTGTCTCTGTCTCTGTCACTGTCTCCGTCTCTGTCTCTGCCTCTGTATCTGTCTCTGTCCCTGGCTCTGTCTCTGCCTCTGTCTCCGTCTCTGTCTCTGTCTCTGTCTCTGTCTCTGTCTCTGTCTCTGTCTCGGTCTTTGTCTCCGTCTCCTTCTCTGTATCTGTCTCTGCCACTGCTTCTGCCTCTGTCTCTGTCTCTGTCTCTGTCACTGTCTCTGTCTCTGTCTCTGTCTCTGCCTCTGTCTCTGTCTCTGTCTCTGTCTCTGTCTCTGCCTCTGTCTCTGTCTCTGTCTCTGTCCCTGTCTCTGTCTCTGTCTCTGTCCCTGGTTCTGTCTCTGCCTCTGTCTCTGTCTCTGTCCCTGGCTCTGTCTCTGCCTCTGCCTCTGCCTCTGTCTCTGCGTCTGTCTCGGTCTTTGTCTCCGTCTCTGTCTCTGTCTCTGTCTCTGTCTCTGTCACTGTATCTGTCTCTGTCCCTGGCTCTGTCTCTGCCTCTATCTCCGTCCCCGTCTCTGTCTCTGTCTCTGTCACTGTCTCTGTCTCTGTCTCTGTCTCTGTCTCTGTCTCTGTCTCTGTCCCTGTCTCTGTCTCTGTCTCTGTCCCTGGTTCTGTCTCTGCCTCTGTCTCTGTCTCTGTCCCTGGCTCTGTCTCTGCCTCTGCCTCTGCCTCTGTCTCTGCGTCTGTCTCGGTCTTTGTCTCCGTCTCTGTCTCTGTCTCTGTCTCTGTCTCTGTCACTGTATCTGTCTCTGTCCCTGGCTCTGTCTCTGCCTCTATCTCCGTCCCCGTCTCTGTCTCTGTCTCTGTCTCTGTCACTGTCTCTGTATCTGTCTCTGTCCCTGGCTCTGTCTCTGCCTCTACCTCCGTCTCCATCTCTGTCTCTGTCTCTGTCTCTGTCTCTGTCTCTGCCTCTGTCTCAGTCTCTGCGTCTGTCTCGGTCTTTGTCTCCGTCTCTGTCTCTGTCTCTGTCTCTGTCTCTGTCTCTGTCTCTGCCTCTGCCTCTGCGCCTGTCTCTGTATCTGTCTCTGTCCCTGGCTCTGTCTCTGCCTCTATCTCCGTCTCCGTCTCTGTCTCTGCCTCTGTCTCTGTCTCTGTCACTGTCACTGTCTCTGTCTCTGTCACTGTCTCTGTCTCTATCTCTGTCTCTGCCTCTGTCTCAGTCTCTGCGTCTGTCTCGGTGTTTGTCTCCGTCTCTGTCTCTGTCTCTGTCTCTGTCTCTGTCTCTGTCTCTGTCTCTGTCACTGTCTCCGTCTCTGTCTCTCTCTCTGTATCTGTCTCTGTCCCTGGCTCTGTCTCTGCCTCTGTCTCCGTCTCTGTCTCTGTCTCTGCCTCTATCTCCGTCTCCGTCTCTGTCTCTGTCGCCGTCTCTGTCTCTGTGACTGTCGCTGTCTCTGTCTCTGACTCTGTCTCTGTCTCTGCCTCTGTCTCAGTCTCTATGTCTGTCTCGGTCTTTGTCTCCGTCTCTGTCTCTGTCTCTGTCTCTGTCTCTGTCACTGTCTCCGTCTCTGTCTCTGTCTCTGTCTCTGTATCTGTCTCTGTCCCTGGCTCTGTCTCTGCCTCTGTCTCCGTCTCTGTCTCTGTCTCTGTCTCTGTCTCGGTCTTTGTCTCCGTCTCTGTCTCTGTCTCTGTCCCTGCCTCTGCCTCTGCCTCTGTCTCTGTATCTGTCTCTGTCTCTGTCTCTGTCTCTGTCTCTGTCTCTGTCTCTGTCTCTGTCTCTGTCTCTGTCTCTGTCTCTGTCTCTGCCTCTGCCACTGCGCCTGTCTCTGTATCTGTCTCTGTCCCTGGCTCTGTCTCTGCCTCTATCTCCGTCTCCATCTCTGTCTCTGCCTCTGTCTCTGTCTCTGTCACTGTCACTGTCTCTGCCTCTGTCTGCGTCTCTGTCTCTGTCTCTGCCTCTATCTCCGTCTCCGTCTCTGTCTCTGTCGCCGTCTCTGTCTCTGTGACTGTCTCTGTCTCTGTCTCTGACTCTGTCTCTGTCTCTGCCTCTGTCTCAGTCTCTATGTCTGTCTCGGTCTTTGTCTCCGTCTCTGTCTCTGTCTCTGTCTCTGTCTCTGTCACTGTCTCCGTCTCTGTCTCTGTCTCTGTCTCTGTATCTGTCTCTGTCCCTGGCTCTGTCTCTGCCTCTGTCTCCGTCTCTGTCTCTGTCTCTGTCTCTGTCTCGGTCTTTGTCTCCGTCTCTGTCTCTGTCTCTGTCTCTGCCTCTGCCTCTGCCTCTGTCTCTGTATCTGTCTCTGTCTCTGTCTCTGTCTCTGTCTCTGTCTCTGTCTATGTCTCTGCCTCTGCCTCTGCGCCTGTCTCTGTATCTGTCTCTGTCCTTGGCTCTGTCTCTGCCTCTATCTCCGTCTCCGTCTCTGTCTCTGTCTCTGTCTCTGTCTCTGTCACTGTCTCTGTCTCTGTCTCTGTCTCTGTCTCTGTCTCTGTCTCTGCCTCTGCCTCAGTCTCTGCGTCTGTCTCGGTCTTTGTCTCCGTCTCTGTCCCTGTCTCTGTCTCTGTCTCTGTCTCTGTCTCTGTCACTGTCTCCGTCTCTGACTCTGTCTCTGTATCTGTCTCTGTCCCTGGCTCTGTCTCTGCCTCTATCTCCGTCTCCGTCTCTGTCTCTGTCTCTGTCTCTGTCTCTGTCTCTGTCTCTGTCTCTGCCTCTGTCTCCGTCTCTGTCTCTGTCTCTGTCTCTGTCTCTGTCTCTGTCTCGGTCTTTGTCTCCGTCTCTGTCTCTGTCTCTGTCTCTGTCTCTGCCTCTGCCTCTGCCTCTGTCTCTGTATCTGTCTCTGTCCCTGGCTCTGTCTCTGCCTCTGTCTCCGTCTCTGTCTCTGTCTCTGTCTCTGTCTCTGTCTCTGTCTCTGTCTCTGTCTCTGTCTCTGTCTCTGTCTCTGTCTCTGTCTCTGTCTCTGTCTCTGTCTCTGCCTCTGCCTCTGCGCCTGTCTCTGTATCTGTCTCTGTCCCTTGCTCTGTCTCTGCCTCTATCTCCGTCTCCGTCTCTGTCTCTGTCTCTGTCTCTGTCTCTGTCGCTGTCACTGTCTCTGTCTCTGTCTCTTTCTCTGTCTCTGTCTCTGTCTCTGTCTCTGTCTCTGTCTCTGTCACTGTCTCTGTCTCTGTCTCTGTCTCTGTCTCTGTCTCTGTCTCTGTCACTGTCTCTGTCTCTGTCTCTGTCTCTGTCTCTGTCTGTGTCTCTGCCTCTGCCTCAGTCTCTGCGTCTGTCTCGGTCTTTGTCTCCGTCTCTGTCTCTGTCTCTGTCTCTGTCTCTGTCTCTGTCTCTGTCTCTGTCTCTGTCACTGTCTCCGTCTCTGTCTCTGTCTCTGTATCTGTCTCTGTCCCTGGCTCTGTCTCTGCCTCTACCTCCGTCTCCGTCTCTGTCTCTGTCTCTGTCTCTGTCTCTGTCTCTGTCTCTGTCTCTGTTTCTGTCTCTGTCTCTGTCTCTGTCTCTGTCTCTGTCTCTGCCTCTGTCTCCGTCTCTGTCTCTGTCTCGTTCTTTGTCTCCGTCTCTGTCTCTGTCTTTGTCTCCGTCTCTGTCTCTGTCTCTGTCTCTGTCTCTGTCTCTGTCTCTGTCTCCGCCTCTGTCTCTGTCCCCGTATCTGTCTCTGTCTCTGTTTCTATCTCTGCCTCTGTTGCTGTCTCTTCCTCTGTCTTTGTCTCCGTCTCCGTCTCTGTCTCTGTCTCTGTATCCGTCTCTGTCCCTGGCTCTGTCTCTGCCCCTATCTCCGTCAGCGTCTCTATCTATGTCTCTGTCTCTGTCTCTGTCTCTGTCACTGTCTCTGTCTCTCTCTCTGTCTCTGTCTCTGCCTCCGTCTCAGTCTCTGCGTCTGTCTCGGTCTTTGTCTCCGTCTCTGTCTCTGTCTCTGTCTCTGTCTCTGTCACTGTCTCCGTCTCTGTCTCTGCCTCTGTATCTGTCTCTGTCCCTGGCTCTGTCTCTGCCTCTGTCTCCGTCTCTGTCTCTGTCTCTGTCTCTGTCTCTGTCTCTGTCTCTGTCTCTGTCTCGGTCTTTGTCTCCGTCTCCTTCTCTGTATCTGTCTCTGCCTCTGCTTCTGCCTCTGTCTCTGTCTCTGTCTCTGTCACTGTCTCTGTCTCTGTCTCTGTCCCTGCCTCTGTCTCTGTCTCTGTCTCTGTCTCTGTCTCTGCCTCTGTCTCTGTCTCTGTCTCTGTCCCTGTCTCTGTCTCTGTCTCTGTCCCTGGTTCTGTCTCTGCCTCTGTCTCTGTCTCTGTCCCTGGCTCTGTCTCTGCCTCTGCCTCTGCCTCTGTCTCTGCGTCTGTCTCGGTCTTTGTCTCCGTCTCTGTCTCTGTCTCTGTCTCTGTCTCTGTCACTGTCTCTGTATCTGTCTCTGTCCCTGGCTCTGTCTCTGCCTCTACCTCCGTCTCCATCTCTGTCTCTGTCTCTGTCTCTGTCTCTGTCTCTGCCTCTGTCTCAGTCTCTGCGTCTGTCTCGGTCTTTGTCTCCGTCTCTGTCTCTGTCTCTGTCTCTGTCTCTGTCTCTGTCTCTGCCTCTGCCTCTGCGCCTGTCTCTGTATCTGTCTCTGTCCCTGGCTCTGTCTCTGCCTCTATCTCCGTCTCCGTCTCTGTCTCTGCCTCTGTCTCTGTCTCTGTCACTGTCACTGTCTCTGTCTCTGTCACTGTCTCTGTCTCTATCTCTGTCTCTGCCTCTGTCTCAGTCTCTGCGTCTGTCTCGGTGTTTGTCTCCGTCTCTGTCTCTGTCTCTGTCTCTGTCTCTGTCTCTGTCTCTGTCTCTGTCACTGTCTCCGTCTCTGTCTCTCTCTCTGTATCTGTCTCTGTCCCTGGCTCTGTCTCTGCCTCTGTCTCCGTCTCTGTCTCTGTCTCTGCCTCTATCTCCGTCTCCGTCTCTGTCTCTGTCGCCGTCTCTGTCTCTGTGACTGTCGCTGTCTCTGTCTCTGACTCTGTCTCTGTCTCTGCCTCTGTCTCAGTCTCTATGTCTGTCTCGGTCTTTGTCTCCGTCTCTGTCTCTGTCGCCGTCTCTGTCTCTGTGACTGTCTCTGTCTCTGTCTCTGACTCTGTCTCTGTCTCTGCCTCTGTCTCAGTCTCTATGTCTGTCTCGGTCTTTGTCTCCGTCTCTGTCTCTGTCTCTGTCTCTGTCTCTGTCACTGTCTCCGTCTCTGTCTCTGTCTCTGTCTCTGTATCTGTCTCTGTCCCTGGCTCTGTCTCTGCCTCTGTCTCCGTCTCTGTCTCTGTCTCTGTCTCTGTCTCGGTCTTTGTCTCCGTCTCTGTCTCTGTCTCTGTCTCTGCCTCTGTCTCTGCCTCTGTCTCTGTATCTGTCTCTGTCTCTGTCTCTGTCTCTGTCCCTGTCTCTGTCTATGTCTCTGCCTCTGCCTCTGCGCCTGTCTCCGTATCTGTCTCTGTCCTTGGCTCTGTCTCTGCCTCTATCTCCGTCTCCGTCTCTGTCTCTGCCTCTGTCTCTGTCTCTGTCACTGTCACTGTCTCTGTCTCTGTCTCTGTCTCTGTCTCTGTCACTGTCTCTGTCTCTGTCTCTGTCTCTGTCTCTGTCTCTGTCTCTGTCTCTGTCACTGTCTCTGTCTCTGTCTCTGTCTCTGTCTCTGTCTCTGTCTCTGTCTCTGTCTCTGCCTCTGCCTCAGTCTCTGCGTCTGTCTCGGTCTTTGTCTCCGTCTCTGTCCCTGTCTCTGTCTCTGTCTCTGTCTCTGTCTCTGTCACTGTCTCCGTCTCTGTCTCTATCTCTGTATCTGTCTCTGTCCCTGGCTCTGTCTCTGCCTCTATCTCCGTCTCCGTCTCTGTCTCTGTCTCTGTCTCTGTCTCTGTCTCTGTCTCTGCCTCTGTCTCCGTCTCTGTCTCTGTCTCTGTCTCTGTCTCTGTCTCTGTCTCGGTCTTTGTCTCCGTCTCTGTCTCTGTCTCTGTCTCTGTCTCTGCCTCTGCCTCTGCCTCTGTCTCTGTATCTGTCTCTGTCCCTGGCTCTGTCTCTGCCTCTGTCTCCGTCTCTGTCTCTGTCTCTGTCTCTGTCTCTGTCTCTGTCTCTGTCTCTGTCTCTGTCTCTGTCTCTGTCTCTGTCTCTGTCTCTGTCTCTGTCTCTGTCTCTGCCTCTGCCTCTGCGCCTGTCTCTGTATCTGTCTCTGTCCCTTGCTCTGTCTCTGCCTCTATCTCCGTCTCCGTCTCTGTCTCTGTCTCTGTCTCTGTCTCTGTCTCTGTCACTGTCACTGTCTCTGTCTCTGTCTCTTTCTCTGTCTCGGTCTCTGTCTCTGTCTCTGTCTCTGTCTCTGTCACTGTCTCTGTCTCTGTCTCTGTCTCTGTCTCTGTCTCTGTCTCTGTCACTGTCTCTGTCTCTGTCTCTGTCTCTGTCTCTGTCTGTGTCTCTGCCTCTGCCTCAGTCTCTGCGTTTGTCTCGGTCTTTGTCTCCGTCTCTGTCTCTGTCTCTGTCTCTGTCTCTGTCTCTGTCTCTGTCTCTGTCTCTGTCACTGTCTCCGTCTCTGTCTCTGTCTCTGTATCTGTCTCTGTCCCTGGCTCTGTCTCTGCCTCTACCTCCGTCTCCGTCTCTGTCTCTGTCTCTGTATCTGTCTCTGTCCCTGGCTCTGTCTCTGCCTCTACCTCCGTCTCCATCTCTGTCTCTGTCTCTGTCTCTGTCTCTGTCTCTGCCTCTGTCTCAGTCTCTGCGTCTGTCTCGGTCTTTGTCTCCGTCTCTGTCTCTGTCTCTGTCTCTGTCTCTGTCTCTGTCTCTGCCTCTGCCTCTGCGCCTGTCTCTGTATCTGTCTCTGTCCCTGGCTCTGTCTCTGCCTCTATCTCCGTCTCCGTCTCTGTCTCTGCCTCTGTCTCTGTCTCTGTCACTGTCACTGTCTCTGTCTCTGTCACTGTCTCTGTCTCTATCTCTGTCTCTGCCTCTGTCTCAGTCTCTGCGTCTGTCTCGGTGTTTGTCTCCGTCTCTGTCTCTGTCTCTGTCTCTGTCTCTGTCTCTGTCTCTGTCTCTGTCACTGTCTCCGTCTCTGTCTCTCTCTCTGTATCTGTCTCTGTCCCTGGCTCTGTCTCTGCCTCTGTCTCCGTCTCTGTCTCTGTCTCTGCCTCTATCTCCGTCTCCGTCTCTGTCTCTGTCGCCGTCTCTGTCTCTGTGACTGTCGCTGTCTCTGTCTCTGACTCTGTCTCTGTCTCTGCCTCTGTCTCAGTCTCTATGTCTGTCTCGGTCTTTGTCTCCGTCTCTGTCTCTGTCTCTGTCTCTGTCTCTGTCACTGTCTCCGTCTCTGTCTCTGTCTCTGTCTCTGTATCTGTCTCTGTCCCTGGCTCTGTCTCTGCCTCTGTCTCCGTCTCTGTCTCTGTCTCTGTCTCTGTCTCGGTCTTTGTCTCCGTCTCTGTCTCTGTCTCTGTCCCTGCCTCTGCCTCTGCCTCTGTCTCTGTATCTGTCTCTGTCTCTGTCTCTGTCTCTGTCTCTGTCTCTGTCTCTGTCTCTGTCTCTGTCTCTGTCTCTGTCTCTGCCTCTGCCACTGCGCCTGTCTCTGTATCTGTCTCTGTCCCTGGCTCTGTCTCTGCCTCTATCTCCGTCTCCATCTCTGTCTCTGCCTCTGTCTCTGTCTCTGTCACTGTCACTGTCTCTGCCTCTGTCTGCGTCTCTGTCTCTGTCTCTGCCTCTATCTCCGTCTCCGTCTCTGTCTCTGTCGCCGTCTCTGTCTCTGTGACTGTCTCTGTCTCTGTCTCTGACTCTGTCTCTGTCTCTGCCTCTGTCTCAGTCTCTATGTCTGTCTCGGTCTTTGTCTCCGTCTCTGTCTCTGTCTCTGTCTCTGTCTCTGTCACTGTCTCCGTCTCTGTCTCTGTCTCTGTCTCTGTATCTGTCTCTGTCCCTGGCTCTGTCTCTGCCTCTGTCTCCGTCTCTGTCTCTGTCTCTGTCTCTGTCTCGGTCTTTGTCTCCGTCTCTGTCTCTGTCTCTGTCTCTGCCTCTGCCTCTGCCTCTGTCTCTGTATCTGTCTCTGTCTCTGTCTCTGTCTCTGTCTCTGTCTCTGTCTATGTCTCTGCCTCTGCCTCTGCGCCTGTCTCTGTATCTGTCTCTGTCCTTGGCTCTGTCTCTGCCTCTATCTCCGTCTCCGTCTCTGTCTCTGTCTCTGTCTCTGTCTCTGTCACTGTCTCTGTCTCTGTCTCTGTCTCTGTCTCTGTCTCTGTCTCTGCCTCTGCCTCAGTCTCTGCGTCTGTCTCGGTCTTTGTCTCCGTCTCTGTCCCTGTCTCTGTCTCTGTCTCTGTCTCTGTCTCTGTCACTGTCTCCGTCTCTGACTCTGTCTCTGTATCTGTCTCTGTCCCTGGCTCTGTCTCTGCCTCTATCTCCGTCTCCGTCTCTGTCTCTGTCTCTGTCTCTGTCTCTGTCTCTGTCTCTGTCTCTGCCTCTGTCTCCGTCTCTGTCTCTGTCTCTGTCTCTGTCTCTGTCTCTGTCTCGGTCTTTGTCTCCGTCTCTGTCTCTGTCTCTGTCTCTGTCTCTGCCTCTGCCTCTGCCTCTGTCTCTGTATCTGTCTCTGTCCCTGGCTCTGTCTCTGCCTCTGTCTCCGTCTCTGTCTCTGTCTCTGTCTCTGTCTCTGTCTCTGTCTCTGTCTCTGTCTCTGTCTCTGTCTCTGTCTCTGTCTCTGTCTCTGTCTCTGTCTCTGTCTCTGTCTCTGTCTCTGTCTCTGTCTCTGCCTCTGCCTCTGCGCCTGTCTCTGTATCTGTCTCTGTCCCTTGCTCTGTCTCTGCCTCTATCTCCGTCTCCGTCTCTGTCTCTGTCTCTGTCTCTGTCTCTGTCGCTGTCACTGTCTCTGTCTCTGTCTCTGTCTCTGCCTCTGTCTCTGTCTCTGTCTCTGTCTCTGTCTCTGCCTCTGTCTCTGTCTCTGTCTCTGTCCCTGTCTCTGTCTCTGTCTCTGTCCCTGGTTCTGTCTCTGCCTCTGTCTCTGTCTCTGTCCCTGGCTCTGTCTCTGCCTCTGCCTCTGCCTCTGTCTCTGCGTCTGTCTCGGTCTTTGTCTCCGTCTCTGTCTCTGTCTCTGTCTCTGTCTCTGTCACTGTATCTGTCTCTGTCCCTGGCTCTGTCTCTGCCTCTATCTCCGTCCCCGTCTCTGTCTCTGTCTCTGTCTCTGTCACTGTCTCTGTCTCTGTCTCTGTCTCTGTCTCTGTCTCTGTCTCTGTCTCTGTCTCTGTCCCTGTCTCTGTCTCTGTCTCTGTCCCTGGTTCTGTCTCTGCCTCTGTCTCTGTCTCTGTCCCTGGCTCTGTCTCTGCCTCTGCCTCTGCCTCTGTCTCTGCGTCTGTCTCGGTCTTTGTCTCCGTCTCTGTCTCTATCTCTGTCTCTGTCTCTGTCTCTGTCTCTGTCTCTGTCTCTGTCTCTGCCTCTGTCTCTGTCTCTGTCTCTGTCTCTGCCTCTGCCTCTGCCTCTGTCTCTCTCTCTGTCTCTGTCGCTGTCTCTCCCTCTGTCTCTGTCTCTGTCTCTGTCTCTGCCTCTGCCTCTGCCTCTGTCTCTGTATCTGTCTCTGTCCCTGGCTCTGTCTCTGCCTCTGTCTCCGTCTCTGTCTCTGTCTCTGTCTCTGTCTCTGTCTCTGCCTGTGCCTCTGCGTCTGTCTCTGTATCTGTCTCTGTCCCTGGCTTTGTCTCTGCCTCTATCACCGTCTCCGTCTCTGTCTCTGTCTCTGTCTTTGTCTCTGTCTCTGTCTCTGTCTCTGTCTCTGCCTCTGTCTCAGTCTCTGCGTCTGTCTCGGTCTTTGTCTCCGTCTCTGTCTCTGACTCTGTCTCTGTCTCTGTCTCTGCCTCTGCCTCTGCCTCTGCCTTTGTCTCTGTCTCTGTCTCTGTCGCTGTCTCTCCCTCTGTCCCTGTCTCCGTCTCTGTCCCTGGTTCTGTCTCTGCTTCTGTCTCCGTCTCTGTCTCTGCCTCGGTCTTTGTCTCCGTCTCTATCTCTGTCTCTGTCTTTGTCTCTGTCTCTGTCTCTGTCTCTGTCTCTGTCTCTGTCACTGTCTCTGTCTCTGTCTCTGTCTCTGCCTCTGTCTCAGTCTCTGCGTCTGTCTCGGTGTTTGTCTCCCTCTCTGTCTCTGTCTCTGTCTCTGTCTCTGTCTCTGTCTCTGTCTCTGTCTCTGTCTCTGTCTCTGTCTCTGTCTCTGTCTCTGTCTCTGTCTCTGTCTCTGTCTCTGTCTCTGTCACTGTCTCCGTCTCTGTCTCTGTCTCTGTATCTGTCTCTGTCCCTGGCTTTGTCTCTGCCTCTATCACCGTCTCCGTCTCTGTCTCTGTCTCTGTCTTTGTCTCTGTCACTGTCTCTGTCTCTATCTCTGTCTCTGTCTCTGCCTCTGTCTCAGTCTCTGCGTCTGTCTCGGTCTTTGTCTCCGTCTCTGTCTCTGACTCTGTCTCTGTCTTTGTCTCCGTCTCTGCCTCTGTCTCCGTCTCTGTCTCTTTCTCTGTCTCTGCCTCTGTCTCTGTCCCCGTATCTGTCTCTGTCTCTGTTTCTGTCTCTGCCTCTGTTGCTGTCTCTTCCTCTGTCTTTGTCTCCGTCTCTGTCTCTGTCTCTGTATCTGTCTCTGTCCCTGGCTCTGTCTCTGCCGCTATCTCCGTCTGCGTCTCTATCTATGTCTCTGTCTCTGTCTCTGTCCCTGTCAGTGTCTCTGTCTCTGTCTCTGTCTCTGTCTCTGCCTCTGTCTCAGTCTCTGCGTCTGTCTCGGTCTTTGTCTCCGTCTCTGTCTCTGTCTCTGTCTCTGTCTCTGTCTCTGTCTCTGTCACTGTCTCCGTCTCTGTCTCTGTCTCTGTATCTGTCTCTGTCCCTGGCTCTGTCTCTGCCTCTGTCTCCGTCTCTGTCTCTGTCTCTGTCTCTGTCTCTGTCTCCGTCTTTGTCTCCGTCTCTGTCTCTGTCTCTGTCTCTGTCTCTGCCTCTGCCTCTGCCTCTGACTCAGTCTCTGCGTGTGTCTCGATCTTTGTCTCCGTCTCTGTCTCTGTCTCTGTCTCTGTCTCTGTCACTGTCTCCGTCTCTGTCTCTGTCACTGTATCTGTCTCTGTCCCTGGCTCTGTCTCTGCCTCTATCTCTGTCTCTGTCACTGTCTCTGTCTCTGTCTCTGTCTCCGTCTCTGTCTCTGTCTCTGTATCTGTCTCTGTCCCTGGCTCTGTCTCTGCCTCTGTCTCCGTCTCTGTCTCTGTCTCTGTCTCTGTCTCTGTCTCTGTCTCGGTCTTTGTCTCCGTCTCTGTCTCTGGCTCTGTCTCTGCCTCTGTCTCAGTCTCTGCGTCGGTCTCGGTCTTTGTCTCCGTCTCTGTCCCTGGCTCTGTCTCTGCCTCTATCTCCGTCTCCGTCTCTGTATCTGTCTCTGTCCCTGGCTCTGTCTCTGCCTCTATCTCCGTCTCCGTCTCTGTCTCTGTCTCTGTCTCTGTCTCTGTCTCTGTCACTGTCACTGTCTCTGTCTCTGTCTCTGTCTCTGTCTCTGTCTCTGCCTCTGCCTCTGCCTCTGTCTCTGTATCTGTCTCTGTCCCTGGCTCTGTCTCTGTCTCTGTCTCTGCCTCTGTCTCAGTCTCTGCGTGTGTCTCGATCTTTGTCTCCGTCTCTGTCTCTGTCTCTGTCTCTGTCTCTGTCTCTGTCACTGTCTCCGTCTCTGTCTCTGTCACTGTATCTGTCTCTGTCCCTGGCTCTGTCTCTGCCTCTATCTCTGTCTCTGTCTCTGTCTCTGTCTCTGTCTCTGTCTCTGTCTCTGTCTCCGTCTCTGTCTCTGTCTCTGTATCTGTCTCTGTCCCTGGCTCTGTCTCTGCCTCTGTCTCCGTCTCTGTCTCTGTCTCTGTCTCTGTCTCTGTCTCTGTCTCGGTCTTTGTCTCCGTCTCTGTCTCTGTCTCTGTCTCTGCCTCTGCCTCTGCCTCTGTCTCTGTATCTGTCTCTGTCCCTGGCTCTGTCTCTGCCTCTGTCTCCGTCTCTGCCTCTGTCTCTGTCTCTGTCTCTGTATCTGTCTCTGTCCCTGGCTCTGTCTCTGCCTCTATCTCCGTCTCCGTCTCTGTCTCTGTCCCTGTCTCTGTCTCTGTCACTGTCACTGTCTCTGTCTCTGTCTCTGTCTCTGTCTCTGCCTCTGCCTCTGCCTCTGTCTCTGTATCTGTCTCTGTCCCTGGCTCTGTCTCTGCCTCTGTCTCCGTCTCTGCCTCTGTCTCTGTCTCTGTCTCTGTCTCTGTCTCTGTCTCTGTCTCTGTCTCTGTCTCTGTCTCTGTCTCTGTCTCTGTCTCTGTCACTGTCTCCGTCTCTGTCTCTGTCACTGTATCTGTCTCTGTCCCTGGCTCTGTCTCTGCCTCTATCTCTGTCTCTGTCTCTGTCTCTGTCTCTGTCTCTGTCTCCGTCTCTGTCTCTGTCTCTGTCTCTGTATCTGTCTCTGTCCCTGGCTCTGTCTCTGCCTCTATCTCCGTCTCCGTCTCTGTCTCTGTCTCTGTCTCTGTCTCTGTCTCTGCCTCTGTCTCCGTCTCTGTCTCTGTCTCGTTCTTTGTCTCCGTCTCTGTCTCTGTCTTTGTCTCCGTCTCTGTCTCTGTCTCTGTCTCTGTCTCTGTCTCTGTCTCTGTCTCTGTCTCCGCCTCTGTCTCTGTCCCCGTATCTGTCTCTGTCTCTGTTTCTATCTCTGCCTCTGTTGCTGTCTCTTCCTCTGTCTTTGTCTCCGTCTCCGTCTCTGTCTCTGTCTCTGTATCCGTCTCTGTCTCTGTCTCTGTATCTGTCTCTGTCCCTGGCTCTGTCTCTGCCTCTACCTCCGTCTCCGTCTCTGTCTCTGTCTCTGTCTCTGTCTCTGTCTCTGTCTCTGTCTCTGTTTCTGTCTCTGTCTCTGTCTCTGTCTCTGTCTCTGTCTCTGCCTCTGTCTCCGTCTCTGTCTCTGTCTCGTTCTTTGTCTCCGTCTCTGTATCTGTCTTTGTCTCCGTCTCTGTCTCTGTCTCTGTCTCTGTCTCTGTCTCTGTCTCTGTCTCTGTCTCCGCCTCTGTCTCTGTCCCCGTATCTGTCTCTGTCTCTGTTTCTATCTCTGCCTCTGTTGCTGTCTCTTCCTCTGTCTTTGTCTCCGTCTCCGTCTCTGTCTCTGTCTCTGTATCCGTCTCTGTCCCTGGCTCTGTCTCTGCCCCTATCTCCGTCTGCGTCTCTATCTATGTCTCTGTCTCTGTCTCTGTCTCTGTCACTGTCTCTGTCTCTCTCTCTGTCTCTGTCTCTGCCTCTGTCTCAGTCTCTGCGTCTGTCTCGGTCTTTGTCTCCGTCTCTGTCTCTGTCTCTGTCTCTGTCTCTGTCTCTGTCTCTGTCACTGTTTTCCGTCTCTGTCTCTGTCTCTGTATCTGTCTCTGTCCCTGGCTCTGTCTCTGCCTCTGTCTCCGTCTCTGTCTCTGTCTCTGTCTCTGTCTCTGTCTCTGTCTCTGTCTCGGTCTTTGTCTCCGTCTCCTTCTCTGTATCTGTCTCTGCCTCTGCCTCTGCCTCTGTCTCTGTCTCTGTCTCTGTCACTGTCTCTGTCTCGGTCTTTGTCTCCGTCTCTGTCTCTGTCTCTGTCTCTGTCTCTGCCTCTGCCTCTGCCTCTGTCTCTGTATCTGTCTCTGTCCCTGGCTCTGTCTCTGCCTCTGTCTCCGTCTCTGTCTCTGTCTCTGTCTCTGTCTCTGTCTCTGTCTCTGTCTCTGTCTCTGTCTCTGTCTCTGTCTCTGTCTCTGTCTCTGTCTCTGTCTCTGTCTCTGTCTCTGCCTCTGCCTCTGCGCCTGTCTCTGTATCTGTCTCTGTCCCTTGCTCTGTCTCTGCCTCTATCTCCGTCTCCGTCTCTGTCTCTGTCTCTGTCTCTGTCTCTGTCACTGTCACTGTCTCTGTCTCTGTCTCTTTCTCTGTCTCTGTCTCTGTCTCTGTCTCTGTCTCTGTCTCTGTCTCTGTCACTGTCTCTGTCTCTGTCTCTGTCTCTGTCTCTGTCTCTGTCTCTGTCACTGTCTCTGTCTCTGTCTCTGTCTCTGTCTCTGTCTGTGTCTCTGCCTCTGCCTCAGTCTCTGCGTCTGTCTCGGTCTTTGTCTCCGCCTCTGTCTCTGTCTCTGTCTCTGTCTCTGTCTCTGTCTCTGTCTCTGTCACTGTCTCCGTCTCTGTCTCTGTCTCTGTATCTGTCTCTGTCCCTGGCTCTGTCTCTGCCTCTACCTCCGTCTCCGTCTCTGTCTCTGTCTCTGTCTCTGTCTCTGTCTCTGTCTCTGTCTCTGTTTCTGTCTCTGTCTCTGTCTCTGTCTCTGTCTCTGCCTCTGTCTCCGTCTCTGTCTCTGTCTCGTTCTTTGTCTCCGTCTCTGTCTCTGTCTTTGTCTCCGTCTCTGTCTCTGTCTCTGTCTCTGTCTCTCTCTCTGTCTCTGTCTCTGTCTCCGCCTCTGTCTCTGTCCCCGTATCTGTCTCTGTCTCTATTTCTATCTCTGCCTCTGTTGCTGTCTCTTCCTCTGTCTTTGTCTCCGTCTCCGTCTCTGTCTCTGTCTCTGTATCCGTCTCTGTCCCTGGCTCTGTCTCTGCCCCTATCTCCGTCTGCGTCTCTATCTATGTCTCTGTCTCTGTCTCTGTCTCTGTCACTGTCTCTGTCTCTGTCTCTCTCTCTGTCTCTGTCTCTGCCTCTGTCTCAGTCTCTGCGTCTGTCTCGGTCTTTGTCTCCGTCTCTGTCTCTGTCTCTGTCGCTGTCTCTGTCACTGTCTCCGTCTCTGTCTCTGTCTCTGTATCTGTCTCTGTCCCTGGCTCTGTCTCTGCCTCTGTCTCCGTCTCTGTCTCTGTCTCTGTCTCTGTCTCTGTCTCTGTCTCGGTCTTTGTCTCCGTCTCCTTCTCTGTATCTGTCTCTGCCTCTGCTTCTGCCTCTGTCTCTGTCTCTGTCTCTGTCACTGTCTCTGTCTCTGTCTCTGTCTCTGTCTCTGTCTCTGTCTCTGTCTCTGCCTCTGTCTCTGTCTCTGTCTCTGTCCCTGTCTCTGTCTCTGTCTCTGTCCCTGGTTCTGTCTCTGCCTCTGTCTCTGTCTCTGTCCCTGGCTCTGTCTCTGCCTCTGCCTCTGCCTCTGTCTCTGCGTCTGTCTCGGTCTTTGTCTCCGTCTCTGTCTCTGTCTCTGTCTCTGTCTCTGTCACTGTATCTGTCTCTGTCCCTGGCTCTGTCTCTGCCTCTATCTCCGTCCCCGTCTCTGTCTCTGTCTCTGTCTCTGTCACTGTCTCTGTCTCTGTCTCTGTCTCTGTCTCTGTCTCTGTCTCTGTCCCTGTCTCTGTCTCTGTCTCTGTCTCTGTCTCTGTCTCTGTCTCTGTCACTGTCTCTGTCTCTGTCTCTGTCTCTGTCTCTGTCTCTGTCTCTGCCTCTGTCTCAGTCTCTGCGTCTGTCTCGGTCTTTGTCTCCGTCTCTGTCTCTGACTCTGTCTCTGTCTCTGTCTCTGTCTCTGCCTCTGCCTCTGCCTTTGTCTCTGTCTCTGTCTCTGTCGCTGTCTCTCCCTCTGTCCCTGTCTCCGTCTCTGTCCCTGGCTTTGTCTCTGCCTCTGCCTTTGTCTCTGTCTCTGTCTCTGTCGCTGTCTCTCCCTCTGTCCCTGTCTCCGTCTCTGTCCCTGGCTTTGTCTCTGCCTCTATCACCGTCTCCGTCTCTGTCTCGGTCTTTGTCTCCGTCTCTGCCTCTGTCTCCGTCTCTGTCTCTGTCTCTGTCTCTGCCTCTGTCTCTGTCCCCGTATCTGTCTCTGTCTCTGTTTCTGTCTCTGCCTCTGTTGCTGTCTCTTCCTCTGTCTTTGTCTCCGTCTCTGTCTCTGTCTCTGTATCTGTCTCTGTCCCTGGCTCTGTCTCTGCCGCTATCTCCGTCTGCGTCTCTATCTATGTCTCTGTCTCTGTCTCTGTCCCTGTCAGTGTCTCTGTCTCTGTCTCTGTCTCTGTCTCTGTCTCTGCCTCTGTCTCAGTCTCTGCGTCTGTCTCGGTCTTTGTCTCCGTCTCTGTCTCTGTCTCTGTCTCTGTCTCTGTCTCTGTCTCTGTCACTGTCTCCGTCTCTGTCTCTGTCTCTGTCTCTGTCCCTGGCTCTGTCTCTGCCTCTATCTCTGTCTCCGTCTCTGTCTCTGTCTCTGTCTCTGTCTCTGTCTCCGTCTTTGTCTCCGTCTCTGTCTCTGTCTCTGTCTCTGTCTCTGCCTCTGCCTCTGCCTCTGTCTCAGTCTCTGCGTGTGTCTCGATCTTTGTCTCCGTCTCTGTCTCTGTCTCTGTCTCAGTCTCTGCGTCTGTCTCGGTGTTTGTCTCCGTCTCTGTCTCTGTCTCTGTCTCTGTCTCTGTCTCTGTCACTGTCTCCGTCTCTGTCTCTGTCTCTGTATCTGTCTCTGTCCCTGGCTCTGTCTCTGCCTCTGTCTCCGTCTCTGTCTCTGTATCTGCCTCTATCTCCGTCTCCGTCTCTGTCTCTGTCGCCGTCTCTGTCTCTATGACTGTCTCTGTCTCTGTCTCTGACTCTGCCTCTGCCTCTGTCTCAGTCTCTGCGTGTGTCTCGATCTTTGTCTCCGTCTCTGTCTCTGTCTCTGTCTCAGTCTCTGCGTCTGTCTCGGTGTTTGTCTCCGTCTCTGTCTCTGTCTCTGTCTCTGTCTCTGTCTCCGTCTTTGTCTCCGTCTCTGTCTCTGTCTCTGTCTCTGTCTCTGCCTCTGCCTCTGCCTCTGTCTCAGTCTCTGCGTGTGTCTCGATCTTTGTCTCCGTCTCTGTCTCTGTCTCTGTCTCAGTCTCTGCGTCTGTCTCGGTGTTTGTCTCCGTCTCTGTCTCTGTCTCTGTCGCTGTCTCTCCCTCTGTCTCTGTCTCTGTCTCTGTCTCTGCCTCTGCCTCTGCCTCTGTCTCTGTATCTGTCTCTGTCCCTGGCTCTGTCTCTGCCTCTGTCTCCGTCTCTGTCTCTGTCTCTGTCTCTGTCTCTGTCTCTGTCTCTGCCTGTGCCTCTGCGTCTGTCTCTGTATCTGTCTCTGTCCCTGGCTTTGTCTCTGCCTCTATCACCGTCTCCGTCTCTGTCTCTGTCTCTGTCTTTGTCTCTGTCACTGTCTCTGTCTCTGTCTCTGTCTCTGTCTCTGCCTCTGTCTCAGTCTCTGCGTCTGTCTCGGTCTTTGTCTCCGTCTCTGTCTCTGACTCTGTCTCTGTCTCTGTCTCTGCCTCTGCCTCTGCCTCTGCCTTTGTCTCTGTCTCTGTCTCTGTCGCTGTCTCTCCCTCTGTCCCTGTCTCCGTCTCCGTCCCTGGTTCTGTCTCTGCCTCTGTCTCCGTCTCTGTCTCTGCCTCGGTCTTTGTCTCCGTCTCTATCTCTGTCTCTGTCTTTGTCTCTGTCTCTGTCTCTGCCTCTGTCTCTGTCTCTGTCACTGTCTCCGTCTCTGTCTCTGTCACTGTATCTGTCTCTGTCCCTGGCTCTGCCTCTGCCTCTGTCTCAGTCTCTGCGTCTGCCTCGGTCTTTGTCTCCGTCTCTGTCTCTGACTCTGTCTCTGTCTCTGTCTCTCTCTCTGTCTCTGTCTCTGTCTCGGTCTTTGTCTCCGTCTCTGTCTCTGTCTCTGTCTCTGCCTCTGTCTCAGTCTCTGCGTCTGTCTCGGTCTTTGTCTCCGTCTCTGTCCCTGGCTCTGTCTCTGCCTCTATCTCCGTCTCCGTCTCTGTATCTGTCTCTGTCCCTGGCTCTGTCTCTGCCTCTATCTCCGTCTCCGTCTCTGTCTCTGTCTCTGTCTCTGTCTCTGTCTCTGTCTCTGTCTCTGCCTCTGCCTCTGTCTCTGTATCTGTCTCTGTCCCTGGCTCTGTCTCTGCCTCTGTCTCCGTCTCTGCCTCTGTCTCTGTCTCTGTCTCTGTATCTGTCTCTGTCCCTGGCTCTGTCTCTGCCTCTATCTCCGTCTCCGTCTCTGTCTCTGTCCCTGTCTCTGTCTCCGTCTCTGTCTCTGACTCTGTCTCTGTCTCTGTCTCTGCCTCTGCCTCTGCCTCTGCCTTTGTCTCTGTCTCTGTCTCTGTCGCTGTCTCTCCCTCTGTCCCTGTCTCCGTCTCTGTCCCTGGTTCTGTCTCTGCCTCTGTCTCCGTCTCTGTCTCTGCCTCGGTCTTTGTCTCCGTCTCTATCTCTGTCTCTGTCTTTGTCTCTGTCTCTGTCTCTGTCTCTGTCTCTGTCTCTGTCACTGTCTCTGTCTCTGTCTCTGTCTCTGTCACTGTCTCCATCTCTGTCTCTGTCACTGTATCTGTCTCTGTCCCTGGCTCTGTCTCTGCCTCTATCTCTGTCTCTGTCTCTGTCTCTGTCTCTGTCTCTGTCTCTGTCTCCGTCTCTGTCTCTGTATCTGTCTCTGTCCCTGGCTCTGTCTCTGCCTCTGTCTCCGTCTCTGTCTCTGTCTCTCTCTCTGTCTCTGTCTCTGTCTCGGTCTTTGTCTCCGTCTCTGTCTCTGTCTCTGTCTCTGCCTCTGTCTCAGTCTCTGCGTCTGTCTCGGTCTTTGTCTCCGTCTCTGTCCCTGGCTCTGTCTCTGCCTCTATCTCCGTCTCCGTCTCTGTATCTGTCTCTGTCCCTGGCTCTGTCTCTGCCTCTATCTCCGTCTCCGTCTCTGTCTCTGTCTCTGTCTCTGTCTCTGTCTCTGTCTCTGTCTCTGTCTCTGCCTCTGCCTCTGTCTCTGTATCTGTCTCTGTCCCTGGCTCTGTCTCTGCCTCTGTCTCCGTCTCTGCCTCTGTCTCTGTCTCTGTCTCTGTATCTGTCTCTGTCCCTGGCTCTGTCTCTGCCTCTATCTCCGTCTCCGTCTCTGTCTCTGTCCCTGTCTCTGTCTCCGTCTCTGTCTCTGACTCTGTCTCTGTCTCTGTCTCTGCCTCTGCCTCTGCCTCTGCCTTTGTCTCTGTCTCTGTCGCTGTCTCTCCCTCTGTCCCTGTCTCCGTCTCTGTCCCTGGTTCTGTCTCTGCCTCTGTCTCCGTCTCTGTCTCTGCCTCGGTCTTTGTCTCCGTCTCTATCTCTGTCTCTGTCTTTGTCTCTGTCTCTGTCTCTGTCTCTGTCTCTGTCTCTGTCACTGTCTCTGTCTCTGTCTCTGTCTCTGCCTCTGTCTCAGTCTCTGCGTCTGTCTCGGTGTTTGTCTCCGTCTCTGTCTCTGTCTCTGTCTCTGTCTCTGTCTCTGTCTCTGTCTCTGTCTCTGTCTCTGTCTCTGTCTCTGTCTCTGTCTCTGTCTCTGTCTCTGTCTCTGTCTCTGCCTCTGTCTCAGTCTCTGCGTCTGTCTCGGTCTTTGTCTCCGTCTCTGTCTCTGACTCTGTCTCTGTCTCTGTCTCTGTCTCTGCCTCTGCCTCTGCCTTTGTCTCTGTCTCTGTCTCTGTCGCTGTCTCTCCCTCTGTCCCTGTCTCCGTCTCTGTCCCTGGCTTTGTCTCTGCCTCTGCCTTTGTCTCTGTCTCTGTCTCTGTCGCTGTCTCTCCCTCTGTCCCTGTCTCCGTCTCTGTCCCTGGCTTTGTCTCTGCCTCTATCACCGTCTCCGTCTCTGTCTCGGTCTTTGTCTCCGTCTCTGCCTCTGTCTCCGTCTCTGTCTCTGTCTCTGTCTCTGCCTCTGTCTCTGTCCCCGTATCTGTCTCTGTCTCTGTTTCTGTCTCTGCCTCTGTTGCTGTCTCTTCCTCTGTCTTTGTCTCCGTCTCTGTCTCTGTCTCTGTATCTGTCTCTGTCCCTGGCTCTGTCTCTGCCGCTATCTCCGTCTGCGTCTCTATCTATGTCTCTGTCTCTGTCTCTGTCCCTGTCAGTGTCTCTGTCTCTGTCTCTGTCTCTGTCTCTGCCTCTGTCTCAGTCTCTGCGTCTGTCTCGGTCTTTGTCTCCGTCTCTGTCTCTGTCTCTGTCTCTGTCTCTGTCTCTGTCACTGTCTCCGTCTCTGTCTCTGTCTCTGTATCTGTCTCTGTCCCTGGCTCTGTCTCTGCCTCTGTCTCCGTCTCTGTCTCTGTCTCTGTCTCTGTCTCTGTCTCTGTCTCTGTCTCTGTCTCTGCCTCTGTCTCTGTCTCTGTCTCTGTCCCTGTCTCTGTCTCTGTCTCTGTCCCTGGTTCTGTCTCTGCCTCTGTCTCTGTCTCTGTCCCTGGCTCTGTCTCTGCCTCTGCCTCTGCCTCTGTCTCTGCGTCTGTCTCGGTCTTTGTCTCCGTCTCTGTCTCTGTCTCTGTCTCTGTCACTGTATCTGTCTCTGTCCCTGGCTCTGTCTCTGCCTCTATCTCCGTCCCCGTCTCTGTCTCTGTCTCTGTCTCTGTCACTGTCTCTGTCTCTGTCTCTGTCTCTGTCTCTGTCTCTGTCTCTGTCTCTGTCTCTGTCCCTGTCTCTGTCTCTGTCTCTGTCCCTGGTTCTGTCTCTGCCTCTGTCTCTGTCTCTGTCCCTGGCTCTGTCTCTGCCTCTGCCTCTGCCTCTGTCTCTGCGTCTGTCTCGGTCTTTGTCTCCGTCTCTGTCTCTGTCTCTGTCTCTGTCTCTGTCTCTGTCTCTGCCTCTGTCTCTGTCTCTGTCTCTGTTTCTGTCTCTGTCTCTGTCTCTGCCTCTGCCTCTGCCTCTGTCTCTCTCTCTGTCTCTGTCGCTGTCTCTCCCTCTGTCTCTGTCTCTGTCTCTGTCTCTGCCTCTGCCTCTGCCTCTGTCTCTGTATCTGTCTCTGTCCCTGGCTCTGTCTCTGCCTCTGTCTCCGTCTCTGTCTCTGTCTCTGTCTCTGTCTCTGTCTCTGTCTCTGCCTGTGCCTCTGCGTCTGTCTCTGTATCTGTCTCTGTCCCTGGCTTTGTCTCTGCCTCTATCACCGTCTCCGTCTCTGTCTCTGTCTCTGTCTTTGTCTCTGTCACTGTCTCTGTCTCTGTCTCTGTCTCTGCCTCTGCCTCTGTCTCAGTCTCTGCGTCTGTCTCGGTCTTTGTCTCCGTCTCTGTCTCTGACTCTGTCTCTGTCTCTGTCTCTGCCTCTGCCTCTGCCTCTGCCTTTGTCTCAGTCTCTGTCTCTGTCGCTGTCTCTCCCTCTGTCCCTGTCTCCGTCTCTGTCCCTGGTTCTGTCTCTGCCTCTGTCTCCGTCTCTGTCTCTGCCTCGGTCTTTGTCTCCGTCTCTATCTCTGTCTCTGTCTTTGTCTCTGTCTCTGTCTCTGCCTCTGTCTCTGTCTCTGTCACTGTCTCCGTCTCTGTCTCTGTCACTGTATCTGTCTCTGTCCCTGGCTCTGTCTCTGCCTCTGTCTCAGTCTCTGCGTCTGTCTCGGTCTTTGTCTCCGTCTCTGTCTCTGACTCTGTCTCTGTCTCTGTCTCTGTCTCTGCCTCTGCCTCTGCCTCTGCCTCTGTCTCAGTCTCTGCGTGTGTCTCGATCTTTGTCTCCGTCTCTGTCTCTGTCTCTGTCTCTGTCTCTGTCACTGTCTCCATCTCTGTCTCTGTCACTGTATCTGTCTCTGTCCCTGGCTCTGTCTCTGCCTCTATCTCTGTCTCTGTCTCTGTCTCTGTCTCTGTCTCTGTCTCTGTCTCCGTCTCTGTCTCTGTATCTGTCTCTGTCCCTGGCTCTGTCTCTGCCTCTGTCTCCGTCTCTGTCTCTGTCTCTCTCTCTGTCTCTGTCTCTGTCTCGGTCTTTGTCTCCGTCTCTGTCTCTGTCTCTGTCTCTGCCTCTGTCTCAGTCTCTGCGTCTGTCTCGGTCTTTGTCTCCGTCTCTGACCCTGGCTCTGTCTCTGCCTCTATCTCCGTCTCCGTCTCTGTATCTGTCTCTGTCCCTGGCTCTGTCTCTGCCTCTATCTCCGTCTCCGTCTCTGTCTCTGTCTCTGTCTCTGTCTCTGTCTCTGTCTCTGTCTCTGCCTCTGCCTCTGTCTCTGTATCTGTCTCTGTCCCTGGCTCTGTCTCTGCCTCTGTCTCCGTCTCTGCCTCTGTCTCTGTCTCTGTCTCTGTATCTGTCTCTGTCCCTGGCTCTGTCTCTGCCTCTATCTCCGTCTCCGTCTCTGTCTCTGTCCCTGTCTCTGTCTCCGTCTCTGTCTCTGACTCTGTCTCTGTCTCTGTCTCTGCCTCTGCCTCTGCCTCTGCCTTTGTCTCTGTCTCTGTCTCTGTCGCTGTCTCTCCCTCTGTCCCTGTCTCCGTCTCTGTCCCTGGTTCTGTCTCTGCCTCTGTCTCCGTCTCTGTCTCTGCCTCGGTCTTTGTCTCCGTCTCTATCTCTGTCTCTGTCTTTGTCTCTGTCTCTGTCTCTGTCTCTGTCTCTGTCTCTGTCACTGTCTCTGTCTCTGTCTCTGTCTCTGCCTCTGTCTCAGTCTCTGCGTCTGTCTCGGTGTTTGTCTCCGTCTCTGTCTCTGTCTCTGTCTCTGTCTCTGTCTCTGTCTCTGTCTCTGTCTCTGTCTCTGTCTCTGTCTCTGTCTCTGTCTCTGTCACTGTCTCCGTCTCTGTCTCTGTCTCTGTATCTGTCTCTGTCCCTGGCTTTGTCTCTGCCTCTATCACCGTCTACGTCTCTGTCTCTGTCTCTGTCTTTGTCTCTGTCACTGTCTCTGTCTCTGTCTCTGTCTCTGTCTCTGCCTCTGTCTCAGTCTCTGCGTCTGTCTCGGTCTTTGTCTCCGTCTCTGTCTCTGACTCTGTCTCTGTCTCTGTCTCTGTCTCTGCCTCTGCCTCTGCCTTTGTCTCTGTCTCTGTCTCTGTCGCTGTCTCTCCCTCTGTCCCTGTCTCCGTCTCTGTCCCTGGCTTTGTCTCTGCCTCTGCCTTTGTCTCTGTCTCTGTCTCTGTCGCTGTCTCTCCCTCTGTCCCTGTCTCCGTCTCTGTCCCTGGCTTTGTCTCTGCCTCTATCACCGTCTCCGTCTCTGTCTCGGTCTTTGTCTCCGTCTCTGCCTCTGTCTCCGTCTCTGTCTCTGTCTCTGTCTCTGCCTCTGTCTCTGTCCCCGTATCTGTCTCTGTCTCTGTTTCTGTCTCTGCCTCTGTTGCTGTCTCTTCCTCTGTCTTTGTCTCCGTCTCTGTCTCTGTCTCTGTATCTGTCTCTGTCCCTGGCTCTGTCTCTGCCGCTATCTCCGTCTGCGTCTCTATCTATGTCTCTGTCTCTGTCTCTGTCCCTGTCAGTGTCTCTGTCTCTGTCTCTGTCTCTGTCTCTGCCTCTGTCTCAGTCTCTGCGTCTGTCTCGGTCTTTGTCTCCGTCTCTGTCTCTGTCTCTGTCTCTGTCTCTGTCACTGTCTCCGTCTCTGTCTCTGTCTCTGTATCTGTCTCTGTCCCTGGCTCTGTCTCTGCCTCTGTCTCCGTCTCTGTCTCTGTCTCTGTCTCTGTCTCAGTCTCTGCGTCTGTCTCGGTGTTTGTCTCCGTCTCTGTCTCTGTCTCTGTCTCTGCCTCTGTCTCTGTCTCTGTCTCTGTCCCTGTCTCTGTCTCTGTCTCTGTCCCTGGTTCTGTCTCTGCCTCTGTCTCTGTCTCTGTCTCTGCCTCTGTCACCGTCTCTGTCTCTGTCTCTGTCTCTGTATCTGTCTCTGTCCCTGGCTCTGTCTCTGCCTCTGTCTCCGTCTCTGTCTCTGTCTCTGTCTCTGTCTCGGTCTTTGTCTCCGTCTCTGTCTCTGTCTCTGTCTCTGCCTCTGCCTCTGCCTCTGTCTCTGTATCTGTCTCTGTCTCTGTCTCTGTCTCTGTCTCTGTCTCTGTCTCTGTCTCTGTCTCTGTCTCTGTCTCTGTCTCTGTCTCTGCCTCTGCCTCTGCGCCTGTCTCTGTATCTGTCTCTGTCCCTTGCTCTTTCTCTGTCTCTGTCTCTGTCTCTGTCTCTGTCACTGTCTCCGTCTCTGTCTCTGTCTCTGTATCTGTCTCTGTCCCTGGCTCTGTCTCTGCCTCTGTCTCCGTCTCTGTCTCTGTCTCTGTCTCTGTCTCTGTCTCTGTCTCTGTCTCGGTCTTTGTCTCCGTCTCCTTCTCTGTATCTGTCTCTGCCTCTGCCTCTGCCTCTGTCTCTGTCTCTGTCTCTGTCACTGTCTCTGTCTCTGTCTCTGTCTCTGTCTCTGTCTCTGTCTCTGTCTCTGCCTCTGTCTCTGTCTCTGTCTCTGTCCCTGTCTCTGTCTCTGTCTCTGTCCCTGGTTCTGTCTCTGCCTCTGTCTCTGTCTCTGTCCCTGGATCTGTCTCTGCCTCTGCCTCTGCCTCTGTCTCTGCGTCTGTCTCGGTCTTTGTCTCCGTCTCTGTCTCTGTCTCTGTCTCTGTCTCTGTCTCTGTCACTGTATCTGTCTCTGTCCCTGGCTCTGTCTCTGCCTCTATCTCCGTCCCCGTCTCTGTCTCTGTCTCTGTCTCTGTCACTGTCTCTGTCTCTGTCTCTGTCTCTGTCTCTGTCTCTGTCTCTGTCCCTGTCTCTGTCTCTGTCTCTGTCCCTGGTTCTGTCTCTGCCTCTGTCTCTGTCTCTGTCCCTGGCTCAGTCTCTGCCTCTGCCTCTGCCTCTGTCTCTGCGTCTGTCTCGGTCTTTGTCTCCGTCTCTGTCTCTGTCTCTGTCTCTGTCTCTGTCTCTGTCTCTGTCTCTGTCTCTGTCACTGTCTCCGTCTCTGTCTCTGTCTCTGTATCTGTCTCTGTCCCTGGCTCTGTCTCTGCCTCTATCTCCGTCTCTGTCTCTGTCTCTGTCTCTGTCGCTGCCTCTGCCTCTGCCTCTGTCTCTGTATCTGTCTCTGTCCCTGGCTCTGTCTCTGCCTCTGTCTCCGTCTCTGTCTCTGTCTCTGTCTCTGTCTCTGTTTCCCTTTCTCTGTGTCTCTGTCTCTGTGTCTCTGTGTCTGTGTCTCTGTCACCGTCTCTGTGCCTCTGTTCCTATGTCTCTGTCGCTGTCTCTCTGTCTCTGCGTCTCTGTCTCTGTGTCTCTGTCTCTGTGTCCCTGTCTCTGTGTCTCTGTCCCTGTGTCCCTGTGTCCCTGTCTCTGTGTCTCTGTCCCTGTGTCTCCATCTCTGTGTATCTGTCTCTCCCTCTCTGTGTCTCTGCCTCCGTGTCTCTGTCTCTGTGTCTCGGTCTCTGTGTCTCTATATCCGTGTCTCTGTCTCTGTGTCTCTGTCTCTGTATCTCTGTCTCTCTGACTCTATCGCTGTGTCGCTGTCTCTGAATCTCTGTCTCTGTGTCTCTGTCTCTGTGTCTCTGTCTATGTGTCCCTGTCTCTGTGTCTCTGTCTCAGTGTCTCTGTCCCTGTGGCTCCTTCTCTGTGTCACTCTCTCAGCGTCCCTGTCTCTGTGTCTCTGTCTCTGTCTCTGTGTATCTGCCTCTGTGTCTCCCTCCCTGTGTCACGGTCCATGTGTTACCGTCTCTGTGTCTCGGCCACTGTGTCCCTGCCTCTGTGTCTCTGCCTCTGAATCTCTGTCTCTGTGCCTCTGTCCCTGTGTCTCTGTCCCTGTGTCTCTGTCTCTGTGTATCTGTCACTATGTCTCTGTCGCTGTGTCTCTGTCTCTATGTCTCTGTCTGTGTCTCAGTTTCTCTTTCTCTGTGTCTCTGTCTCTCTGTCTCTGTCCCTGTGTCTCTGTGTCTGTGTCTCTGTCACCGTCTCTGTGCCTCTGTTCCTATGTCTCTGTCGCTGTCTCTCTGTCTCTGCGTCTCTGTCTCTGTGTCTCTGTCTCTGTGTCCCTGTCTCTGTGTCTCTGTCCCTGTGTCCCTGTCTCTGTGTCTCTGTCCCTGTGTCTCCATCTCTGTGTATCTGTCTCTCCCTCTCTGTGTCTCTGTCTCCGTGTCTCTGTCTCTGTGTCTCGGTCTCTGTGTCTCTATGTCCGTGTCTCTGTCCCTGTGTCTCTGTCCCTGTGTCTCTGTCTCTGTGTATCTGTCACTATGTCTCTGTCGCTGTGTCTCTGTCTCTATGTCTCTGTCTCTCTCTCAGTTTCTCTTTCTCTGTGTCTCTGTCTCTCTGTCTCTGTCCCTGTGTCTCCTTCTCTGTGTCCCTGTCTCCGTGTCTCTGCCTCCGTATCCCTGTCTCTGTGTCTCCGTCTCCGTCCCTGTCCTCTGTCTCTGTGTCCCTGTCCCAGAGTCTCCGTCTCTGTGTCCCTGTCTCTGTGTCTATGCCTCTGTCCGTGTGTCTCTGTACCTGTGTCTCCGTCTCTGTGTGTCGGTCTCTATGTCTCTGCCTCTGTGTCTCTGTATAGGTGTCTCTGTCCCTGTGTCAATGTCCCTCTGACTCTGTCTCTGTGTCACTGTGTCTGAATCTCTTTTTCTGTGTCTCTGTCTCTGTGTCTCTGTCTCTGTGTCTCTGTCTCTGTGTCTCTGTCTCTGTGTCTCTGTCTCTGTGTCTCTGTCTCTGTGTCTCTGCCTCTGTGTCTCTGTCTCCGTGTCTCTGCCTCCGTATCCCTGTCTCTGTGTCTCTGTCTCCGTCCCTGTGTCTCTGTCTCTGTGTCTCTGTCTCTGTGTCTCTGTCTCTGTGTCTCTGTCTCTGTGTCTCTGTCTCTGTGTCTCCGTCTCTGTGCCACTGTCTCTGTCTCTGAGTCTCTGTCTCTGTGTCTCTGTCTATGTGTCCATGTCTCTGTGTCTCTGTCTCAGTGTCTCTGTCCCTGTGCCTCCTCCTCTGTGTCACTCTCTCTGCGTCCCTGTCTCTGTGTCTCTGTCTCTGTCTCTGTGTATCTGCGTCTTTGTCTCCCTCCCTGTGTCACGGTTCCTGTGTTACCGTCTCTGTGTCTCGGCCTCTGTATCACTGTCTCTGTGTCTCTGCCTCTGAATCTCTGTCTCTGTGTCTCTGTCCCAGTGTCTCTGTCCCTGTGTCTCTGTCTCTGTGTATCTGTCACCATGTCTCTGTCGCTGTGTCTCTGTCTCTATGTGTCCGTCTCTGTCTCAGTTTCTCTTTCTCTATGTCTCTGTCTCTGTGTCTCTGTCCCTGTGTCTCCTCCTCTGTGTCCCTGTCTCCGTGTCTCTGCCTCCGTGTCTCTGTCTCTGTGTCTCTGTCTCCGTCCCTGTGTCTCTGTCTGCGTCCCTGTGTCTCTGTCTCTGGGTCTGTGTCTCTGTGTCTCCGTCCCTGTCTCTGTGTCTCTGTCTCAGTGTCTCTGTCCCTGTGGCTCCTTCTCTGTGTCTCTGTCTCTGTGTTTCTGTCTCTGTGTCTCTGGCTCTGTGCCTCTGTCTCTATATCTCTGTCTCTGTGTCGCTGTCTCTGCGTCTCTGTGTCTCTGTCTCCGTCTCTGTGTCCCTGTCTCTGATTCTCTCTCGCTGTGTCCCAGTCCCTGTGTCTCTGTCTCTGTGTCTCTGTCTCTATGTCTCTGTCTCTGTGAAACTGTCTCTGTGTTTCTGTCTCTGTGTTTCTGTCGCTGTGTCTCCGTCTCTGTGTCTCTGTCTCTCTCACTGTGTCTCTGTCTGTGTGTCTCTGTCTTTGTATCTCTGTCTCTGTGTCGCTGTCTCCGTGTCTCCGTCTCTGTGTCTCTGTCTCTCTCGCTGTGTCCCTGTCTCTGTGTCTCTGTTTCTATGTCACTGTCTCTGTGTCTCGGTCTCTGTGTCTCAGTCTGTGTGTCTCTGCCCCTGTGCCTCTGTCTCCGTCTCAGTGTCTCTGTTTCTGTGTCTCTGTCTCTGTGTCTCCGTCTCTGTGTCTCGGTCTCTGTGTCTCTGTCTGTGCGTCTCTGTCTCTGTGTCTCTGTCTCTGTGACTCTGTCTCTGTGTCTCTGTCTCTGTGTCTCTGTCTCTGTGTCTCTGTCTCTGTGTCTCTGTCTCTGTGTCTCTGTCTCTGTGTCTCTGTCTCTGTGTCTCTGTCTCTGTGTCTCTGTCTCTGTGTCTCTGTCTCTGTGTCTCTGTCTCTGTCTCTGTCTCTGTCTCTGTCTCTGTCTCTGTTTCTCTTTCTCTATGTCTCTGTACCTGTGTCCCTGTCCCTGTGTCTCCGTCTCTGTGTTTCTGTCATTATGTCTCTGTCTCTGTGTTTCTGTCTCTGTGTTTCTGTCTCTGTGTCTCTGGCCCTGGGTCTCCGTCTCTGTATCTCTGTCTCTCTGACTCTGTCTCTGTGTCACTCCGTCTCTGAATCTCTGTCTCTGTGTCTCTGTCTCTGTGTCTCTGCCTCTGTGTCTCTGTCTCTGTGTCTCTGTCTCTGTGTCTCTGTCTCTGTGTCTCGGTCTCTGTGTCTCTGTCTCTGTGTCTCTGCCTCTGAATCTCTGTCTCTGTGTCTCTGTACCAGTGTCTCCGCGTCTGTCTCTCTGTCTCTGTCTCTGTGTATCTGTCTCTGTGTCTCTGTCTCTGTCTCTGTCTCTGTCTCTGTCTCTGTCTCTGTATCTCTTTCTCTGTGTCTCTGTCCCTGTGTCCTTGTCCCTGTGTCTCCGTCTCTGTGTCTCTGTCTCTGTGAATCTGTCTCTGTGTCTCTGTCCCAGAGTCTCCGCGTCTGTCTCTCTGTCCCTGTCTCTGCTTCTCTTTCTCTGTGTCTCTGCCTCTGTGTCTCTGTCCCTGTGTCTCTGTCTCTATGTTTCAGTCTGTGTATCTCTGTCTCTCTGACTCTGTCTCTGTGTCTCTGTCTCTGTGTCTCTGCCTCTGTGTCTCTGTCTCTGTGTCTCTGTCTCTGTGTCTCTGTCTCTGTGTCTCGGTCTCTGTGTCTCGGTCTCTGTGTCTCTGTCTCTGTGTCTCTGCCTCTGAATCTCTGTCTCTGTGTCTCTGTACCAGTGTCTCCGCGTCTGTCTCTCTGTCACTGTCTCTGTGTATCTGTCTCTGTGTCTCTGTCTCTGTCTCTGTCTCTGTCTCTGTCTCTGTCTCTGTATCTCTTTCTCTGTGTCTCTGTCCCTGTGTCCTTGTCCCTGTGTCTCCGTCTCTGTGTCTCTGTCTCTGTGAATCTGTCTCTGTGTCTCTGTCCCAGAGTCTCCGCGTCTGTCTCTCTGTCCCTGTCTCTGCTTCTCTTTCTCTGTGTCTCTGCCTCTGTGTCTCTGTCCCTGTGTCTCTGTCTCTATGTTTCAGTCTGTGTATCTCTGTCTCTCTGACTCTGTCTCTGTGTCTCTGTCTCTGAGAATCTGTCTCTGTGTTTCTGTCTCTGTGTCTCTGGCATTGTGTCTCCGTCTCTGTATCTCTGTCTCTCTGACTCTGTCTCTGTGTCACTGTCTCTGAATCTCTGTCTCTGTGTCTCTGACTCTGTGTCTCTCTCCCTGTGTCACGGTCTCTGTGTCTCGGTCTCTGTGTCTCCGTCTCTGCCTCTCTTTCTCTGTGTCTGTGTGTCCGTCTCTGTGTCTCTGTCTCTCTGTCTCTCTGTCTCCGTCTCTGTGTCTCTGTGTCTGTGTCTCTGTCACCGTCTCTGCGCCTCTATTTCTATGTCTCTGTCTCTGTGTCTCGGTCTCTGTGTCTCGGTCTCTGTGTCTCGGTCGCTGTGTCTCGGTCTCTGTGTCTCTGCCTCTGAATCTCTGTCTCTGCGTCTCTGTCCCAGAGTCTCCGTCTCTGTGTCTCTGTCTCTGTGTATCTGTCTCTGTGTCTTTGTCCCTGTGTCTCCGTCTCTGTGTTTCTCTCTCTCTGTGTCGCTGCCGACGTTATCTGTCTCCGTGTCTCGGTCTCTGTGTCTCGGTCTCTGTGTCTCGGTCCATGTGTGTCCGTCTCTGTGTCTCTGTCTCTCTCCCTCTCTGTGTCCCTGCCTCCGTGTCTCTGCGTCCGTGTCTCTGTCTCTGTGTCTCTGTCTCCGTCCCTGTGTCCCTGTCTCTGTGTCTGTGTTTCTGTGTCTCCGTCTCTGTGCCTCTGTCTCTGTCTCTGAGTCTCTGTCTCTGTGTCTCTGTATATGTGTCCCTGTCTCTGTGTCTCTGTCTCTGTGTCTCTGTCTCTGTGTCTCTGTCTCTGTGTCTCTATCTCCGTGTCTCTGTCTCTGTGTCTCTGCGTCTCTGTCTCTTTGTGTCTTTCTCTGTGTCTCTGTCTCTGTGTTCCTGTCCCTGTTTCTCTGACTCTGTCTCTGAGTCTTTGTCTGCGTGACCATGTCTCTGTGTCTCTGTCCCTGTGTCTCCGTCTCTGTGTATCTGTCTTTCTCTCTCTGTGTCTCTGTCTCTGTGTCTTTGTATCTGTGTCTCTCTGACTGTGTGGCTGTGTCGCTGTCTCTGAATCTCTGTCTCTGTGTCTCTGTCTCTGTGTCTCTGTCTCTGTGTCTCTGTCTCTGTGTCTCTGTCTCTGTGTCTCTGTCTCTGTGTCTCTGTCTCTGTGTCTCTGTCTCTGTGTCTCTGTCTCTGTGTCTCTGTCTCTGTGTCTCTGTCTCTGTGTCTCTGTCTCTGTGTCTCTGTCTCTGTCTCTGTCTCTGTTTCTCTTTCTCTGTGTCTCTGTCTCTGTGTCTCTGTCCCTGTGTCTCCGTCTCTGTCTCTCTCTCTCTCTCTCTGTGTCTCTGCCGACGTTATCTGTCTCTATGTCTCGGTCTCTGTGTCTCGGTCCATGTGTGTCCGTCTCTGTGTCTCTGTCTCTCTCTCTCTCTGTGTCCCTGTCTCCGTGTCTCTGCGTCCGTGTCTCTGTCTCTGTGTCTCTGTCTCCGTCCCTGTGTCTCTGTCTCTGTGTCTGTGTTTCTGTGTCGCCGTCTCTGTGCCTCTGTATATGTGTCCCTGTCTCTGTGTCTCTGTCTCAGTGTCTCTGTCCATGTGCCTCCGTCTCTGTGTCACTGTCTCTGTGTATATGCCTCTGTCCGTGTGTCTCTGTACCTGTGTCTCCGTCTCTGTGTGTCGGTCTCTATGTCTCTGTCTCTGTGTCTCTGACTCGGTGTCTCTGTTTCCGTGTCTCTGTCTCTGTGCCTCTCTCTCTGTGTCTATGCTTCTGTCCGTGTGTCTCTGTCTCTGTGCCTCCGTCCCTGTGTCTCCGTCTCTGTGTTTCTGTCTCTGTGTCTCTGTCTCTGTGTCTCTGTCTCTGTGTCCCTGTATCTGTGTCTCTGTCTCTGTGTCTCTGTCTCGTGGTCTCTGTCCCTGTGTCCCCTCCTCTGTGTCACTGTCTCTGTGTCTCTGTCTCCGTGTCTCTGTCTCTGTGCCTCTGTCTCGGTCTCTGTGTCTCTGTCGCTGTGTCTCCGTCTCTGCACCTCTGTCTCTGTGTGTGTGTCTCTGTCTCTGTCTCTGTTCATCTGCCTCTGTGTCTCTCTCCCTGTGTCACGGTCTCTTTGTCTCCGTCTCTGGGCCTCGGTCTCTGTGTCTCTGTCTCTGTCTCTGTTCATCTGCCTCTGTGTCTCTCTCCCTGTGTCACGGTCTCTTTGTCTCCGTCTCTGGGCCTCGGTCTCTGTGTCTCTGTCTCTGTCTCTGTTTCTGCTTCTCTTTCTCTGTGTCTCTGTCTCTGTGTCTCTCTCTCGGTGTCTCTGCCCCTGTGACCCCTCCTCTGTGTCCCTGTCTCCGTGTCACTGTCTCTGTGCATCTGTCTCGGTCTCTGTGTCTCTGTCGCTGTGTCTCCGCCTCTGCGTCTTCGTCTCTGTGTATCTGTCTCTGTGTCTCTGTCTCTGTGTCTCTGTCTCTATGTCTCTGTCTCTGTCTCTGTCTCTGTTTCTCGTTCTCTGTGTCTCTGTCTCTGTGTCTCTGTGTCTCTGTCTCTGTGTCTCTGTCTCAGTGTCTCTGTCTCCGTGTCTCTGTCTCTGTGCCTCTGTCTCTGTGTCTATGCCTCTGTCCGTGTGTCTCTGTACCTGTGTCTCCGTCTCTGTGTGTCGGTCTCTATGTCTCTGTCTCTGTGTCTCTGACTCGGTGTCTCTGTTTCCGTGTCTCTGTCTCTGTGCCTCTCTCTCTGTGTCTATGCCTCTGTCCGTGTGTCTCTGTACCTGTGTCTCCGTCCCTGTGTGTCGGTCTCTATGTCTCTGGCTCTGTGTCTCTGTCTCGGTGTCTCTGTCTCTGTGTCTCTGTCTCTGTGTCTCTGTCTCTGTGTCTCTGTCTCTGTGTCTCTGTCTCTGTGTCTCTGTCTCTGTGTCTCTGTCTCTGCTTCTCTTTCTCTGTGTCTCTGCCTCTGTGTCTCCGTCTCTGTGTTTCTGTCTCTGTGTCTCTGTCTCTGTGTCCCTGTCTCGGTGTCTCTGTCTCTGTGTCTCTGTCTCTGTTTCTCTTTCGCTGTGTCTCTGTCTCTGTCTCAGTTTCCCATTCTCTGCGTCTCTGTCTCTGTGTCTCAGTCTCTGTGTCTCAGTCCCTGTGTCTCTGTCTCTGTGTCTCGGTCTCTGTGTCTCTGTCTCTGTGTCTCTGCCTCTGAATCTCTGTCTCTGTGTCTCTGTCCCAGAGTCTCCGCGTCTGTGTCTCTGTCTCTGTCTCTGTGTATCTGTCTCTGTGTCTCTGTGTCTGTCTCTGTCTCTGTTTCTCTTTCTCTGTGTTTCTGTCACTGTGTCCCTGTCCCTGTGTCTCTGTCTCTGTGTCTCTGTCTCTGTCTCTGTCTCTGTCTCTGTCTCTGTCTCTGTCTCTGTCTCTGTCTCTGTCTCTGTCTCTGTCTCTGTTTCTCTTTCTCTGTGTCTCTGTCCCTGCGTCCCTGTCCCTGTGTCTCCGTCTCTGTGTTTCTGTCATTATGTCTCTGTCTCTGTGTTTCTGTCTCTGTGTCTCCGTCTCTGTATCTCTGTCACTCTGACTCTGTCTCTGTGTCACTGTCTCTGAATCTCTGTCTCTGTGTCTCTGTCTCTGTGTCTCTGTCTCTGTGTCTCTGTCTCTGTGTCTCTGTCTCTGTGTCTCTGTGTCTGTCTCTGTCTCTGTGTCTCTGTCTCTGTGTCTCTGTCTCTGTGTCTCTGTCTCTGTGTCTCTGTCTCTGTGTCTCTGTCTCTGTGTCTCTGTCTCTGTGTCTCTGTCTCTGTGTCTCTGTCTCTGTGTCTCTGTCTCTGTCTCTGTCTCTGTTTCTCTTTCTCTGTGTCTCTGTCTCTGTGTCTCTGTCCCTGTGTCTCCGTCTCTGTGTCTCTCTCTCTCTCTCTGTGTCTCTGCCGACGTTATCTGTCTCTATGTCTCGGTCTCTGTGTCTCGGTCCATGTGTGTCCGTCTCTGTGTCTCTGTCTCTCTCTCTCTCTGTGTCCCTGTCTCCGTGTCTCTGCGTCCGTGTCTCTGTCTCTGTGTCTCTGTCTCCGTCCCTGTGTCTCTGTCTCTGTGTCTGTGTTTCTGTGTCGCCGTCTCTGTGCCTCTGTATATGTGTCCCTGTCTCTGTGTCTCTGTCTCAGTGTCTCTGTCCATGTGCCTCCGTCTCTGTGTCACTGTCTCTGTGTATATGCCTCTGTCCGTGTGTCTCTGTACCTGTGTCTCCGTCTCTGTGTGTCGGTCTCTATGTCTCTGTCTCTGTGTCTCTGACTCGGTGTCTCTGTTTCCGTGTCTCTGTCTCTGTGCCTCTCTCTCTGTGTCTATGCCTCTGTCCGTGTGTCTCTGTCTCTGTGCCTCCGTCCCTGTGTCTCCGTCTCTGTGTTTCTGTCTCTGTGTCTCTGTCTCTGTGTCTCTGTCTCTGTGTCCCTGTATCTGTGTCTCTGTCTCTGTGTCTCTGTCTCGTGGTCTCTGTCCCTGTGTCCCCTCCTCTGTGTCACTGTCTCTGTGTCTCTGTCTCCGTGTCTCTGTCTCTGTGCCTCTGTCTCGGTCTCTGTGTCTCTGTCGCTGTGTCTCCGTCTCTGCACCTCTGTCTCTGTGTGTGTGTCTCTGTCTCTGTCTCTGTTCATCTGCCTCTGTGTCTCTCTCCCTGTGTCACGGTCTCTTTGTCTCCGTCTCTGGGCCTCGGTCTCTGTGTCTCTGTCTCTGTCTCTGTTCATCTGCCTCTGTGTCTCTCTCCCTGTGTCACGGTCTCTTTGTCTCCGTCTCTGGGCCTCGGTCTCTGTGTCTCTGTCTCTGTCTCTGTTTCTGCTTCTCTTTCTCTGTGTCTCTGTCTCTGTGTCTCTCTCTCGGTGTCTCTGCCCCTGTGACCCCTCCTCTGTGTCCCTGTCTCCGTGTCACTGTCTCTGTGCATCTGTCTCGGTCTCTGTGTCTCTGTCGCTGTGTCTCCGCCTCTGCGTCTTCGTCTCTGTGTATCTGTCTCTGTGTCTCTGTCTCTGTGTCTCTGTCTCTATGTCTCTGTCTCTGTCTCTGTCTCTGTTTCTCGTTCTCTGTGTCTCTGTCTCTGTGTCTCTGTCCCTGTATCTCCGTCTATGTGTGTCTGTCTCTGTTGTTATGTCTCTGTGTGTCTGTCTCTGTTGTTATGTCTCTGTGTGTCTGTCTCTGTTGTTATGTCTCTGTGCCTCCGTCCCTGTGTCTCTGTCTCTGTCTCTGTGTCTCTGTCTCTGTGTATCTGTCTCTGTGCCTCTGTCTCTGTGTCTCTGTCTCTATGTCTCTGTTTCCCTCCCTCCGTGTCTCTGTCTCCGTGCCTCTGTCTCTGTGTCTATGGCTCTGTCCGTGTGTCTCTGTCGCTGTGTCTCCGTCTCTGCGTCTCTGTCTCTGTGTCTCTGTCTCTGTGTTTCTGTCATTATGTCTCTGTCTCTGTGTCTCTGTCTCTGTGAATCTGTCTCTGTGCTTCTGTCTCTGTGTATCTGTCTCTGTGTCTCTGTCTCTATGTCTCTGTGTCTCTGTCTCTGTGTCTCTGTCTCAGTGTCTCTGTCTCCGTGTCTCTGTCTCTGTGCCTCTGTCTCTGTGTCTATGCCTCTGTCCGTGTGTCTCTGTACCTGTGTCTCCGTCTCTGTGTGTCGGTCTCTATGTCTCTGTCTCTGTGTCTCTGACTCGGTGTCTCTGTTTCCGTGTCTCTGTCTCTGTGCCTCTCTCTCTGTGTCTATGCCTCTGTCCGTGTGTCTCTGTACCTGTGTCTCCGTCCCTGTGTGTCGGTCTCTATGTCTCTGGCTCTGTGTCTCTGTCTCGGTGTCTCTGTCTCTGTGTCTCTGTCTCTGTGTCTCTGTCTCTGTGTCTCTGTCTCTGTGTCTCTGTCTCTGCTTCTCTTTCTCTGTGTCTCTGCCTCTGTGTCTCCGTCTCTGTGTTTCTGTCTCTGTGTCTCTGTCTCTGTGTCCCTGTCTCTGTGTCTCTGTCTCTGTGTCTCTGCCTCGGTGTCTCTGTCCCTGTGTCACTGTTTCTCTCTCTCCGTGTCTCTGTCTCTGTGCCTCTGTCTCTGTGTCTATGCCTCTGTCCGTGTGTCTCTGTACCTGTGTCTCCGTCTCTGTGTGTCGGTCTCTATGTCTCTGCCTCTGTGTCTCTGCCTCTGTGTCTCTGTCTCGGTGTCTCTGTCTCTGTGTCTCTGTCTCCGTGTCTCTGTCTCTATGTCTCTGTCTCTGTCTCAGTTTCCCTTTCTCTGTGTCTTTGTCTCTGTGTCTCTGTCCCTGGGTCTCGGTCTCTGCGTCTCTGTCTCTGTGCCTCTGTCTCTGTGCCTCTGTCTCTGTGTCACTCTCTCGGTGTCTCTGTCTCTGTGCCTCTGTCTCCCTCTCTGTGTCTCTGTATCTGTGTCTCTGTCGCTGTGTCTCCGTCTCTGCGTCTCTGTCTCTGTGTGTGTGTCTCTGTTTCTGTGTCTCTGTCCCTGTGTCTCTGTCTCTGTGTCTTTGTCTCTGTGCCTCTGTCTCGGTGTCTCTGTCTCGGTGTCTCTGTCTCTGTGTCTCTGTCTCTGTGTCTTTGTCTCAGTGTCTCGGTCTCTGTGTCTCTGTGTCTCTGTTTCTGCTTCTCTTTCTCTGTGTCCCTGTCTCTGTGTCTCTGTCTCTGTGTCTCTGTCTCTATGTCTCTGTTTCTCTCTCTCCGTGTCTCTGTCTCTGTGCCTCCGTCTCTGTGTCTATGCCTCTGTCCGCGTGTCTCTGTACCTGTGTCTCCATCTCTGTGTGTCGGTCTCTATGTCTCTGCCTCTGTGTCTCTGCCTCTGTGTCTCTGTCTCGGTGTCTCTGTCCCTGTGCCTGCGTCTCTGTGTCACTGCCTCTGTGTCTCTGTCTCTGTGTCTGCGTCACCGTGTCCCTGTCTCCGTCCCTATGTCTCTGTCTCTGTGTCTCTGTCTCTGTGAATCTGTCTCTGTGTTTCTGTCTCTGTTTCTCTGGCCCTGTGTCTCCGTCTCTGTATCTCTGTCCCTCTGACTCTGTCTCTGTGTCACTTTGTCTGAATCTCTGTCTCTGCGTCTCTGTCTCTGTGTCTCTGTCTCCGTGTCTCTGTCTCTGTGTCTCTGTCGCTGTGTCTTTGTCTCTGTGTCTCTGTCTCCGTCTCTCTGTCTCTGTCTCTCTGTCTCTGTGTCTCTGCCTCTGTGTCTTTGTCTCTGTGCCTCTGTCTCGGTGTCTCTGTCTCGGTGTCTCTGTCTCTGTGTCTCTGTCTCTGTTTCTCTTTCGCTGTGTCTCTGTCTCTGTCTCAGTTTCCCATTCTCTGCGTCTCTGTCTCTGTGTCTCAGTCTCTGTGTCTCAGTCCCTGTGTCTCTGTCTCTGTGTCTCGGTCTCTGTGTCTCTGTCTCTGTGTCTCTGCCTCTGAATCTCTGTCTCTGTGTCTCTGTCCCAGAGTCTCCGCGTCTGTGTCTCTGTCTCTGTCTCTGTGTATCTGTCTCTGTGTCTCTGTGTCTGTCTCTGTCTCTGTTTCTCTTTCTCTGTGTTTCTGTCACTGTGTCCCTGTCCCTGTGTCTCTGTCTCTGTGTCTCTGTCTCTGTCTCTGTCTCTGTCTCTGTCTCTGTCTCTGTCTCTGTCTCTGTCTCTGTCTCTGTCTCTGTCTCTGTCTCTGTCTCTGTTTCTCTTTCTCTGTGTCTCTGTCCCTGCGTCCCTGTCCCTGTGTCTCCGTCTCTGTGTTTCTGTCATTATGTCTCTGTCTCTGTGTTTCTGTCTCTGTGTCTCCGTCTCTGTATCTCTGTCACTCTGACTCTGTCTCTGTGTCACTGTCTCTGAATCTCTGTCTCTGTGTCTCTGTCTCTGTGTCTCTGTCTCTGTGTCTCTGTCTCTGTGTCTCTGTCTCTGTGTCTCTGTCTCTGTGTCTCTGTCTCTGTGTCTCTGTCTCTGTGTCTCCGTCTCTGTGTCTCTGTCTCTGTGTCCCTGTCTCTGTGTCTCTGTCCCTGTGTCTCTGCCTCTGTGTCTCTGTCTCTGTGTCTCTGTCTCTGTGTCTCTGTCTCTGTGTCTCTGTTTCTGTGTCTCTGTCTCTGTGTCTCTGTCTCTGTGTCTCTGTCTCTGTGTCTCTGTCTCTGTGTCTCTGCCTCTGTGTCTCTGTCTCTGTGTCTCTGTCTCTGTGTCTCTGTCTCTGTGTCTCTGTCTCTGTGTTTCTGTCTCTGTGTCTCTGTCTCTGTGTCTCTGCCTCTGTGTCCCTGTCTCTGTGTCTCTGTCTCTGTGTCTCTGTCTCGGTGTCTCTGACCCTGTGTCCCCTCCTCCGTGTCACAGTCTCTGTGTCTCTGTCTCCGTGTCTCCGTCTCTGTGCCTCTGTCTCGGTCTCTGTGTCTCTGTCTCTGTGTCTCTGTCTCTGTGTATCTGTCTCTGTGTCTCTGTCTCTGTCTCTGTCTCTGCTTCTCTTTCTCTGTGTCTCTGCCTCTGTGTCTCTGTCCCTGTGTCTCCGTCTCTGTGTTTCTGTCTCTGTGTCTCTGTCTCTGTGTCTCTGCCTCTGTGTTCCTGTCTCTGTGTCTCTGTCTCTGTGTCTCTGTCTCGGTGTCTCTGTCCCTGTGTCCCCTCCTCCGTGTCACAGTCTCTGTGTCTCTGTCTCCGTGTCTCCGTCTCTGTGCCTCTGTCTCGGTCTCTGTGTCTCTGTCTCTGTGTCTCTCTCTCTGTGTCTCTGTCTCTGTGTCTCTGGCCCTGTGTCTCCGTCTCTGTATCTCTGTATCTCTGACTCTGTCTCTGTGTCACTGTCTCTGAATCTCTGTCTCTGTGTCTCTGTCTCTGTGTCTCTCTCCCTGTGTCACGGTCTCTGTGTCTCTGTCTCTGTCTCTGTGTCTCTGTGTCTGTGTCCCTGTCACCGTCTCTGTGCCTCTGTTTCTATGTCTCTGTCTCTGTGTCTCGGTCTCTGTGTTTCGGTCTCTGTGTCTCTGCCTCTGAATCTCTGTCTCTGTGTCTCTGTCCCAGAGTCTCCGTCTCTGTGTCTCTGTCTCTGTGTATCTGTCTCTGTGTCTCTGTCTCTGTCTCTGTCTCTGCTTCTCTTTCTCTGTGTCTCTGGCTCTGTGTCTCTGTCCCCGTGTCTCCGTCTCTGTGTTTCTGTCTCTGTGTCTCTGTCTCTGTGTCTCTGTCTCTGTGTCCCTGTCTCTGTGTCCCTATCTCTGTGTCTCTGTCTCGGTGTCTCCGTCCCTGTGTCCCCTCCTCCGTGTCACAGTCTCTGTGTCTCTGTCTCCGTGTCTCCGTCTCTGTGCCTCTGTCTCGGTCTCTGTGTCTCTGTCTCTGTGTTCCTGTCATTATGTCTCTGTCTCTGTGTCTCTGTCTCTGTGTCTCCGTCTCCGTGTCTCTGTCTCTGTGTCCCTGTCTCTGTGTCTCTGTCCCTGTGTCTCTGCCTCTGTGTCTCTGTCTCTGTGTCTCTGTCTCTGTGTCTCTGTCTCTGTGTCTCTGTTTCTGTGTCTCTGTCTCTGTGTCTCTGTCTCTGTGTCTCTGTCTCTGTGTCTCTGTCTCTGTGTCTCTGCCTCTGTGTCTCTGTCTCTGTGTCTCTGTCTCTGTGTTTCTGTCTCTGTGTCTCTGTCTCTGTGTCTCTGCCTCTGTGTCCCTGTCTCTGTGTCTCTGTCTCTGTGTCTCTGTCTCGGTGTCTCTGTCCCTGTGTCCCCTCCTCCGTGTCACAGTCTCTGTGTCTCTGTCTCCGTGTCTCCGTCTCTGTGCCTCTGTCTCGGTCTCTGTGTCTCTGTCTCTGTGTCTCTCTCTCTGTGTCTCTGTCGCTGTGTCTCTGTCTCTGTGTCTCTGTCTCTGTGTCTCTGTCTCTGTGTCTCTGTCTCTGTGTCTCTGTCTCTGTGTCTCTGTCTCTGTGTCTCTGTCTCTGTGTCTCTGTCTCTGTGTCTCTGTCTCCGTGTCTCTGTCTCTGTGTCCCCGTCTCTGCGTCTCTGTACCTGTGCCTTCGTCTCTGTGTGTCGGTCTCTGTGTCTCTACCTCTGTGTCTCTGTCTCGGTGTCTCTGTCCCTGTGTCTCCGTCTCTGTGTCACTGTCCCTCTGTCTGCGTGTCTGTGTCAGTGTGTCTGAATCTCTGTCTCTGAGTCTCTGTCTCTGTGTCTCTGTCTCTGTCTCTGTCTCTGTTTCTCTTTCTCTGTGTCTCTGTCTCTGTGTCTCTGTCCCTGTGTCTCCGTCTCTGTGTCTCTCTCTCTCTGTGTCTCTGCCGACGTTATCTGTCTCTGTGTCTCGGTCTCTGTGTCTCGGTCTCTGTGTCTCGGTCCATGTGTGTCCATCTCTGTGTCTCTGTCTCTCTCCCTCTCTGTGTCCCTGTCTCCGTGTCTCTGCGTCCGTGTCTCTGTCTCTGTGTCTCTGTCTCCGTCCCTGTGTCCCTGTCTCTGTGTCTCTGCCTCAGTGTCTCTGTATCTCCGTCTCTGTGTCTCTGTCTCTGTGTCTCCGTCTCTGTGTCTCCGTCTCTGTGTCTCCGTCTCTGTGTCTTAGTCTCTGTGTCTCTGTCTCTGTGTCTCCGTCTCTGTGTCTCTGTCTCCGTGTCTCTGTCTCTGTGTCTCTGCCTCTGAATCTCTGTCTCTGTGTCTCTGTCCCAGAGTCTTCGCGTCTGTGTCTCTGTCTCTGTCTCTGTGTCTCTGTCTCTGTGTATCTGTCTCTGTGCCTCTGTCTCTGTCTCTGTCTCTGTTTCTCTTTCTCTGTGTCTCTGTCCCTGTGTCCCTGTCCCTGTGTCTCCGTCTCTGTGTTTCTGTCATTATGTCTCTGTGTCTGTGTCTCTGTCTCTGTGAATCTGTCTCTGTGTTTCTGTCTCTGTGTCTCTGGCCCTGTGTCTCCGTCTCTGTATCTCTGTCTCTCTGACTCTGTCTCTGTGTCACTGTCTCTGAATCTCTGTCTCTCTGTCTCTGTCTCTGTGTCCCCGTCTCTGCGTCTCTGTACCTGTGCCTTCGTCTCTTTGTGTCGGTCTCTGTGTCTCTACCTCTGTGTCTCTGTCTCGGTGTCTCTGTCCCTGTGTCTCTGTCTCTGTCTCTGTCTCTGTTTCTCTTTCTCTGTGTCTCTGTCTCTGTGTCTCTGTCCCTGTGTCTCCGTCTCTGTGTCTCTCTCTCTCTGTCTCTCTGCCGACGTTATCTGTCTCTGTGTCTCGGTCTCTGTGTCTCGGTCCATGTGTCCGTCTCTGTGTCTCTGTCTCTCTCCCTCTCTGTGTCCCTGTCTCCGTGTCTCTGCGTCCGTGTCTCTGTCTCTGTGTCTCTGTCTCCGTCCCTGTGTCCCTGTCTCTGTGTCTCTGCCTCAGTGTCTCTGTATCTCCGTCTCTGTGTCTCTGTCTCTGTGTCTCCGTCTCTGTGTCTCCGTCTCTGTGTCTTAGTCTCTGTGTCTCTGTCTCTGTGTCTCCGTCTCTGTGTCTCTGTCTCCGTGTCTCTGTCTCTGTGTCTCTGCCTCTGAATCTCTGTCTCTGTGTCTCTGTCCCAGAGTCTTCGCGTCTGTGTCTCTGTCTCTGTCTCTGTCTCTGTGTCTCTGTCTCTGTGTATCTGTCTCTGTGCCTCTGTCTCTGTCTCTGTCTCTGTTTCTCTTTCTCTGTGTCTCTGTCCCTGTGTCCCTGTCCCTGTGTCTCCGTCTCTGTGTTTCTGTCATTATGTCTCTGTGTCTGTGTCTCTGTCTCTGTGAATCTGTCTCTGTGTTTCTGTCTCTGTGTCTCTGGCCCTGTGTCTCCGTCTCTGTATCTCTGTCTCTCTGGCTCTGTCTCTGTGTCACTGTCTCTGAATCTCTGTCTCTCTGTCTCTGTCTCTGTGTCTCTCTCCCTGTGTCACGGTCTCTGTGTCTCTGTCTCTGTCTCTGTGTCTCTGTGTCTGTGTCTCTGTCACCGTCTCTGCGCCTCTGTTTCTATGTCTCTGTCTCTGTGTCTCGGTCTCTGTGTCTCGGTCTCTGTGTCTCTGCCTCTGAATCTCTGTCTCTGTGTCTCTGTCCCAGAGTCTCCGTCTCTGTGTCTCTGTCTCTGTGTATCTGTCTCTGTGTCTCTGTCTCTGTCTCTGTCTCTGCTTCTCTTTCTCTGTGTCTCTGGCTCTGTGTCTCTGTCCCCGTGTCTCCGTCTCTGTGTTTCTGTCTCTGTGTCTCTGTCTCTGTGTCTCTGCCTCTGTGTCCCTGTGTCTGTGTCTCTGTCTCTGTGTCTCTGTCTCGGTGTCTCTGTCCCTGTGTCCCCTCCTCCGTGTCACAGTCTCTGTGTCTCTGTCTCCGTGTCTCCGTCTCTGTGCCTCTGTCTCGGTCTCTGTGTCTCTGTCTCTGTGTCTCTCTCTCTGTGTCTCTGTCGCTGTGTCTCTGTCTCTGTGTCTCTGTCTCTGTGTCTCTGTCTCTGTGTCTCTGTCTCTGTGTCTCTGTCTCTGTGTCTCTGTCTCTGTGTCTCTGCCTCTGTGTCTCTGTCTCTGTGTCTCTGTCTCCGTGTCTCTGTCTCTGTGTCCCCGTCTCTGCGTCTCTGTACCTGTGCCATCGTCTCTGTGTGTCGGTCTCTGTGTCTCTACCTCTGTGTCTCTGTCTCGGTGTCTCTGTCCCTGTGTCTCCGTCTCTGTGTCACTGTCCCTCTGTCTGCGTGTCTGTGTCAGTGTGTCTGAATCTCTGTCTCTGAGTCTCTGTCTCTGTGTCTCTGTCTCTGTCTCTGTCTCTGTCTCTGTTTCTCTTTCTCTGTGTCTCTGTCTCTGTGTCTCTGTCCCTGTGTCTCCGTCTCTGTGTCTCTCTCTCTGTGTGTCTCTGCCGACGTTATCTGTCTCTGTGTCTCGGTCTCTGTGTCTCGGTCTCTGTGTCTCGGTCCATGTGTGTCCGTCTCTGTGTCTCTGTCTCTCTCCCTCTCTGTGTCCCTGTCTCCGTGTCTCTGCGTCCGTGTCTCTGTCTCTGTGTCTCTGTCTCCGTCCCTGTGTCCCTGTCTCTGTGTCTCTTCCTCAGTGTCTCTGTATCTCCGTCTCTGTGTCTCTGTCTCTGTGTCTCCGTCTCTGTGTCTCCGTCTCTGTGTCTCCGTCTCTGTGTCTCCGTCTCTGTGTCTTAGTCTCTGTGTCTCTGTCTCTGTGTCTCCGTCTCTGTGTCTCTGTCTCCGTGTCTCTGTCTCTGTGTCTCTGCCTCTGAATCTCTGTCTCTGTGTCTCTGTCCCAGAGTCTTCGCGTCTGTGTCTCTGTCTCTGTCTCTGTGTCTCTGTCTCTGTGTATCTGTCTCTGTGCCTCTGTCTCTGTCTCTGTCTCTGTTTCTCTTTCTCTGTGTCTCTGTCCCTGTGTCCCTGTCCCTGTGTCTCCGTCTCTGTGTTTCTGTCATTATGTCTCTGTGTCTGTGTCTCTGTCTCTGTGAATCTGTCTCTGTGTTTCTGTCTCTGTGTCTCTGGCCCTGTGTCTCCGTCTCTGTATCTCTGTCTCTCTGACTCTGTCTCTGTGTCACTGTCTCTGAATCTCTGTCTCTCTGTCTCTGTCTCTGTGTCTCTCTCCCTGTGTCACGGTCTCTGCGTCTCTGTCTCTGTCTCTGTGTCTCTGTGTCTGTGTCTCTGTCACCGTCTCTGCGCCTCTGTTTCTATGTCTCTGTCTCTGTGTCTCGGTCTCTGTGTCTCGGTCTCTGTGTCTCTGCCTCTGAATCTCTGTCTCTGTGTCTCTGTCCCAGAGTCTCCGTCTCTGTGTCTCTGTCTCTGTGTATCTGTCTCTGTGTCTCTGTCTCTGTCTCTGTCTCTGCTTCTCTTTCTCTGTGTCTCTGGCTCTGTGTCTCTGTCCCCGTGTCTCCGTATCTGTGTTTCTGTCTCTGTGTCTCTGTCTCTGTGTCTCTGTCTCTTTGTTCCTGTCTCTGTGTCCCTATCTCTGTGTCTCTGTCTCGGTGTCTCCGTCCCTGTGTCCCCTCCTCCGTGTCACAGTCTCTGTGTCTCTGTCTCCGTGTCTCCGTCTCTGTGCCTCTGTCTCGGTCTCTGTGTCTCTGTCTCTGTGTCTCTGTCTCTGTGTCTCTGTCTCTGTGTCTCTGTCTCTGTGTCTCTGTCTCTGTGTCTCTGTCTCTGTGTTCCTGTCATTATGTCTCTGTCTCTGTGTCTCTGTCTCTGTGTCTCCGTCTCTGTGTCTCTGTCTCTGTGTCCCTGACTCTGTGTCTCTGTCCCTGTGTCTCTGCCTCTGTGTCTCTGTCTCTGTGTCTCTGTCTCTGTGTCTCTGTTTCTGTGTCTCTGTCTCTGTGTCTCTGTCTCTGTGTCTCTGTCTCTGTGTCTCTGTCTCTGTGTCTCTGTCTCTGTGTCTCCGTCTCTGGGTCTCGGTCTCTGTGTCTCTGCCTCTGCATCGCTGTCTCTGTGTCTCTGTCTTTGTGTCTCTGCCTCTGTCTTTGTCTCTGTTTCTCTTTCTCTGTGTCTCTGTCCCTGTGTCCTTGTCCCTGTGTCTCCGTCTCTGTGTCTCCGTCTCTGTGACTCTGTCTCTGTGTCTCTGTCTCTGTGTCTCTGTCTCTGTGTCTCTGTCTCTGTCTCTGTCTCTGCTTCTCTTTCTCTGTGTCTCTGCCTCTGTGTCTCTGTCCCTGTGTCTCTGTCTCTATGTTTCAGTCAGTGTATCTCTGTCTCTGTGACTCTGTCTCTGTGTTTCCGTCTCTGTATCTCTGTATCTGTGTCCCTGTCTCTGTGTCTCTGTCTCTGTGTCTCTGTCTCTGTGTTTCTCTCTCTGTGTCTCTGTCTCTGTGTCTCTGTCTCTCTCACTGTGTCTCCGTCTCTGAGTCTCTGTCTTTGTGTCTCTGTCTCTGTGTCGCTGTCTCTGTGTCTCTGTCTGTCTCACTGTGTCCCTGTCTCTGCGTCTCTGTTTCCATGTCACTGTCTCTGTGTCTCCGTCTCTGTGTCTCAGTCTCTGTGTCTCTGTCTGTGTGTCTCTGCACCTGTGCCTCTGTCTCCGTCTCAGTGTCTCTGTTTCTGTGTCTCTGTCTCTGTGTCTCCGTCTCTGGGTCTCGGTCTCTGTGTCTCTGCCTCTGCATCGCTGTCTCTGTGTCTCTGTCCCAGAGTCTCGGTCTCTGTGTCTCGGTGTCTGTGGCTCTGCCTCCGTGTCTCTGTCTCTTTGTCTGTGTCTCTGTGCATCTGTCTCTGTGTCTCTGTCTCTGTGTTTCTGTCTCCGTCTCTGTGTCTCTGTCCCAGTGTCCTTGTCTCTGTGTCTCCGTCTCTGTGTTTCTGTCTTTATGTCTCTGTCTCTGTGTCTCTGTCTCTGTGAATCTCTCTCTGTGTCTCTGTCCCAGAGTCTCCGCGTCTGTCTCTCTGTCTCTGTCTCTGTGTCTCTGTCTCTGTCTCTGTCTCTGTTTCTCTTTCTCTGTGTCTCTGTCCCTGTGTCCTTGTCCCTGTGTCTCCGTCTCTGTGTTTCTGTCTTTATGTCTCTGTCTCTGTGTCTCTGTCTCTGTGAATCTGTCTCTGTGAATCTGTCTCTGTGTTTCTGTCTCTGAGTCTCTGGCATTGCGTCTCCGTCTCTGTATCTCTGTCTCTCTGACTCTGTCTCTGTGTCACTGTCTCTGAATCTCTGTCTCTGTGTCTCTGACTCTGTGTCTCTCTCCCTGTGTCACGGTCTCTGTGTCTCGGTCTCTGTGTCTCTGTCTCTGTGTCTCTCTCTCTGTGTCTCTGTCGCTGTGTCTCTGTCTCTGTGTCTCTGTCTCTGTGTCTCTGTCTCTGTGTCTCTGTCTCTGTGTCTCTGTCTCTGTGTCTCTGTCTCTGTGTCTCTGTCTCTGTGTCTCTGTCTCTGTGTCTCTGTCTCCGTGTCTCTGTCTCCGTGTCTCTGTCTCTGTGTCCCCGTCTCTACGTCTCTGTACCTGTGCCTTCGTCTCTGTGTGTCTGTCTCTGTGTCTCTACCTCTGTGTCTCTGTCTCGGTGTCTCTGTCCCTGTGTCTCCGTCTCTGTGTCACTGTCCCTCTGTCTGCGTGTCTGTGTCAGTGTGTCTGAATCTCTGTCTCTGAGTCTCTGTCTCTGTGTCTCTGTCTCTGTCTCTGTCTCTGTCTCTGTTTCTGTTTCTCTGTGTCTCTGTCTCTGTGTCTCTGTCCCTGTGTCTCCGTCTCTGTGTCTCTCTCTCTCTGTGTCTCTGCCGACGTTATCTGTCTCAGTGTCTCGGTCTCTGTGTCTCGGTCCATGTGTGTCCGTCTCTGTGTCTCTGTCTCTCTCCCTCTCTGTGTCCCTGTCTCCGTGTCTCTGCGTCCGTGTCTCTGTCTCTGTGTCTCTGTCTCCGTCCCTGTGTCCCTGTCTCTGTGTCTCTGCCTCAGTGTCTCTGTATCTCCGTCTCTGTGTCTCTGTCTCTGTGTCTCCGTCTCTGTGTCTCCGTCTCTGTGTCTCCGTCTCTGTGTCTTAGTCCCTGTGTCTCTGTCTCTGTGTCTCCGTCTCTGTGTCTCTGTCTCCGTGTCTCTGTCTCTGTGTCTCTGCCTCTGAATCTCTGTCTCTGTGTCTCTGTCCCAGAGTCTTCGCGTCTGTGTCTCTGTCTCTGTCTCTGTGTCTCTGTCTCTGTGTATCTGTCTCTGTGCCTCTGTCTCTGTCTCTGTTTCTCTTTCTCTGTGTCTCTGTCCCTGTGTCCCTGTCCCTGTGTCTCCGTCTCTGTGTTTCTGTCATTATGTCTCTGTGTCTGTGTCTCTGTCTCTGTGAGTCTGTCTCTGTGTTTCTGTCTCTGTGTCTCTGGCCCTGTGTCTCAGTCTCTGTATCTCTGTCTCTCTGACTCTCTCTCTGTGTCACTGTCTCTGAATCTCTGTCTCTCTGTCTCTGTCTCTGTGTCTCTCTCCCTGTGTCACGGTCTCTGTGTCTCTGTCTCGGCGTCTCTGTCCCTGTGTCCCCTCCTCTGTGTCACTGTCTCTGTGTGTCTGTCTCCGTGTCTCTGTCTCTGTGCCTCTGTCTCGGTCTCTGTGTCTCTGTCGCTGTGTCTCCGCCTCTGCGTCTTTGTCTCTATGTCTCTGTCTCTGTGTCTCTGTCTCTGTGAATCTGTCTCTGTGCTTCTGTCTCTGTGTATCTTCTCTGTGTCTCTGTCTCTGTGTCCCTGTCTCTGTGTCTCTATCTCTGTGTCTCTGTCTCGGTGTCTCTGTCCCTGTGTCTCTGTCTCAGTGTCTCTGTCTCCGTGTCTCTGTCTCTGTGCCTCGGTCTCTGTGTCTATGCCTCTGTCCGTGTGTCTCTGTACCTGTGTCTCCGTCTCTGTGTGTCGGTCTCTACGTCTCTGTCTCTGTGTCTCTGACTCGGTGTCTCTGTTTCCGTGTCTCTGTCTCTGTGCCTCTCTCTCTGTGTCTATGCCCCTGTCCGTGTGTCTCTGTACCTGTGTTTCCGTCTCTGTGTGTCGGTCTCTATGTCTCCGTCTCTGTGTCTCTGTCTCGGTGTCTCTGTCTCTGTGTCTCTGTCTCTGTGTCTCTGTCTCTGTGTCTCTGTCTCTCTGTCTCTGTCTCTCTCTCTCTGTGTCTCTGTCTCTGTGTCCCTATCTCTGTGTCTATGCCTCTGTCCGTGTGTCTCTGTACCTGTGTCTTCTTCTCTGTGTGTCGGTCTCTGTGTCTCTACCTCTGTGTCTCTGTCTCGGTGTCTCTGTCCCTGTGTCTCCGTCTCTGTGTCACTGTCCCTCTGTCTGCGTGTCTGTGTCACTGTGTCTGAATCTCTGTCTCTGAGTCTCTGTCTCTGTGTCTCTGTCTCTGTCTCTGTCTCTGTTTCTCTTTCTCTGTGTCTCTGTCTCTCTGTCTCTGTCCCTGTGTCTCCGTCTCTGTGTCTCTGTCTCTCTGACTCTGTCTCTGTGTCACTGTCTCTGAATCTCTGTCTCTGTGTCTCTGTCTCTGTGTCTCTCTCCCTGTGTCACGGTCTGTGTGTCTCGGTCTCTGTGTCTCCGTCTCTGCGTCTCTTCCTCTGTGTCTGTGTCTTCGTCTCTGTGTCTCTGTCTCTCTGTCTCTGTGTCTGTGTCTTTGTCTCTGTATCGCTGTCTCTCTGACTCTGTCGCTGTGTCACTGTCTCTGAATCTCTGTCTCTGTGTCTCTGTCTCTGTGTCACTCTCTCGGTGTCTCTGTCTCTGTGCCTCTGTCTCCCTCTCTGTGTCTCTGTCTCTGTGTCTCTGTCTCTGTGTCTTTGTCTCTGTGCCTCTGTCTCGGTGTCTCTGTCTCGGTGTCTCTGTCTCTGTGCCTCTGTCTCTGTGTCTCTGTCTCTGTGTCACTGTCTCTGTCTCTGTCTCAGTTTCCCATTCTCTGCGTCTCTGTCTCTGTGTCTCAGTCTCTGTGTCTCAGTCCCTGTGTCTCTGTCTCTGTGTCTCGGTCTCTGTGTCTCTGTCTCTGTGTCTCTGCCTCTGAATCTCTGTCTCTGTGTATCTGTCCCAGAGTCTCCGCGTCTGTGTCTCTGTCTCTGTCTCTGTGTATCTGCCTCTGTGTCTCTGTGTCTGTCTCTGTCTCTGTTTCTCTTTCTCTGTGTCTCTGTCACTGTGTCCCTGTCCCTGTGTCTCTGTCTCTGTGTCTCTGTCTCTGTCTCTGTCTCTGTCTCTGTCTCTGTCTCTGTTTCTCTTTCTCTGTGTCTCTGTCCCTGTGTCCCTGTCCCTGTGTCTCCGTCTCTGTGTTTCTGTCATTATGTCTCTGTCTCTGTGTCCCTGTCTCTGTGCCTCTGTCTCTGTGTCTCTGTCTCTGTGTCTCTGTCTCTGTGTCTCTGTCTCTGTGTCTCTGTCTCTGTGTCTCTGTCTCTGTGTCTCCGTCTCTGCGCCTCTGTCCCTGTGTCTCTGTCTCTGTCTCTGTGTATCTGCCTCTGTGTCTCTCTCCCTGTGTCACGGTCTCTTTGTCTCCGTCTCTGTGTCTCGGTCTCTGTGTCTCTGTCTCTGTGTCTCTGTCTCTGTGTCTCTGTCTCTGTGTCTCTGCCTCTGAATCTCTGTCTCTGTGTCTCTGTCCCAGAGTCTCCGCGTCTGTCTCTCTGTCTCTGTCTCTGTGTATCTGTCTCTGTCTCTGTCTCTGTGTATCTGTCTCTGTCTCTGTCTCTGTTTCTCTTTCTCTGTGTCTCTGTCCCTGTGTCCTTGTCCCTGTGTCTCCGTCTCTGTGTTTCTGTCATTATGTCTCTGTCTCTGTGTCTCTGTCTCTGTGAATCTGTCTCTGTGTTTCTGTCTCTGTGTCTCTGGCATCGTCTCTCCGTCTCTGTATCTCTGTCTCTCTGACTCTGTCTCTGTGTCACTGTCTCTGAATCTCTGTCTCTGTGTCTCTGACTCTCTGTCTCTCTCCCTGTGTCACGGTCTCTGTGTCTCGGTCTCTGTGTCTCTGTCTCTGTCTCTGTGTATCTGCCTCTGTGTCTCCCTCCCTGTGTCACGGTCCCTGTGTTACCGTCTCTGTGTCTCGGCCTCTGTGTCTCTGTCTCTGTGTCGCTGTCTCTGTCTCAGTTTATCTTTCCCTGTGTGTCTGTCTCTGTGTCTCTGTCCCTGTGTCTCCTTCTCTGTGTTTCTGTCTCTGTGTCTCTGTCCCTGTGTCCCTGTCTCTGTGTCTCTGTCTCTGTGTCTCTGTCTCTGTGTCTCTGTCTCTGTGTCTCTGTCTCTGTGTCTCTGTCTCTGTGTTTCTGTCTCTGTGTCTCTGTCTCTGTGTCTCTGTCTCTGTGTCTCCGTCTCTGCGCCTCTGTCTCTGTGTCTCTGTCTCTGTCTCTGTGTATCTGCCTCTGTGTCTCTCTCCCTGTGTCACGGTCTCTTTGTCTCCGTCTCTGTGTCTCGGTCTCTGTGTCTCTGTCTCTGTGTCTCTGCCTCTGAATCTCTGTCTCTGTGTCTCTGTCCCAGAGTCTCCGCGTCTGTCTCTCTGTCTCTGTCTCTGTGTATCTGTCTCTGTCTCTGTCTCTGTTTCTCTTTCTCTGTGTCTCTGTCCCTGTGTCCTTGTCCCTGTGTCTCTGTCTCTGTGTTTCTGTCATTATGTCTCTGTCTCTGTGTCTCTGTCTCTGTGAATCTGTCTCTGTGTTTCTGTCTCTGTGTCTCTGGCATTGTGTCTCCGTCTCTGTATCTCTGTCTCTCTGACTCTGTCTCTGTGTCACTGTCTCTGAATCTCTGTCTCTGTGTCTCTGACTCTGTGTCTCTCTCCCTGTGTCACGGTCTCTGTGTCTCGGTCTCTGTGTCTCTGTCTCTGTCTCTGTGTATCTGCCTCTGTGTCTCCCTCCCTGTGTCACGGTCCCTGTGTTACCGTCTCTGTGTCTCGACCTCTGTGTCTCTGCCTCTGTGTCGCTGTCTCTGTCTCAGTTTATCTTTCCCTGTGTGTCTGTCTCTGTGTCTCTGTCCCTGTGTCTCCTTCTCTGTGTTTCTGTCTCTGTGTCTCTGTCCCTGTGTCCCTGTCTCTGTGTCTCTGTCCCTGTGGCTCGTTCTCTGTGTCACTCTCTCTGTGCCTCTGTCGCTGTGTCTCTGTCTCTATGTTTCACTCTCTGTATCTCTGTCTCTGTGACTCTGTCTCTGTGTTTCCGTCTCTGTATCTCTGTATCTGTGTCCCTGTCTCTGTGTCTCTGTCTCTGTCTCTGTGTCTCTCTCTCTGTGTCTCTGTCTCTGTGTCTCCGTCTCTGGGTCTCGGTCTCTGTGCCTCTGCCTCTGCATTTCTGTCTCTGTGTCTCTGTCTCTGTGTCTCGGTCTCTGTGTCTCTGTCTCTGTCTCTGTTTCCCTTTCTCTGTGTCTCTACCCCTGTGTCCCGTCTCTGTGTCTCTGTCCCTGTGTCTCTGTCTCTGTGTCTCTGTCTCTGTGTCTGTGTCTCTGTGTCTCTGTCTCTGTGTCTCTGTCTCTGTGTCTGTGTCTCTGTGTCTCTGTCTCTGTGTCTCTGTCTCTGTGTCTCTGTCTCTGTGTCTCTGTTTCTGTGTCTCTGTCTCTGTGTCTCTGTCCCTGTGTCTCTGTCTCTGTGTCTCTGTCTCTGTGTCTGTGTCTCTGTGTCTCTGTCTCTGTGTCTCTGTCTCTGTGTCTGTGTCTCTGTGTCTCTGTCTCTGTGTCTCTGTCTCTGTGTCTCTGTCTCTGTGTCTCTGTCTCTGTGTCTCTGTCTCTGTGTCTCTGTCTCTGTGTCTCTGTCTCTGTGTCTCTGTCTCTGTGTCTCTGTCTCTGTGTCTCTGTCCCTGTGTCTCTGTCTCTGTGTCTCTGTCTCTGTGTCTCTGTCTCTGTCTCTGTGTCTCTGTCTCTCTGTCTCTGTGTCTCTGTCTCTGTGTCTCTGTCTCTGTGTCTCTGTCTCTGTGTCTCTGTCTCTGTGTCTCTGTCTCTGTGTCTCTGTCTCTGTGTCTCTGTGCCTCTGTCTCTGTGTCTCTGTCTCTGTGTCTCTGTCTCTGTGTCTCTGTCTCTGTCTCTCTGTCTCTGTGTCTCTGTCTCTGTGTTCCTGTCATTATGTCTCTGTCTCTGTGTCTCTGTCTCTGTGTCTCCGTCTCAGTGTCCCTGTCTCTGTGTCTCTGTCTCTGTGTCTCTGTCTCTGTGTCTCTGTCTCTGTGTCTCTGTCTCTGTGTCTCTGTCTCTGTGTCTCTGTCTCTGTGTCTCTGTTTCTGTGTCTCTGTCTCTGTGTCTCTGTCTCTGTGTCTCGGTCTCTGTGTCTCTGTCTCTGTGTCTCCGTCTCTGGGTCTCGGTCTCTGTGTCTCTGCCTCTGCATCGCTGTCTCTATGTCTCTGTCCCTGTGTCTCCGTCTCTGTGTCTCTGTCTCTCTGACTCTGTCTCTGTGTCACTGTCTCTGAATCTCTGTCTCTGTGTCTCTGTCTCTGTGTCTCTCTCCCTGTGTCACGGTCTGTGTGTCTCGGTCTCTGTGTCTCCGTCTCTGCGTCTCTTCCTCTGTGTCTGTGTCTTCGTCTCTGTGTCTCTGTCTCTCTGTCTCTGTGTCTGTGTCTTTGTCTCTGTATCTCTGTCTCTCTGACTCTGTCGCTGTGTCACTGTCTCTGAATCTCTGTCTCTGTGTCTCTGTCTCTGTGTCTCTGTCTCTGTGTCTCTGTCTCTGTGTCTCTGTCTCTGTGCCTCTGTCTCTGTATCTTGGTCGCTGTGTCTCTGTCCCTGTGTCTCTGTCTCTGTGTCCCTGTCTCTGTGTCTCTGTCTTTGTGTTTCTGTCTCTGTGTCTCTGTCTCTGTGTCTCTGTCTCCGTGTCTCTGCGTCCGTGTCTATGTCTCTGTGTCTCTGTTTCCGTCCCTGTGTCTCTGTCTCTGTGTCTGTGTTTCTGTGTCTCCGTCTCTGTGCCTCTGTCTCTGTCTCTGTGTCTCTGTCTCTGTGTCTCTGTCTATGTGTCCCTGTCTCTGTGTCTCTGCCTCTGTGTATCTGCCTCTGTGTCTCCCTCCCTGTGTCACGGTCCCTGTGTTACCGTCTCTGTGTCTCGGCCTCTGTGTCTCTGTCTCTGTGTCGCTGTCTCTGTCTCAGTTTCTCTTTCCCTGTGTGTCTGTCTCTGTGTCTCTGTCCCTGTGTCCCTGTCTCTGTGTCTCTGTCCCTGTGGCTCCTTCTCTGTGTCACTCTCTCTGTGTCTCTGTCGCTGTGTCTCTGTCTCTATGTTTCAGTCTCTGTATCTCTGTCTCTGTGACTCTGTCTCTGTGTTTCCGTCTCTGTATCTCTGTATCTGTATCCCTGTCTCTGTGTCTCTGTCTCTGTCTCTGTGTATCTGCCTCTGTGTCTCCCTCCCTCTGTCACGGTCCCTGTGTCTCCGTCTCTGTGTCACTCTCTCTCTGTGTCTCTGCCGACGTTATCTGTCTCTGTGTCTTGGTCCCTGTATCTCGGTCCATGTGTGTCCGTCTCTGTGTCTCTGTCTCTCTCTCTCTCTCTGTGTCCCTGTCTCCGTGTCTCTGCGTCCGTGTCTCTGTCTCTGTGTCTCTGTCTCCGTCCCTGTGTCTCTGTCTCTGTGTCTCTGTCTCTGTGCCTCTGTCTCTGTGTCTTGGTCGCTGTGTCTCTGTCCCTGTGTCTCTGTCTCTGAGTCTCTGTTTCTGTGTCTCTGTCTCTGTGTCTCTGTCTCTGTGTCTCTGTCTCTGTGTCTCGGTCTCTGTGTCTCTGTCTCTGTGTCTCCGTCTCTGGGTCTCGGTCTCTGTGTCTCTGCCTCTGCATCGCTGTCTCTGTGTCTCTGTCTCTGTGTCTCTGCCTCTGTCTCTGTCTCTGTTTCTCTTTCTCTGTGTCTCTGTCCCTGTGTCCTTGTCCCTGTGTCTCCGTCTCTGTGTCTCTGTCTCTGTGTCTCTGTCTCTGTGTCTCTGTCTCTGTGTCTCTGTCTCTGTGTCTCTGTCTCTGTCTCTGCTTCTCTTTCTCTGTGTCTCTGCCTCTGTGTCTCTGTCCCTGTGTCTCTGTCTCTATGTTTCAGTCTGTGTATCTCTGTCTCTGTGACTCTGTCTCTGTGTTTCCGTCTCTGTATCTCTGTATCTGTGTCCCTGTCTCTGTGTCTCTGTCTCTGTGTCTCTGTCTCTGTGTTTCTCTCTCTGTGTCTCTGTCTCTGTGTCTCTGTCTCTCTCACTGTGTCTCCATCTCTGAGTCTCTGCCTTTGTGTCTCTGTCTCTGTGTCGCTGTCTCTGTGTCTCTGTCTCTCTCACTGTGTCCCTGTCTCTGAGTCTCTGCCTTTGTGCCTCTGTCTCTGTGTCGCTGTCTCTGTGTCTCTGTCTCTCTCACTGTGTCCCTGTCTCTGCGTCTCTGTTTCTATGTCACTGTCTCTGTGTCCCCTCCTCCGTGTCACAGTCTCTGTGTCTCTGTCTCCGTCCCTGTGTCCCTGTCTCTGTGTCTCTGCCTCAGTGTCTCTGTATCTCCGTCTCTGTGTCTCTGTCTCTGTGTCTCCGTCTCTGTGTCTCCGTCTCTGTGTCTCCGTCTCTGTGTCTTAGTCTCTGTGTCTCTGTCTCTGTATCTCCGTCTCTGTGTCTCTGTCTCCGTGTCTCTGTCTCTGTGTCTCTGCCTCTGAATCTCTGTCTCTGTGTCTCTGTCCCAGAGTCTCCGCGTCTGTGTCTCTGTCTCTGTCTCTGTGTCTCTGTCTCTGTGTATCTGTCTCTGTGTCTCTGTCTCTGTCTCTGTCTCTGTCTCTGTTTCTCTTTCTCTGTGTCTCTGTCCCTGTGTCTCTGTCCCTGTGTCTCCGTCTCTGTGTTTCTGTCATTATGTCTCTGTGTCTGTGTCTCTGTCTCTGTGAATCTGTCTCTGTGTTTCTGTCTCTGTGTCTCTGGCCCTGTGTCTCCGTCTCTGTATCTCTGTCTCTCTGACTCTGTCTCTGTGTCACAGTCTCTGAATCTCTGTCTCTGTGTCTCTGTCTCTGTGTCTCTCTCCCTGTGTCACGGTCTCTGTGTCTCTGTCTCTGTCTCTGTGTCTCTGTGTCTGTGTCTCTGTCACCGTCTCTGCGCCTCTGTTTCTATGTCTCTGTCTCTGTGTCTCGGTCTCTGTGTCTCGGTCTCTGTGTCTCGGTCTCTGTGTCTCTGCCTCTGAATCTCTGTCTCTGTGTCTCTGTCCCAGAGTCTCCGTCTCTGTGTCTCTGTCTCTGTGTATCTGTCTCTGTGTCTCTGTCTCTTTCTCTGTCTCTGCTTCTCTTTCTCTGTGTCTCTGGCTCTGTGTCTCTGTCCCCGTGTCTCCGTCTCTGTGTTTCTGTCTCTGTGTCTCTGTCTCTGTGTCTCTGTCTCTGTGTCCCTGTCTCTGTGTCCCTATCTCTGTGTCTCTGTCTCGGTGTCTCCGTCCCTGTGTCCCCTCCTCCGTGTCACAGTCGCTGTGTCTCTGTCTCCGTGTCTCAGTCTCTGTGCCTCTGTCTCGGTCTCTGTGTCTCTGTCTCTGTGTCTCTGTCTCTGTGTCTCTGTCGCTGTGTCTCCGTCGCTGCGTCCCTGTCTCTGTGTCTCTGTCTCTGTGTCTCTGTCTCTGTATCTCTGTCTCTGTGTCACTGTTTCTCTGTCTCTGTCTCTCTCTCTCTGTGTCTCTGTCTCTGTGTCCCTGTCTCTGTGTCTATGCCTCTGTCCGTGTGTCTCTGTCTCTGTGTCCCTGTCTCTGTGTCTATGCCTCTGTCCGTGTGTCTCTGTACCTGTGTCTTCTTCTCTGTGTGTCGGTCTCTGTGTCTCTACCTCTGTGTATCTGTCTCGGTGTCTCTGTCCCTGTGTCTCCGTCTCTGTGTCACTGTCCCTCTGTCTGCGTGTCTGTGTCACTGTGTCTGAATCTCTGTCTCTGAGTCTCTGTCTCTGTGTCTCTGTCTCTGTCTCTGTCTCTGTCTCTGTTTCTCTTTCTCTGTGTCTCTGTCCCTGTGTCCTTGTCCCTGTGTCTCCGTCTCTGTGTCTCTGTCTCTGTGTCTCTGTCTCTGTGTCTCTGTCTCTGTGTCTCTGTCTCTGTCTCTGTCTCTGCTTCTCTTTCTCTGTGTCTCTGCCTCTGTGTCTCTGTCCCTGTGTCTCTGTCTCTATGTTTCAGTCTGTGTATCTCTGTCTCTGTGACTCTGTCTCTGTGTTTCCGTCTCTGTATCTCTGTATCTGTGTCCCTGTCTCTGTGTCTCTGTCTCTGTGTCTCTGTCTCTGTGTTTCTCTCTCTGTGTCTCTGTCTCTGTGTCTCTGTCTCTCTCACTGTGTCTCCGTCTTTGAGTCTCTGCCTTTCTGTCTCTGTCTCTGTGTCGCTGTCTCTGTGTCTCTGTCTCTCTCACTGTGTCCCTGTCTCTGCGTCTCTGTTTCTATGTCACTGTCTCTGTGTCCCCTCCTCCGTGTCACAGTCTCTGTGTCTCTGTCTCCGTGTCTCCGTCTCTGTGCCTCTGTCTCGGTCTCTGTGTCTCTGTCTCTGTGTCTCTCTCTCTGTGTCTCTGTCGCTGTGTCTCTGTCTCTGTGTCTCTGTCTCTGTGTCTCTGTCTCTGTGTCTCTGTCTCTGTGTCTCTGTCTCTGTGTCTCTGTCTCTGTGTCTCTGTCTCTGTGTCTCTGTCTCTGTGTCTCTGTCTCTGTGTCTCTGTCTCTGTGTCATGTCTCTGTGTCTCTGTCTCCGTGTCTCTGTCTCTGTGTCCCCGTCTCTGCGTCTTTGTACCTGTGCCTTCGTCTCTGTGTGTCGGTCTCTGTGTCTCTACCTCTGTGTCTCTGTCTCGGTGTCTCTGTCCCTGTGTCTCCGTCTCTGTGTCACTGTCCCTCTGTCTGCGTGTCTGTGTCAGTGTGTCTGAATCTCTGTCTCTGAGTCTCTGTCTCTGTGTCTCTGTCTCTGTCTCTGTCTCTGTCTCTGTTTCTCTTTCTCTGTGTCTCTGTCTCTGTGTCTCTGTCCCTGTGTCTCCGTCTCTGTGTCTCTCTCTCTCTGTGTCTCTGCCGACGTTATCTGTCTCTGAGTCTCGGTCTCTGTGTCTCGGTCTCTGTGTCTCGGTCCATGTGTGTACGTCTCTGTGTCTCTGTCTCTCTCCCTCTCTGTGTCCCTGTCTCCGTGTCTCTGCGTCCGTGTCTCTGTCTCTGTGTCTCTGTCTCCGTCCCTGTGTCCCTGTCTCTGTGTCTCTGCCTCAGTGTCTCTGTATCTCCGTCTCTGTGTCTCTGTCTCTGTGTCTCCGTCGCTGTGTCTCCGTCTCTGTGTCTCCGTCTCTGTGTCTTAGTCTCTGTGTCTCTGTCTCTGTATCTCCGTCTCTGTGTCTCTGTCTCCGTGTCTCTGTCTCTGTGTCTCTGCCTCTGAATCTCTGTCTCTGTGTCTCTGTCCCAGAGTCTCCGCGTCTGTGTCTCTGTCTCTGTCTCTGTGTCTCTGTCTCTGTGTATCTGTCTCTGTGTCTCTGTCTCTGTCTCTGTCTCTGTCTCTGTTTCTCTTTCTCTGTGTCTCTGTCCCTGTGTCTCTGTCCCTGTGTCTCCGTCTCTGTGTTTCTGTCATTATGTCTCTGTGTCTGTGTCTCTGTCTCTGTGAATCTGTCTCTGTGTTTCTGTCTCTGTGTCTCTGGCCCTGTGTCTCCGTCTCTGTATCTCTGTCTCTCTGACTCTGTCTCTGTGTCACTGTCTCTGAATCTCTGTCTCTGTGTCTCTGTCTCTGTGTCTCTCTCCCTGTGCCACGGTCTCTGTGTCTCTGTCTGTGTCTCTGTGTCTCTGTGTCTGTGTCTCTGTCACCGTCTCTGCGCCTCTGTTTCTATGTCTCTGTCTCTGTGTCTCGGTCTCTGTGTCTCGGTCTCTGTGTCTCTGCCTCTGAATCTCTGTCTCTGTGTCTCTGTCCCAGAGTCTCCGTCTCTGTGTCTCTGTCTCTGTGTATCTGTCCCTGTGTCTCTGTCTCTGTCTCTGTCTCTGCTTCTCTTTCTCTGTGTCTCTGGCTCTGTGTCTCTGTCCCCGTGTCTCCGTCTCTGTGTTTCTGTCTCTGTGTCTCTGTCTCTGTGTCTCTGTCTCTGTGTCCCTGCCTCTGTGTCCCTATCTCTGTGTCTCTGTCTCGGTGTCTCCGTCCCTGTGTCCCCTCCTCCGTGTCACAGTCTCTGTGTCTCTGTCTCCGTGTCTCCGTCTCTGTGCCTCTGTCTCGGTCTCTGTGTCTCTGTCTCTGTGTCTCTGTCTCTGTGTCTCTGTCGCTGTGTCTCCGTCGCTGCGTCCCTGTCTCTGTGTCTCTGTCTCTGTGTCTCTGTCTCTGTATCTCTGTCTCTGTGTCTCTGTCTCTCTGCCTCTGTCTCTCTCTCTCTGTGTCTCTGTCTCTGTGTCCCTGTCTCTGTGTCTATGCCTCTGTCCGTGTGTCTCTGTACCTGTGTCTTCTTCTCTGTGTGTCGGTCTCTGTGTCTCTACCTCTGTGTCTCTGTCTCGGTGTCTCTGTCCCTGTGTCTCCGTCTCTGTGTCACTGTCCCTCTGTCTGCGTGTCTGTGTCACTGTGTCTGAATCTCTGTCTCTGAGTCTCTGTCTCTGTGTCTCTGTCTCTGTCTCTGTCTCTGTTTCTCTTTCTCTGTGTCTCTGTCTCTATGTCTCTGTCCCTGTGTCTCTGTCTCTGTGTCTCTGTCTCTCTGACTCTGTCTCTGTGTCACTGTCTCTGAATCTCTGTCTCTGTGTCTCTGTCTCTGTGTCTCTCTCCCTGTGTCACGGTCTGTGTGCCTCGGTCTCTGTGTCTCCGTCTCTGCGTCTCTTCCTCTGTGTCTGTGTCTTCGTCTCTGTGTCTCTGTCTCTCTGTCTCTGTGTCTGTGTCTTTGCCTCTGTATCTCTGTCTCTCTGACTCTGTCGCTGTGTCACTGTCTCTGAATCTCTGTCTCTGTGTCTCTGTCTCTGTGTCTCTGTCTCTGTGTCTCTGTCTCTGTGTCTCTGTCTCTGTGTCTCTGTCTCTGTGTCTCTGTCCCTGTGTCTCTGTCTCTGTGTCTCTGTGTCTGTGTCTCTGTCTCTGTGTCTCTGTCTCTGTGTCTCTGTCTCTGTGTCTCTGTCTCTGTGTCTCTGTCTCTGTGTCTCTGTCTCTGTGTCTCTGTCTCTGTGACTCTGTCTCTGTGTCTCTTCTCTGTGTCTCTGTCTATGTTTCTGTGTTTCTGTCTCTGTGTCTCTGTCTCTGTGCTTCTGTCTCTGTGTCACTGTCTCGGTGTCTCTGTCTCTGTGCCTCTGTCTCCCTCTCTGTGTCTCTGTCTCTGTGTCTCTGTCGCCGTGTCTCCGTCTCTGCGTCTCTGTCTCTGTGTGTGTGTCTCTGTCTCTGTGTCTCTGTCTCTGTCTCTCTGTCTCTGTGCCTCTATCTCTGTGTCTCTGTCTCTGTGTCTCTGCGTCTCTGTCTCTTTGTCTCTTTCTCTGTGTCTCTGTCTCTGTGTTCCTGTCCCTGTTTCTCTGTCTCTGTCTCTGAGTCTTTGTCTGTGTGACCCTGTCTCTGTGTCTCTGTCCCTGTGTCTCCGTCTCTGTGTATCTGTCTCTCTCTCTCTGTGTCTCTGTCTCTGTGTCTTTGTATCTGTGTCTCTCCGACTGTGTGGCTGTGTCACTGTCTCTGAATCTCTGTCTCTGTGTCTCTGTCTCTGTGTCTCTGTCTCTGTGTCTCTGTCTCTGTATCTCTGTCTCTGTGTCTCTGTCTGTGTGTCTCTGTCTCTGTGCCTCTGTCTCTGTGTCTTGGTCGCTGTGTCTCTGTCCCTGTGTCTCTGTCTCTGTGTCCCTGTCTCTGTGTCTCTGTCTTTGTGTCTCTGTCTCTGTGTCTCTGTCTCTGTGTCTCTGTCTCTGTGTCTCTGTCTCTGTCTCTGAGTCTCTGTCTCTGTGTCTCTGTCTATGTGTCCCTGTCTCTGTGTCTCTGTCTCTGTGTATCTGCCTCTGTGTCTCCCTCCCTGTGTCACGGTCCCTGTGCTACCGTCTCTGTGTCTCGGCCTCTGTGTCTCTGTCTCTGTGTCGCTGTCTCTGTCTCAGTTTCTCTTTCCCTGTGTGTCTGTCTCTGAGTCTCTGTCCCTGTGTCCCTGTCTCTGTGTCTCTGTCCCTGTGGCTCCTTCTCTGTGTCACTCTCTCTGTGTCTCTGTCGCTGTGTCTCTGTCTCTATGTTTCAGTCTCTGTATCTCTGTCTCTGTGACTCTGTCTCTGTGTTTCCGTCTCTGTATCTCTGTATCTGTGTCCCTGTCTCTGTGTCTCTGTCTCTGTCTCTGTGTATCTGCCTCTGTGTCTCCCTCCCTCTGTCACGGTCCCTGTGTCTCCGTCTCTGTGTCTCTCTCTCTCTCTGTGCCTCTGCCGACGTTATCTGTCTCTGTGTATTGGTCCCTGTATCTCGGTCCATGTGTGTCCGTCTCTGTGTCTCTGTCTCTCTCTCTCTCTCTGTGTCCCTGTCTCCGTGTCTCTGCGTCCGTGTCTCTGTCTCTGTGTCTCTGTCTCCGTCCCTGTGTCTCTGTCTCTGTGTCTGTGTTTCTGTGTCTCCGTCTCTGTGTCTCTGTCTCTGTCTCTGAGGCTCTGTCTATGTGTCCCTGCCTCTGTGTCACTCTCTCTGTGTCTCTGTCTCTGTGTCTCCGTCTCTGTGCCTCTGTCACTGTCTCTGAGTCTCTGTCTCTGTGTCTCTGTCTCTGTGTCTCTGTCTCAGTGTCTCTGTCTCTGTGTCTCTGTCTCCGTATCTCTGTCTCTGTGTCTCTGTCTCTATCTCTCTGTCTCTGTCTGTGTGTCTCTGTGTCTGTGTCTCTGTCACCGTCTGTGCGTCTCTGTTTCTATGTCTCTGTCTCTGTGTCTCTGTCTCTGTCTCTGTCTCTGTCACTGTCTCTGTTTCTCTTTCTCTGTGTCTCTGTCTCTGTGTCTCTGTCCCTGTGTCTCCGTCTCTGTGTCTCTCTCTCTCTGTGTCTCTGCCGACATTATCTGTCTCTGTGTCTCGGTCTCTGTGTCTCGGTCCATGTGTGTCCGTCTCTGTGTGTCTCTCTCTCTCTCTCTCTCTGTGTCCCTGTCTCCGTGTCTCTGCGTCCGTGTCTCTGTCTCTGTGCCTCTGCCTCTGTGTCTATGCCTCTGTCTCTGTGTCTCTGCCTCCGTGTCTCTGTCTCTGTGTCTCTGTCTCTCTGTCTCTGTCTCTCTCTCTCTGTGTCTCTGTCTCTGTGTCCCTGTCTCTGTGTCTATGCCTCTGTCCGTGTGTCTCTGTACCTGTGTCTTCGTCTCTGTGTGTCGATCTCTGTGTCTCTACCTCTGTGTCTCTGTCTCGGTGTCTCTGTCCCTGTGTCTCCGTCTCTGTGTCACTGTCCCTCTGTCTGCGTGTCTGTATCACTGTGTCTGTATCTCTGTCTCTGAGTCTCTGTCTACGTGTCTCTGTTTCTGTCTCTGTCTCTGTCTCTGTTCCTCTTTCTCTGTGTCTCTGTCTCTGTGTCTCTGTCCCTGTGTCTCCGTCTCTGTGTCTCGCTCTCTGTGTCTCTGTCTCTGTGTTCCTGTCATTATGTCTCTGTCTCTGTGTCTCTGTCTCTGTGTCTCTGTCTCTGTGTCTCCATCTCTGTGTCTCTGTCTCTGTGTCCATGTCTCTGCGTCTCTGTCCCTGTGTCTCTGTCTCTGTGTCTCTGTCTCTGTGTCTCTGTTTCTGTGTCTCTGTCTCTGTGTCTCTGTCTCTGTGTCTCTGTCTCTGTGTCTCTGTCTCTGTGTCTCTGTCTCTGTGTCTCTGTCTCTGTGTCTCTGTCTCTGTGTCTCGGTCTCTGTGTCTCTGTCTCTGTGTCTCCGTCTCTGGGTCTCGGTCTCTGTGTCTCGGCCTCTGCATCGCTGTCTCTGTGTCTCTGTCTCTGTGTCTCTGCCTCTGTCTCTGTCTCTGTTTCTCTTTCTCTGTGTCTCTGTCCCTGTGTTCTTGTCCCTGTGTCTCCGTCTCTGTGTCTCTGTCTCTGTGTCTCTGTCTCTGTGTCTCTGTCTCTGTGTCTCTGTCTCTGTCTCTGTCTCTGCTTCTCTTTCTCTGTGTCTCTGCCTCTGTGTCTCTGTCCCTGTGTCTCTGTCTCTATGTTTCAGTCTGTGTATCTCTGTCTCTGTGACTCTGTCTCTGTGTTTCCGTCTCTGTATCTCTGTATCTGTGTCCCTGTCTCTGTGTCTCTGTCTCTGTGTCTCTGTCTCTGTGTTTCTCTCTCTGTGTCTCTGTCTCTGTGTCTCTGTCTCTCTCACTGTGTCTCCGTCTCTGAGTCTCTGCCTTTGTGTCTCTGTCTCTGTGTCGCTGTCTCTGTGTCTCTGTCTCTCTCACTGTGTCCCTGTCTCTGCGTCTCTGTTTCTATGTCACTGTCTCTGTGTCTCCGTCTCTGTGTCTCAGTCTCTGTGTCTCTGTCTGTGTGTCTCTGCACCTGTGCCTCTGTCTCCGTCTCAGTGTCTCTGTTTCTGTGTCTCTGGCATTGTGTCTCCGTCTCTGTATCTCTGTCTCTCTGACTCTGTCTCTGTGTCACTGTCTCTGAATCTCTGTCTCTGTGTCTCTGACTCTGTGTCTCTCTCCCTGTGTCACGGTCTCTGTGTCTCGGTCTCTGTGTCTCCGTCTCTGCCTCTCTCTCTCTGTGTCTGTGTCTCCGTCTCTGTGTCTCTGTCTCTCTGTCTCTCTGTCTCTGTCTCTGTGTCTCTGTGTCTGTGTCTCTGTCACCGTCTCTGCGCCTCTGTTTCTATGTCTCTGTCTCTGTGTCTCGGTCTCTGTGTCTCGGTCTCTGTGTCTCGGTCTCTGTGTCTCTGCCTCTGAATCTCTGTCTCTGCGTCTCTGTCCCAGAGTCTCCGTCTCTGTGTCTCTGTCTCTGTGTATCTGTCTCTGTGTCTCTGTCTCTGTCTCTGTCTCTGCTTCTCTTTCTCTGTGTCTCTGCCTCTGTATCTCTGTCCCTGTGTCTCCGTCTCTGTGTTTCTGTCTCTGTGTCTCTGTCTCTGTGTCTCTGCCTCTGTGTCCCTGTCTCTGTGTCTCTGTCTCTGTGTCTCTGTCTCGGTGTCTCTGTCCCTGTGTCCTCTCCTCCGTGTCACAGTCTCTGTGTCTCTGTCTCCGTGTCTCCGTCTCTGTGCCTCTGTCTCGGCCTCTGTGTCTCTGTCTCTGTGTCTCTCTCTCTGTGTCTCTGTCTCTGTGTCCCTGTCTCTGTGTCTATGCCTCTGTCCGTGTGTCTCTGTCTCTGTGTCCCTGTCTCTGTGTCTATGCCTCTGTCCGTGTGTCTCTGTACCTGTGTCTTCTTCTCTGTGTGTCGGTCTCTGTGTCTCTACCTCTGTGTATCTGTCTCGGTGTCTCTGTCCCTGTGTCTCCGTCTCTGTGTCACTGTCCCTCTGTCTGCGTGTCTGTGTCACTGTGTCTGAATCTCTGTCTCTGAGTCTCTGTCTCTGTGTCTCTGTCTCTGTCTCTGTCTCTGTCTCTGTTTCTCTTTCTCTGTGTCTCTGTCCCTGTGTCCTTGTCCCTGTGTCTCCGTCTCTGTGTCTCTGTCTCTGTGTCTCTGTCTCTGTGTCTCTGTCTCTGTGTCTCTGTCTCTGTCTCTGTCTCTGCTTCTCTTTCTCTGTGTCTCTGCCTCTGTGTCTCTGTCCCTGTGTCTCTGTCTCTATGTTTCAGTCTGTGTATCTCTGTCTCTGTGACTCTGTCTCTGTGTTTCCGTCTCTGTATCTCTGTATCTGTGTCCCTGTCTCTGTGTCTCTGTCTCTGTGTCTCTGTCTCTGTGTTTCTCTCTCTGTGTCTCTGTCTCTGTGTCTCTGTCTCTCTCACTGTGTCTCCGTCTTTGAGTCTCTGCCTTTCTGTCTCTGTCTCTGTGTCGCTGTCTCTGTGTCTCTGTCTCTCTCACTGTGTCCCTGTCTCTGCGTCTCTGTTTCTATGTCACTGTCTCTGTGTCCCCTCCTCCGTGTCACAGTCTCTGTGTCTCTGTCTCCGTGTCTCCGTCTCTGTGCCTCTGTCTCGGTCTCTGTGTCTCTGTCTCTGTGTCTCTCTCTCTGTGTCTCTGTCGCTGTGTCTCTGTCTCTGTGTCTCTGTCTCTGTGTCTCTGTCTCTGTGTCTCTGTCTCTGTGTCTCTGTCTCTGTGTCTCTGTCTCTGTGTCTCTGTCTCTGTGTCTCTGTCTCTGTGTCTCTGTCTCTGTGTCATGTCTCTGTGTCTCTGTCTCCGTGTCTCTGTCTCTGTGTCCCCGTCTCTGCGTCTTTGTACCTGTGCCTTCGTCTCTGTGTGTCGGTCTCTGTGTCTCTACCTCTGTGTCTCTGTCTCGGTGTCTCTGTCCCTGTGTCTCCGTCTCTGTGTCACTGTCCCTCTGTCTGCGTGTCTGTGTCAGTGTGTCTGAATCTCTGTCTCTGAGTCTCTGTCTCTGTGTCTCTGTCTCTGTCTCTGTCTCTGTCCCTGTTTCTCTTTCTCTGTGTCTCTGTCTCTGTGTCTCTGTCCCTGTGTCTCCGTCTCTGTGTCTCTCTCTCTCTGTGTCTCTGCCGACGTTATCTGTCTCTGAGTCTCGGTCTCTGTGTCTCGGTCTCTGTGTCTCGGTCCATGTGTGTCCGTCTCTGTGTCTCTGTCTCTCTCCCTCTCTGTGTCCCTGTCTCCGTGTCTCTGCGTCCGTGTCTCTGTCTCTGTGTCTCTGTCTCCGTCCCTGTGTCCCTGTCTCTGTGTCTCTGCCTCAGTGTCTCTGTATCTCCGTCTCTGTGTCTCTGTCTCTGTGTCTCCGTCGCTGTGTCTCCGTCTCTGTGTCTCTGTCTCTCTCTCTCTCTCTGTGTCCCTGTCTCCGTGTCTCTGCGTCCGTGTCTCTGTCTCTGTGTCTCTGTCTCCGTCCCTGTGTCTCTGTCTCTGTGTCTGTGTTTCTGTGTCTCCGTCTCTGTGTCTCTGTCTCTGTCTCTGAGGCTCTGTCTATGTGTCCCTGCCTCTGTGTCACTCTCTCTGTGTCTCTGTCTCTGTGTCTCCGTCTCTGTGCCTCTGTCACTGTCTCTGAGTCTCTGTCTCTGTGTCTCTGTCTCTGTGTCTCTGTCTCAGTGTCTCTGTCTCTGTGTCTCTGTCTCCGTATCTCTGTCTCTGTGTCTCTGTCTCTATCTCTCTGTCTCTGTCTGTGTGTCTCTGTGTCTGTGTCTCTGTCACCGTCTGTGCGTCTCTGTTTCTATGTCTCTGTCTCTGTGTCTCTGTCTCTGTCTCTGTCTCTGTCACTGTCTCTGTTTCTCTTTCTCTGTGTCTCTGTCTCTGTGTCTCTGTCCCTGTGTCTCCGTCTCTGTGTCTCTCTCTCTCTGTGTCTCTGCCGACATTATCTGTCTCTGTGTCTCGGTCTCTGTGTCTCGGTCCATGTGTGTCCGTCTCTGTGTGTCTCTATCTCTCTCTCTCTCTGTGTCCCTGTCTCCGTGTCTCTGCGTCCGTGTCTCTGTCTCTGTGCCTCTGCCTCTGTGTCTATGCCTCTGTCTCTGTGTCTCTGCCTCCGTGTCTCTGTCTCTGTGTCTCTGTCTCTCTGTCTCTGTCTCTCTCTCTCTGTGTCTCTGTCTCTGTGTCCCTGTCTCTGTGTCTATGCCTCTGTCCGTGTGTCTCTGTACCTGTGTCTTCGTCTCTGTGTGTCGATCTCTGTGTCTCTACCTCTGTGTCTCTGTCTCGGTGTCTCTGTCCCTGTGTCTCCGTCTCTGTGTCACTGTCCCTCTGTCTGCGTGTCTGTATCACTGTGTCTGTATCTCTGTCTCTGAGTCTCTGTCTACGTGTCTCTGTTTCTGTCTCTGTCTCTGTCTCTGTTCCTCTTTCTCTGTGTCTCTGTCTCTGTGTCTCTGTCCCTGTGTCTCCGTCTCTGTGTCTCGCTCTCTCTGTCTCTGTCTCTGTGTTCCTGTCATTATGTCTCTGTCTCTGTGTCTCTGTCTCTGTGTCTCTGTCTCTGTGTCTCCATCTCTGTGTCTCTGTCTCTGTGTCCATGTCTCTGCGTCTCTGTCCCTGTGTCTCTGTCTCTGTGTCTCTGTCTCTGTGTCTCTGTTTCTGTGTCTCTGTCTCTGTGTCTCTGTCTCTGTGTCTCTGTCTCTGTGTCTCTGTCTCTGTGTCTCTGTCTCTGTGTCTCTGTCTCTGTGTCTCGGTCTCTGTGTCTCTGTCTCTGTGTCTCCGTCTCTGGGTCTCGGTCTCTGTGTCTCGGCCTCTGCATCGCTGTCTCTGTGTCTCTGTCTCTGTGTCTCTGCCTCTGTCTCTGTCTCTGTTTCTCTTTCTCTGTGTCTCTGTCCCTGTGTTCTTGTCCCTGTGTCTCCGTCTCTGTGTCTCTGTCTCTGTGTCTCTGTCTCTGTGTCTCTGTCTCTGTGTCTCTGTCTCTGTCTCTGTCTCTGCTTCTCTTTCTCTGTGTCTCTGCCTCTGTGTCTCTGTCCCTGTGTCTCTGTCTCTATGTTTCAGTCTGTGTATCTCTGTCTCTGTGACTCTGTCTCTGTGTTTCCGTCTCTGTATCTCTGTATCTGTGTCCCTGTCTCTGTGTCTCTGTCTCTGTGTCTCTGTCTCTGTGTTTCTCTCTCTGTGTCTCTGTCTCTGTGTCTCTGTCTCTCTCACTGTGTCTCCGTCTCTGAGTCTCTGCCTTTGTGTCTCTGTCTCTGTGTCGCTGTCTCTGTGTCTCTGTCTCTCTCACTGTGTCCCTGTCTCTGCGTCTCTGTTTCTATGTCACTGTCTCTGTGTCTCCGTCTCTGTGTCTCAGTCTCTGTGTCTCTGTCTGTGTGTCTCTGCACCTGTGCCTCTGTCTCCGTCTCAGTGTCTCTGTTTCTGTGTCTCTGGCATTGTGTCTCCGTCTCTGTATCTCTGTCTCTCTGACTCTGTCTCTGTGTCACTGTCTCTGAATCTCTGTCTCTGTGTCTCTGACTCTGTGTCTCTCTCCCTGTGTCACGGTCTCTGTGTCTCGGTCTCTGTGTCTCCGTCTCTGCCTCTCTCTCTCTGTGTCTGTGTCTCCGTCTCTGTGTCTCTGTCTCTCTGTCTCTCTGTCTCTGCCTCTGTGTCTCTGTGTCTGTGTCTCTGTCACCGTCTCTGCGCCTCTGTTTCTATGTCTCTGTCTCTGTGTCTCGGTCTCTGTGTCTCGGTCTCTGTGTCTCGGTCTCTGTGTCTCTGCCTCTGAATCTCTGTCTCTGCGTCTCTGTCCCAGAGTCTCCGTCTCTGTGTCTCTGTCTCTGTGTATCTGTCTCTGTGTCCCTGTCTCTGTCTCTGTCTCTGCTTCTCTTTCTCTGTGTCTCTGCCTCTGTATCTCTGTCCCTGTGTCTCCGTCTCTGTGTTTCTGTCTCTGTGTCTCTGTCTCTGTGTCTCTGCCTCTGTGTCCCTGTCTCTGTGTCTCTGTCTCTGTGTCTCTGTCTCGGTGTCTCTGTCCCTGTGTCCCCTCCTCCGTGTCACAGTCTCTGTGTCTCTGTCTCCGTGTCTCCGTCTCTGTGCCTCTGTCTCGGCCTCTGTGTCTCTGTCTCTGTGTCTCTCTCTCTGTGTCTCTGTCTCTGTGTCCCTGTCTCTGTGTCTATGCCTCTGTCCGTGTGTCTCTGTCTCTGTGTCCCTGTCTCTGTGTCTATGCCTCTGTCCGTGTGTCTCTGTACCTGTGTCTTCTTCTCTGTGTGTCGGTCTCTGTGTCTCTACCTCTGTGTATCTGTCTCGGTGTCTCTGTCCCTGTGTCTCCGTCTCTGTGTCACTGTCCCTCTGTCTGCGTGTCTGTGTCACTGTGTCTGAATCTCTGTCTCTGAGTCTCTGTCTCTGTGTCTCTGTCTCTGTCTCTGTCTCTGTCTCTGTTTCTCTTTCTCTGTGTCTCTGTCCCTGTGTCCTTGTCCCTGTGTCTCCGTCTCTGTGTCTCTGTCTCTGTGTCTCTGTCTCTGTGTCTCTGTCTCTGTGTCTCTGTCTCTGTCTCTGTCTCTGCTTCTCTTTCTCTGTGTCTCTGCCTCTGTGTCTCTGTCCCTGTGTCTCTGTCTCTATGTTTCAGTCTGTGTATCTCTGTCTCTGTGACTCTGTCTCTGTGTTTCCGTCTCTGTATCTCTGTATCTGTGTCCCTGTCTCTGTGTCTCTGTCTCTGTGTCTCTGTCTCTGTGTTTCTCTCTCTGTGTCTCTGTCTCTGTGTCTCTGTCTCTCTCACTGTGTCTCCGTCTTTGAGTCTCTGCCTTTCTGTCTCTGTCTCTGTGTCGCTGTCTCTGTGTCTCTGTCTCTCTCACTGTGTCCCTGTCTCTGCGTCTCTGTTTCTATGTCACTGTCTCTGTGTCCCCTCCTCCGTGTCACAGTCTCTGTGTCTCTGTCTCCGTGTCTCCGTCTCTGTGCCTCTGTCTCGGTCTCTGTGTCTCTGTCTCTGTGTCTCTCTCTCTGTGTCTCTGTCGCTGTGTCTCTGTCTCTGTGTCTCTGTCTCTGTGTCTCTGTCTCTGTGTCTCTGTCTCTGTGTCTCTGTCTCTGTGTCTCTGTCTCTGTGTCTCTGTCTCTGTGTCTCTGTCTCTGTGTCTCTGTCTCTGTGTCTCTGTCTCTGTGTCATGTCTCTGTGTCTCTGTCTCCGTGTCTCTGTCTCTGTGTCCCCGTCTCTGCGTCTTTGTACCTGTGCCTTCGTCTCTGTGTGTCGGTCTCTGTGTCTCTACCTCTGTGTCTCTGTCTCGGTGTCTCTGTCCCTGTGTCTCCGTCTCTGTGTCACTGTCCCTCTGTCTGCGTGTCTGTGTCAGTGTGTCTGAATCTCTGTCTCTGAGTCTCTGTCTCTGTGTCTCTGTCTCTGTCTCTGTCTCTGTCTCTGTTTCTCTTTCTCTGTGTCTCTGTCTCTGTGTCTCTGTCCCTGTGTCTCCGTCTCTGTGTCTCTCTCTCTCTGTGTCTCTGCCGACGTTATCTGTCTCTGAGTCTCGGTCTCTGTGTCTCGGTCTCTGTGTCTCGGTCCATGTGTGTCCGTCTCTGTGTCTCTGTCTCTCTCCCTCTCTGTGTCCCTGTCTCCGTGTCTCTGCGTCCGTGTCTCTGTCTCTGTGTCTCTGTCTCCGTCCCTGTGTCCCTGTCTCTGTGTCTCTGCCTCAGTGTCTCTGTATCTCCGTCTCTGTGTCTCTGTCTCTGTGTCTCCGTCGCTGTGTCTCCGTCTCTGTGTCTCCGTCTCTGTGTCTTAGTCTCTGTGTCTCTGTCTCTGTATCTCCGTCTCTGTGTCTCTGTCTCCGTGTCTCTGTCTCTGTGTCTCTGCCTCTGAATCTCTGTCTCTGTGTCTCTGTCCCAGAGTCTCCGCGTCTGTGTCTCTGTCTCTGTCTCTGTGTCTCTGTCTCTGTGTATCTGTCTCTGTGTCTCTGTCTCTGTCTCTGTCTCTGTCTCTGTTTCTCTTTCTCTGTGTCTCTGTCCCTGTGTCTCTGTCCCTGTGTCTCCGTCTCTGTGTTTCTGTCATTATGTCTCTGTGTCTGTGTCTCTGTCTCTGTGAATCTGTCTCTGTGTTTCTGTCTCTGTGTCTCTGGCCCTGTGTCTCCGTCTCTGTATCTCTGTCTCTCTGACTCTGTCTCTGTGTCACTGTCTCTGAATCTCTGTCTCTGTGTCTCTGTCTCTGTGTCTCTCTCCCTGTGTCACGGTCTCTGTGTCTCTGTCTGTGTCTCTGTGTCTCTGTGTCTGTGTCTCTGTCACCGTCTCTGCGCCTCTGTTTCTATGTCTCTGTCTCTGTGTCTCGGTCTCTGTGTCTCGGTCTCTGTGTCTCTGCCTCTGAATCTCTGTCTCTGTGTCTCTGTCCCAGAGTCTCCGTCTCTGTGTCTCTGTCTCTGTGTATCTGTCCCTGTGTCTCTGTCTCTGTCTCTGTCTCTGCTTCTCTTTCTCTGTGTCTCTGGCTCTGTGTCTCTGTCCCCGTGTCTCCGTCTCTGTGTTTCTGTCTCTGTGTCTCTGTCTCTGTGTCTCTGTCTCTGTGTCCCTGCCTCTGTGTCCCTATCTCTGTGTCTCTGTCTCGGTGTCTCCGTCCCTGTGTCCCCTCCTCCGTGTCACAGTCTCTGTGTCTCTGTCTCCGTGTCTCCGTCTCTGTGCCTCTGTCTCGGTCTCTGTGTCTCTGTCTCTGTGTCTCTGTCTCTGTGTCTCTGTCGCTGTGTCTCCGTCGCTGCGTCCCTGTCTCTGTGTCTCTGTCTCTGTGTCTCTGTCTCTGTATCTCTGTCTCTGTGTCTCTGTCTCTCTGCCTCTGTCTCTCTCTCTCTGTGTCTCTGTCTCTGTGTCCCTGTCTCTGTGTCTATGCCTCTGTCCGTGTGTCTCTGTACCTGTGTCTTCTTCTCTGTGTGTCGGTCTCTGTGTCTCTACCTCTGTGTCTCTGTCTCGGTGTCTCTGTCCCTGTGTCTCCGTCTCTGTGTCACTGTCCCTCTGTCTGCGTGTCTGTGTCACTGTGTCTGAATCTCTGTCTCTGAGTCTCTGTCTCTGTGTCTCTGTCTCTGTCTCTGTCTCTGTTTCTCTTTCTCTGTGTCTCTGTCTCTATGTCTCTGTCCCTGTGTCTCTGTCTCTGTGTCTCTGTCTCTCTGACTCTGTCTCTGTGTCACTGTCTCTGAATCTCTGTCTCTGTGTCTCTGTCTCTGTGTCTCTCTCCCTGTGTCACGGTCTGTGTGCCTCGGTCTCTGTGTCTCCGTCTCTGCGTCTCTTCCTCTGTGTCTGTGTCTTCGTCTCTGTGTCTCTGTCTCTCTGTCTCTGTGTCTGTGTCTTTGTCTCTGTATCTCTGTCTCTCTGACTCTGTCGCTGTGTCACTGTCTCTGAATCTCTGTCTCTGTGTCTCTGTCTCTGTGTCTCTGTCTCTGTGTCTCTGTCTCTGTGTCTCTGTCTCTGTGTCTCTGTCCCTGTGTCTCTGTCTCTGTGTCTCTGTGTCTGTGTCTCTGTCTCTGTGTCTCTGTCTCTGTGTCTCTGTCTCTGTGTCTCTGTCTCTGTGTCTCTGTCTCTGTGTCTCTGTCTCTGTGTCTCTGTCTCTGTGACTCTGTCTCTGTGTCTCTTCTCTGTGTCTCTGTCTATGTTTCTGTGTTTCTGTCTCTGTGTCTCTGTCTCTGTGCTTCTGTCTCTGTGTCACTGTCTCGGTGTCTCTGTCTCTGTGCCTATGTCTCCCTCTCTGTGTCTCTGTCTCTGTGTCTCTGTCGCCGTGTCTCCGTCTCTGCGTCTCTGTCTCTGTGTGTGTGTCTCTGTCTCTGTGTCTCTGTCTCTGTCTCTCTGTCTCTGTGCCTCTATCTCTGTGTCTCTGTCTCTGTGTCTCTGCGTCTCTGTCTCTTTGTCTCTTTCTCTGTGTCTCTGTCTCTGTGTTCCTGTCCCTGTTTCTCTGTCTCTGTCTCTGAGTCTTTGTCTGTGTGACCCTGTCTCTGTGTCTCTGTCCCTGTGTCTCCGTCTCTGTGTATCTGTCTCTCTCTCTCTGTGTCTCTGTCTCTGTGTCTTTGTATCTGTGTCTCTCCGACTGTGTGGCTGTGTCACTGTCTCTGAATCTCTGTCTCTGTGTCTCTGTCTCTGTGTCTCTGTCTCTGTGTCTCTGTCTCTGTATCTCTGTCTCTGTGTCTCTGTCTGTGTGTCTCTGTCTCTGTGCCTCTGTCTCTGTGTCTTGGTCGCTGTGTCTCTGTCCCTGTGTCTCTGTCTCTGTGTCCCTGTCTCTGTGTCTCTGTCTTTGTGTCTCTGTCTCTGTGTCTCTGTCTCTGTGTCTCTGTCTCTGTGTCTCTGTCTCTGTCTCTGAGTCTCTGTCTCTGTGTCTCTGTCTATGTGTCCCTGTCTCTGTGTCTCTGTCTCTGTGTATCTGCCTCTGTGTCTCCCTCCCTGTGTCACGGTCCCTGTGCTACCGTCTCTGTGTCTCGGCCTCTGTGTCTCTGTCTCTGTGTCGCTGTCTCTGTCTCAGTTTCTCTTTCCCTGTGTGTCTGTCTCTGAGTCTCTGTCCCTGTGTCCCTGTCTCTGTGTCTCTGTCCCTGTGGCTCCTTCTCTGTGTCACTCTCTCTGTGTCTCTGTCGCTGTGTCTCTGTCTCTATGTTTCAGTCTCTGTATCTCTGTCTCTGTGACTCTGTCTCTGTGTTTCCGTCTCTGTATCTCTGTATCTGTGTCCCTGTCTCTGTGTCTCTGTCTCTGTCTCTGTGTATCTGCCTCTGTGTCTCCCTCCCTCTGTCACGGTCCCTGTGTCTCCGTCTCTGTGTCTCTCTCTCTCTCTGTGCCTCTGCCGACGTTATCTGTCTCTGTGTATTGGTCCCTGTATCTCGGTCCATGTGTGTCCGTCTCTGTGTCTCTGTCTCTCTCTCTCTCTCTGTGTCCCTGTCTCCGTGTCTCTGCGTCCGTGTCTCTGTCTCTGTGTCTCTGTCTCCGTCCCTGTGTCTCTGTCTCTGTGTCTGTGTTTCTGTGTCTCCGTCTCTGTGTCTCTGTCTCTGTCTCTGAGGCTCTGTCTATGTGTCCCTGCCTCTGTGTCACTCTCTCTGTGTCTCTGTCTCTGTGTCTCCGTCTCTGTGCCTCTGTCACTGTCTCTGAGTCTCTGTCTCTGTGTCTCTGTCTCTGTGTCTCTGTCTCAGTGTCTCTGTCTCTGTGTCTCTGTCTCCGTATCTCTGTCTCTGTGTCTCTGTCTCTATCTCTCTGTCTCTGTCTGTGTGTCTCTGTGTCTGTGTCTCTGTCACCGTCTGTGCGTCTCTGTTTCTATGTCTCTGTCTCTGTGTCTCTGTCTCTGTCTCTGTCTCTGTCACTGTCTCTGTTTCTCTTTCTCTGTGTCTCTGTCTCTGTGTCTCTGTCCCTGTGTCTCCGTCTCTGTGTCTCTCTCTCTCTGTGTCTCTGCCGACATTATCTGTCTCTGTGTCTCGGTCTCTGTGTCTCGGTCCATGTGTGTCCGTCTCTGTGTGTCTCTCTCTCTCTCTCTCTCTGTGTCCCTGTCTCCGTGTCTCTGCGTCCGTGTCTCTGTCTCTGTGCCTCTGCCTCTGTGTCTATGCCTCTGTCTCTGTGTCTCTGCCTCCGTGTCTCTGTCTCTGTGTCTCTGTCTCTCTGTCTCTGTCTCTCTCTCTCTGTGTCTCTGTCTCTGTGTCCCTGTCTCTGTGTCTATGCCTCTGTCCGTGTGTCTCTGTACCTGTGTCTTCGTCTCTGTGTGTCGATCTCTGTGTCTCTACCTCTGTGTCTCTGTCTCGGTGTCTCTGTCCCTGTGTCTCCGTCTCTGTGTCACTGTCCCTCTGTCTGCGTGTCTGTATCACTGTGTCTGTATCTCTGTCTCTGAGTCTCTGTCTACGTGTCTCTGTTTCTGTCTCTGTCTCTGTCTCTGTTCCTCTTTCTCTGTGTCTCTGTCTCTGTGTCTCTGTCCCTGTGTCTCCGTCTCTGTGTCTCGCTCTCTGTGTCTCTGTCTCTGTGTTCCTGTCATTATGTCTCTGTCTCTGTGTCTCTGTCTCTGTGTCTCCATCTCTGTGTCTCTGTCTCTGTGTCCATGTCTCTGCGTCTCTGTCCCTGTGTCTCTGTCTCTGTGTCTCTGTCTCTGTGTCTCTGTTTCTGTGTCTCTGTCTCTGTGTCTCTGTCTCTGTGTCTCTGTCTCTGTGTCTCTGTCTCTGTGTCTCTGTCTCTGTGTCTCTGTCTCTGTGTCTCGGTCTCTGTGTCTCTGTCTCTGTGTCTCCGTCTCTGGGTCTCGGTCTCTGTGTCTCGGCCTCTGCATCGCTGTCTCTGTGTCTCTGTCTCTGTGTCTCTGCCTCTGTCTCTGTCTCTGTTTCTCTTTCTCTGTGTCTCTGTCCCTGTGTTCTTGTCCCTGTGTCTCCGTCTCTGTGTCTCTGTCTCTGTGTCTCTGTCTCTGTGTCTCTGTCTCTGTGTCTCTGTCTCTGTCTCTGTCTCTGCTTCTCTTTCTCTGTGTCTCTGCCTCTGTGTCTCTGTCCCTGTGTCTCTGTCTCTATGTTTCAGTCTGTGTATCTCTGTCTCTGTGACTCTGTCTCTGTGTTTCCGTCTCTGTATCTCTGTATCTGTGTCCCTGTCTCTGTGTCTCTGTCTCTGTGTCTCTGTCTCTGTGTTTCTCTCTCTGTGTCTCTGTCTCTGTGTCTCTGTCTCTCTCACTGTGTCTCCGTCTCTGAGTCTCTGCCTTTGTGTCTCTGTCTCTGTGTCGCTGTCTCTGTGTCTCTGTCTCTCTCACTGTGTCCCTGTCTCTGCGTCTCTGTTTCTATGTCACTGTCTCTGTGTCTCCGTCTCTGTGTCTCAGTCTCTGTGTCTCTGTCTGTGTGTCTCTGCACCTGTGCCTCTGTCTCCGTCTCAGTGTCTCTGTTTCTGTGTCTCTGGCATTGTGTCTCCGTCTCTGTATCTCTGTCTCTCTGACTCTGTCTCTGTGTCACTGTCTCTGAATCTCTGTCTCTGTGTCTCTGACTCTGTGTCTCTCTCCCTGTGTCACGGTCTCTGTGTCTCGGTCTCTGTGTCTCCGTCTCTGCCTCTCTTTCTCTGTGTCTGTGTCTCCGTCTCTGTGTCTCTGTCTCTCTGTCTCTCTGTCTCTGTCTCTGTGTCTCTGTGTCTGTGTCTCTGTCACCGTCTCTGCGCCTCTGTTTCTATGTCTCTGTCTCTGTGTCTCGGTCTCTGTGTCTCGGTCTCTGTGTCTCGGTCTCTGTGTCTCTGCCTCTGAATCTCTGTCTCTGCGTCTCTGTCCCAGAGTCTCCGTCTCTGTGTCTCTGTCTCTGTGTATCTGTCTCTGTGTCTCTGTCTCTGTCTCTGTCTCTGCTTCTCTTTCTCTGTGTCTCTGCCTCTGTATCTCTGTCCCTGTGTCTCCGTCTCTGTGTTTCTGTCTCTGTGTCTCTGTCTCTGTGTCTCTGCCTCTGTGTCCCTGTCTCTGTGTCTCTGTCTCTGTGTCTCTGTCTCGGTGTCTCTGTCCCTGTGTCCCCTCCTCCGTGTCACAGTCTCTGTGTCTCTGTCTCCGTGTCTCCGTCTCTGTGCCTCTGTCTCGGCCTCTGTGTCTCTGTCTCTGTGTCTCTCTCTCTGTGTCTCTGTCGCTGTGTCTCTGTCTCTGTGTCTCTGTCTCTGTGTCTCTGTCTCTGTGTCTCTGTCTCTGTGTCTCTGTCTCTGTGTCTCTGTCTCTGTGTCTCTGTCTCTGTGTCTCTGTCTCTGTGTCTCTGTCTCTGTGTCTCTGTCTCTGTGTCTCTGTCTCTGTGTCTCTGTCTCTGTGTCATGTCTCTGTGTCTCTGTCTCCGTGTCTCTGTCTCTGTGTCCCCGCGTCTGCGTCTCTGTACCTGTGCCTTCGTCTCTGTGTGTCGGTCTCTGTGTCTCTACATCTGTGTCTTAGTCTCTGTGTCTCTGTCTCTGTGTCTCCGTCTCTGTGTCTCTGTCTCCGCGTCTCTGTCTCTGTGTCTCTGCCTCTGAATCTCTGTCTCTGTGTCTCTGTCCCAGAGTCTCCGCGTCTGTGTCTCTGTCTCTGTCTCTGTGTCTCTGTCTCTGTGTATCTGTCTCTGTGTCTCTGTCTCTGTCTCTGTCTCTGTTTCTCTTTCTCTGTGTCTCTGTCCCTGTGTCTCTGTCCCTGTGTCTCCGTCTCTGTCTTTCTGTCATTATGTCTCTGTGTCTGTGTCTCTGTCTCTGTTTCTCTTTCTCTGTGTCTCTGTCTCTATGTCTCTGTCCCTGTGTCTCTGTCTCTGTGTCTCTGTCTCTCTGACTCTGTCTCTGTGTCACTGTCTCTGAATCTCTGTCTCTGTGTCTCTGTCTCTGTGTCTCTCTCCCTGTGTCACGGTCTGTGTGCCTCGGTCTCTGTGTCTCCGTCTCTGCGTCTCTTCCTCTGTGTCTGTGTCTTCGTCTCTGTGTCTCTGTCTCTCTGTCTCTGTGTCTGTGTCTTTGTCTCTGTATCTCTGTCTCTCTGACTCTGTCGCTGTGTCACTGTCTCTGAATCTCTGTCTCTGTGTCTCTGTCTCTGTGTCTCTGTCTCTGTGTCTCTGTCTCTGTGTCTCTGTCTCTGTGTCTCTGTCTCTGTGTCTCTGTCCCTGTGTCTCTGTCTCTGTGTCTCTGTGTCTGTGTCTCTGTCTCTGTGTCTCTGTCTCTGTGTCTCTGTCTCTGTGTCTCTGTCTCTGTGTCTCTGTCTCTGTGTCTCTGTCTCTGTGTCTCTGTCTCTGTGTCTCTGTCTCTGTGTCTCTGTCTCTGTGACTCTGTCTCTGTGTCTCTTCTCTGTGTCTCTGTCTATGTTTCTGTGTCTCTGTCTCTGTGTATCTGGCTCTGTGTCTCTATCTCTGTGTCTCTGTCTCTGTGTCTCTGTCTCTGTCTCAGTTTCCCTTTCTGTGTGTCTCTGGCTCTGTTTCTCTGTCCCTGGGTCTCGGTCTCTGTGTTTCTGTCTCTGTGTCTCTGCCTCTGTGCTTCTGTCTCTGTGTCACTGTCTCGGTGTCTCTGTCTCTGTGCCTCTGTCTCCCTCTCTGTGTCTCTGTCTCTGTGTCTCTGTCGCCGTGTCTCCGTCTCTGCGTCTCTGTCTCTGTGTGTGTGTCTCTGTCTCTGTGTCTCTGTCTCTGTCTCTCTGTCTCTGTGGCTCTATCTCTGTGTCTCTGTCTCTGTGTCTCTGCGTCTCTGTCTCTTTGTCTCTTTCTCTGTGTCTCTGTCTCTGTGTTCCTGTCCCTGTTTCTCTGTCTCTGTCTCTGAGTCTTTGTCTGTGTGACCCTGTCTCTGTGTCTCTGTCCCTGTGTCTCCGTCTCTGTGTATCTGTCTCTCTCTCTCTGTGTCTCTGTCTCTGTGTCTTTGTATCTGTGTCTCTCCGACTGTGTGGCTGTGTCACTGTCTCTGAATCTCTGTCTCTGTGTCTCTGTCTCTGTGTCTCTGTCTCTGTGTCTCTGTCTCTGTGTCTCTGTCTCTGTGTCTCTGTCTGTGTGTCTCTGTCTCTGTGCCTCTGTCTCTGTGTCTTGGTCGCTGTGTCTCTGTCCCTGTGTCTCTGTCTCTGTGTCCCTGTCTCTGTGTCTCTGTCTTTGTGTCTCTGTCTCTGTGTCTCTGTCTCTGTGTCTCTGTCTCTGTCTCTGAGTCTCTGTCTCTGTGTCTCTGTCTATGTGTCCCTGTCTCTGTGTCTCTGTCTCTGTGTATCTGCCTCTGTGTCTCCCTCCCTGTGTCACGGTCCCTGTGCTACCGTCTCTGTGTCTCGGCCTCTGTGTCTCTGTCTCTGTGTCGCTGTCTCTGTCTCAGTTTCTCTTTCCCTGTGTGTCTGTCTCTGTGTCTCTGTCCCTGTGTCCCTGTCTCTGTGTCTCTGTCCCTGTGGCTCCTTCTCTGTGTCACTCTCTCTGTGTCTCTGTCGCTGTGTCTCTGTCTCTATGTTTCAGTCTCTGTATCTCTGTCTCTGTGACTCTGTCTCTGTGTTTCCGTCTCTGTATCTCTGTATCTGTGTCCCTGTCTCTGTGTCTCTGTCTCTGTCTCTGTGTCTCTGTCTCCGCGTCTCTGTCTCTGTGTCTCTGCCTCTGAATCTCTGTCTCTGTGTCTCTGTCCCAGAGTCTCCGCGTCTGTGTCTCTGTCTCTGTCTCTGTGTCTCTGTCTCTGTGTATCTGTCTCTGTGTCTCTGTCTCTGTCTCTGTCTCTGTTTCTCTTTCTCTGTGTCTCTGTCCCTGTGTCTCTGTCCCTGTGTCTCCGTCTCTGTCTTTCTGTCATTATGTCTCTGTGTCTGTGTCTCTGTCTCTGTTTCTCTTTCTCTGTGTCTCTGTCTCTATGTCTCTGTCCCTGTGTCTCTGTCTCTGTGTCTCTGTCTCTCTGACTCTGTCTCTGTGTCACTGTCTCTGAATCTCTGTCTCTGTGTCTCTGTCTCTGTGTCTCTCTCCCTGTGTCACGGTCTGTGTGCCTCGGTCTCTGTGTCTCCGTCTCTGCGTCTCTTCCTCTGTGTCTGTGTCTTCGTCTCTGTGTCTCTGTCTCTCTGTCTCTGTGTCTGTGTCTTTGTCTCTGTATCTCTGTCTCTCTGACTCTGTCGCTGTGTCACTGTCTCTGAATCTCTGTCTCTGTGTCTCTGTCTCTGTGTCTCTGTCTCTGTGTCTCTGTCTCTGTGTCTCTGTCTCTGTGTCTCTGTCTCTGTGTCTCTGTCCCTGTGTCTCTGTCTCTGTGTCTCTGTGTCTGTGTCTCTGTCTCTGTGTCTCTGTCTCTGTGTCTCTGTCTCTGTGTCTCTGTCTCTGTGTCTCTGTCTCTGTGTCTCTGTCTCTGTGTCTCTGTCTCTGTGTCTCTGTCTCTGTGTCTCTGTCTCTGTGACTCTGTCTCTGTGTCTCTTCTCTGTGTCTCTGTCTATGTTTCTGTGTCTCTGTCTCTGTGTATCTGGCTCTGTGTCTCTATCTCTGTGTCTCTGTCTCTGTGTCTCTGTCTCTGTCTCAGTTTCCCTTTCTGTGTGTCTCTGGCTCTGTTTCTCTGTCCCTGGGTCTCGGTCTCTGTGTTTCTGTCTCTGTGTCTCTGCCTCTGTGCTTCTGTCTCTGTGTCACTGTCTCGGTGTCTCTGTCTCTGTGCCTCTGTCTCCCTCTCTGTGTCTCTGTCTCTGTGTCTCTGTCGCCGTGTCTCCGTCTCTGCGTCTCTGTCTCTGTGTGTGTGTCTCTGTCTCTGTGTCTCTGTCTCTGTCTCTCTGTCTCTGTGGCTCTATCTCTGTGTCTCTGTCTCTGTGTCTCTGCGTCTCTGTCTCTTTGTCTCTTTCTCTGTGTCTCTGTCTCTGTGTTCCTGTCCCTGTTTCTCTGTCTCTGTCTCTGAGTCTTTGTCTGTGTGACCCTGTCTCTGTGTCTCTGTCCCTGTGTCTCCGTCTCTGTGTATCTGTCTCTCTCTCTCTGTGTCTCTGTCTCTGTGTCTTTGTATCTGTGTCTCTCCGACTGTGTGGCTGTGTCACTGTCTCTGAATCTCTGTCTCTGTGTCTCTGTCTCTGTGTCTCTGTCTCTGTGTCTCTGTCTCTGTGTCTCTGTCTCTGTGTCTCTGTCTGTGTGTCTCTGTCTCTGTGCCTCTGTCTCTGTGTCTTGGTCGCTGTGTCTCTGTCCCTGTGTCTCTGTCTCTGTGTCCCTGTCTCTGTGTCTCTGTCTTTGTGTCTCTGTCTCTGTGTCTCTGTCTCTGTGTCTCTGTCTCTGTCTCTGAGTCTCTGTCTCTGTGTCTCTGTCTATGTGTCCCTGTCTCTGTGTCTCTGTCTCTGTGTATCTGCCTCTGTGTCTCCCTCCCTGTGTCACGGTCCCTGTGCTACCGTCTCTGTGTCTCGGCCTCTGTGTCTCTGTCTCTCTGACTCTGTCTCTGTGTCACTGTCTCTGAATCTCTGTCTCTGTGTCTCTGTCTCTGTGTCTCTCTCCCTGTGTCACGGTCTGTGTGCCTCGGTCTCTGTGTCTCCGTCTCTGCGTCTCTTCCTCTGTGTCTGTGTCTTCGTCTCTGTGTCTCTGTCTCTCTGTCTCTGTGTCTGTGTCTTTGTCTCTGTATCTCTGTCTCTCTGACTCTGTCGCTGTGTCACTGTCTCTGAATCTCTGTCTCTGTGTCTCTGTCTCTGTGTCTCTGTCTCTGTGTCTCTGTCTCTGTGTCTCTGTCTCTGTGTCTCTGTCTCTGTGTCTCTGTCCCTGTGTCTCTGTCTCTGTGTCTCTGTGTCTGTGTCTCTGTCTCTGTGTCTCTGTCTCTGTGTCTCTGTCTCTGTGTCTCTGTCTCTGTGTCTCTGTCTCTGTGTCTCTGTCTCTGTGTCTCTGTCTCTGTGTCTCTGTCTCTGTGTCTCTGTCTCTGTGACTCTGTCTCTGTGTCTCTTCTCTGTGTCTCTGTCTATGTTTCTGTGTCTCTGTCTCTGTGTATCTGGCTCTGTGTCTCTATCTCTGTGTCTCTGTCTCTGTGTCTCTGTCTCTGTCTCAGTTTCCCTTTCTGTGTGTCTCTGGCTCTGTTTCTCTGTCCCTGGGTCTCGGTCTCTGTGTTTCTGTCTCTGTGTCTCTGCCTCTGTGCTTCTGTCTCTGTGTCACTGTCTCGGTGTCTCTGTCTCTGTGCCTCTGTCTCCCTCTCTGTGTCTCTGTCTCTGTGTCTCTGTCGCCGTGTCTCCGTCTCTGCGTCTCTGTCTCTGTGTGTGTGTCTCTGTCTCTGTGTCTCTGTCTCTGTCTCTCTGTCTCTGTGGCTCTATCTCTGTGTCTCTGTCTCTGTGTCTCTGCGTCTCTGTCTCTTTGTCTCTTTCTCTGTGTCTCTGTCTCTGTGTTCCTGTCCCTGTTTCTCTGTCTCTGTCTCTGAGTCTTTGTCTGTGTGACCCTGTCTCTGTGTCTCTGTCCCTGTGTCTCCGTCTCTGTGTATCTGTCTCTCTCTCTCTGTGTCTCTGTCTCTGTGTCTTTGTATCTGTGTCTCTCCGACTGTGTGGCTGTGTCACTGTCTCTGAATCTCTGTCTCTGTGTCTCTGTCTCTGTGTCTCTGTCTCTGTGTCTCTGTCTCTGTGTCTCTGTCTCTGTGTCTCTGTCTGTGTGTCTCTGTCTCTGTGCCTCTGTCTCTGTGTCTTGGTCGCTGTGTCTCTGTCCCTGTGTCTCTGTCTCTGTGTCCCTGTCTCTGTGTCTCTGTCTTTGTGTCTCTGTCTCTGTGTCTCTGTCTCTGTGTCTCTGTCTCTGTCTCTGAGTCTCTGTCTCTGTGTCTCTGTCTATGTGTCCCTGTCTCTGTGTCTCTGTCTCTGTGTATCTGCCTCTGTGTCTCCCTCCCTGTGTCACGGTCCCTGTGCTACCGTCTCTGTGTCTCGGCCTCTGTGTCTCTGTCTCTGTGTCGCTGTCTCTGTCTCAGTTTCTCTTTCCCTGTGTGTCTGTCTCTGTGTCTCTGTCCCTGTGTCCCTGTCTCTGTGTCTCTGTCCCTGTGGCTCCTTCTCTGTGTCACTCTCTCTGTGTCTCTGTCGCTGTGTCTCTGTCTCTATGTTTCAGTCTCTGTATCTCTGTCTCTGTGACTCTGTCTCTGTGTTTCCGTCTCTGTATCTCTGTATCTGTGTCCCTGTCTCTGTGTCTCTGTCTCTGTCTCTGTGTCTCTGTCTCCGCGTCTCTGTCTCTGTGTCTCTGCCTCTGAATCTCTGTCTCTGTGTCTCTGTCCCAGAGTCTCCGCGTCTGTGTCTCTGTCTCTGTCTCTGTGTCTCTGTCTCTGTGTATCTGTCTCTGTGTCTCTGTCTCTGTCTCTGTCTCTGTTTCTCTTTCTCTGTGTCTCTGTCCCTGTGTCTCTGTCCCTGTGTCTCCGTCTCTGTCTTTCTGTCATTATGTCTCTGTGTCTGTGTCTCTGTCTCTGTTTCTCTTTCTCTGTGTCTCTGTCTCTATGTCTCTGTCCCTGTGTCTCTGTCTCTGTGTCTCTGTCTCTCTGACTCTGTCTCTGTGTCACTGTCTCTGAATCTCTGTCTCTGTGTCTCTGTCTCTGTGTCTCTCTCCCTGTGTCACGGTCTGTGTGCCTCGGTCTCTGTGTCTCCGTCTCTGCGTCTCTTCCTCTGTGTCTGTGTCTTCGTCTCTGTGTCTCTGTCTCTCTGTCTCTGTGTCTGTGTCTTTGTCTCTGTATCTCTGTCTCTCTGACTCTGTCGCTGTGTCACTGTCTCTGAATCTCTGTCTCTGTGTCTCTGTCTCTGTGTCTCTGTCTCTGTGTCTCTGTCTCTGTGTCTCTGTCTCTGTGTCTCTGTCTCTGTGTCTCTGTCTCTGTGTCTCTGTCTCTGTGTCTCTGTCTCTGTGTCTCTGTCTCTGTGACTCTGTCTCTGTGTCTCTTCTCTGTGTCTCTGTCTATGTTTCTGTGTCTCTGTCTCTGTGTATCTGGCTCTGTGTCTCTATCTCTGTGTCTCTGTCTCTGTGTCTCTGTCTCTGTCTCAGTTTCCCTTTCTGTGTGTCTCTGGCTCTGTTTCTCTGTCCCTGGGTCTCGGTCTCTGTGTTTCTGTCTCTGTGTCTCTGCCTCTGTGCTTCTGTCTCTGTGTCACTGTCTCGGTGTCTCTGTCTCTGTGCCTCTGTCTCCCTCTCTGTGTCTCTGTCTCTGTGTCTCTGTCGCCGTGTCTCCGTCTCTGCGTCTCTGTCTCTGTGTGTGTGTCTCTGTCTCTGTGTCTCTGTCTCTGTCTCTCTGTCTCTGTGGCTCTATCTCTGTGTCTCTGTCTCTGTGTCTCTGCGTCTCTGTCTCTTTGTCTCTTTCTCTGTGTCTCTGTCTCTGTGTTCCTGTCCCTGTTTCTCTGTCTCTGTCTCTGAGTCTTTGTCTGTGTGACCCTGTCTCTGTGTCTCTGTCCCTGTGTCTCCGTCTCTGTGTATCTGTCTCTCTCTCTCTGTGTCTCTGTCTCTGTGTCTTTGTATCTGTGTCTCTCCGACTGTGTGGCTGTGTCACTGTCTCTGAATCTCTGTCTCTGTGTCTCTGTCTCTGTGTCTCTGTCTCTGTGTCTCTGTCTCTGTGTCTCTGTCTCTGTGTCTCTGTCTGTGTGTCTCTGTCTCTGTGCCTCTGTCTCTGTGTCTTGGTCGCTGTGTCTCTGTCCCTGTGTCTCTGTCTCTGTGTCCCTGTCTCTGTGTCTCTGTCTTTGTGTCTCTGTCTCTGTGTCTCTGTCTCTGTGTCTCTGTCTCTGTCTCTGAGTCTCTGTCTCTGTGTCTCTGTCTATGTGTCCCTGTCTCTGTGTCTCTGTCTCTGTGTATCTGCCTCTGTGTCTCCCTCCCTGTGTCACGGTCCCTGTGCTACCGTCTCTGTGTCTCGGCCTCTGTGTCTCTGTCTCTGTGTCGTTGTCTCTGTCTCAGTTTCTCTTTCCCTGTGTGTCTGTCTCTGTGTCTCTGTCCCTGTGTCCCTGTCTCTGTGTCTCTGTCCCTGTGGCTCCTTCTCTGTGTCACTCTCTCTGTGTCTCTGTCGCTGTGTCTCTGTCTCTATGTTTCAGTCTCTGTATCTCTGTCTCTGTGACTCTGTCTCTGTGTTTCCGTCTCTGTATCTCTGTATCTGTGTCCCTGTCTCTGTGTCTCTGTCTCTGTCTCTGTGTATCTGCCTCTGTGTCTCCCTCCCTCTGTCACGGTCCCTGTGTCTCCGTCTCTGTGTCTCTCTCTCTCTCTGTGCCTCTGCCGACGTTATCTGTCTCTGTGTATTGGTCCCTGTATCTCGGTCCATGTGTGTCCGTCTCTGTGTCTCTGTCTCTCTTTCTCTCTCTGTGTCCCTGTCTCCGTGTCTCTGCGTCCGTGTCTCTGTCTCTGTGTCTCTGTCTCCGTCCCTGTGTCTCTGTCTCTGTGTCTGCGTTTCTGTGTCTCCGTCTCTGTGTCTCTGTCTCTGTCTCTGAGGCTCTGTCTATGTGTCCCTGCCTCTGTGTCACTGTCTCTGTGTCTCTGTCTCTGTGTCTCCGTCTCTGTGCCTCTGTCACTGTCTCTGAGTCTCTGTCTCTGTGTCTCTGTCTCTGTGTCTCTGTCTCAGTGTCTCTGTCTCTGTGTCTCTGTCTCCGTATCTCTGTCTCTGTGTCTCTGTCTCTATCTCTCTGTCTCTGTCTGTGTGTCTCTGTGTCTGTGTCTCTGTCACCGTCTGTGCGTCTCTGTTTCTATGTCTCTGTCTCTGTGTCTCTGTCTCTGTCTCTGTCTCTGTCACTGTCTCTGTTTCTCTTTCTCTGTGTCTCTGTCTCTGTGTCTCTGTTCCTGTGTCTCCGTCTCTGTGTCTCTCTCTCTCTGTGTCTCTGCCGACATTATCTGTCTCTGTGTCTCGGTCTCTGTGTCTCGGTCCATGTGTGTCCGTCTCTGTGTGTCTCTCTCTCTCTCTCTCTCTGTGTCCCTGTCTCCGTGTCTCTGCGTCCGTGTCTCTGTCTCTGTGCCTCTGCCTCTGTGTCTATGCCTCTGTCTCTGTGTCTCTGCCTCCGTGTCTCTGTCTCTGTGTCTCTGTCTCTCTGTCTCTGTCTCTCTCTCTCTGTGTCTCTGTCTCTGTGTCCCTGTCTCTGTGTCTATGCCTCTGTCCGTGTGTCTCTGTACCTGTGTCTTCGTCTCTGTGTGTCGATCTCTGTGTCTCTACCTCTGTGTCTCTGTCTCGGTGTCTCTGTCCCTGTGTCTCCGTCTCTGTGTCACTGTCCCTCTGTCTGCGTGTCTGTATCACTGTGACTGTATCTCTGTCTCTGAGTCTCTGTCTACGTGTCTCTGTTTCTGTCTCTGTCTCTGTCTCTGTTCCTCTTTCTCTGTGTCTCTGTCTCTGTGTCTCTGTCCCTGTGTCTCCGTCTCTGTGTCTTGCTCTCTGTGTCTCTGTCTCTGTGTTCCTGTCATTATGTCTCTGTCTCTGTGTCTCTGTCTCTGTGTCTCTGTCTCTGTGTCTCCATCTCTGTGTCTCTGTCTCTGTGTCCATGTCTCTGCGTCTCTGTCCCTGTGTCTCTGTCCCTGTGTCTCTGTCTCTGTGTCTCTGTTTCTGTGTCTCTGTCTCTGTGTCTCTGTCTCTGTGTCTCTGTCTCTGTGTCTCTGTCTCTGTGTCTCTGTCTCTGTGTCTCTGTCTCTGTGTCTCGGTCTCTGTGTCTCTGCCTCTGTCTCTGTCTCTGTTTCTCTTTCTCTGTGTCTCTGTCCCTGTGTCCTTGTCCCTGTGTCTCCGTCTCTGTGTCTCCATCTCTGTGTCTCTGTCTCTGTGTCCATGTCTCTGCGTCTCTGTCCCTGTGTCTCTGTCCCTGTGTCTCCGTCTCTGCCTCTCTCTCTCTGTGTCTGTGTCTCCGTCTCTGTGTCTCTGTCTCTCTGTCTCTCTGTCTCTGTCTCTGTGTCTCTGTGTCTGTGTCTCTGTCACCGTCTCTGCGCCTCTGTTTCTATGTCTCTGTCTCTGTGTCTCGGTCTCTGTGTCTCGGTCTCTGTGTCTCGGTCTCTGTGTCTCTGCCTCTGAATCTCTGTCTCTGCGTCTCTGTCCCAGAGTCTCCGTCTCTGTGTCTCTGTCTCTGTGTATCTGTCTCTGTGTCTCTGTCTCTGTCTCTGTCTCTGCTTCTCTTTCTCTGTGTCTCTGTCTCTGTGTCCCTGTCTCTGTGTCCCTATCTCTGTGTCTCCGTCTCTGTGTCTCTGTCTCTGTGTCTCTGTCTCTGTGTCTCTGTCTCTGTGTCTCTGTCTCTGTCTCTGTCTCTGCTTCTCTTTCTCTGTGTCTCTGCCTCTGTGTCTCTGTCCCTGTGTCTCTGTCTCTATGTTTCAGTCTGTGTATCTCTGTCTCTGTGACTCTGTCTCTGTGTTTCCGTCTCTGTATCTCTGTATCTGTGTCCCTGTCTCTGTGTCTCTGTCTCTGTGTCTCTGTCTCTGTGTTTCTCTCTCTGTGTCTCTGTCTCTGTGTCTCTGTCTCTCTCACTGTGTCTCCGTCTCTGAGTCTCTGCCTTTGTGTCTCTGTCTCTGTGTCGCTGTCTCTGTGTCTCTGTCTCTCTCACTGTGTCCCTGTCTCTGCGTCTCTGTTTCTATGTCACTGTCTGTGTGTCTCCGTCTCTGTGTCTCAGTCTCTGTGTCTCTGTCTGTGTGTCTCTGCACCTGTGCCTCTGTCTCCGTCTCAGTGTCTCTGTTTCTGTGTCTCTGGCATTGTGTCTCCGTCTCTGTATCTCTGTCTCTCTGACTCTGTCTCTGTGTCACTGTCTCTGAATCTCTGTCTCTATGTCTCTGACTCTGTGTCTCTCTCCCTGTGTCACGGTCTCTGTGTCTCGGTCTCTGTGTCTCCGTCTCTGCCTCTCTTTCTCTGTGTCTGTGTCTCCGTCTCTGTGCCTCTGTCTCTCTGTCTCTCTGTCCCTGTCTCTGTGTCCCTGTGTCTGTGTCTCTGTCACCGTCTCTGCGCCTCTGTTTCTATGTCTCTGTCTCTGTGTCTCGGTCTCTGTGTCTCGGTCTCTGTGTCTCGGTCTCTGTGTCTCTGCCTCTGAATCTCTGTCTCTGCGTCTCTGTCCCAGAGTCTCCGTCTCTGTGTCTCTGTCTCTGTGTATCTGTCTCTGTGTCTCTGTCTCTGTCTCTGTCTCTGCTTCTCTTTCTCTGTGTCTCTGCCTCTGTATCTCTGTCCCTGTGTCTCCGTCTCTGTGTTTCTGTCTCTGTGTCTCTGTCTCTGTGTCTCTGCCTCTGTGTCCCTGTCTCTGTGTCTCTGTCTCTGTGTCTCTGTCTCGGTGTCTCTGTCCCTGTGTCCCCTCCTCCGTGTCACAGTCTCTGTGTCTCTGTCTCCGTGTCTCCGTCTCTGTGCCTCTGTCTCGGCCTCTGTGTCTCTGTCTCTGTGTCTCTCTCTCTGTGTCTCTGTCGCTGTGTCTCTGTCTCTGTGTCTCTGTCTCTGTGTCTCTGTCTCTGTGTCTCTGTCTCTGTGTCTCTGTCTCTGTGTCTCTGTCTCTGTGTCTCTGTCTCTGTGTCTCTGTCTCTGTGTCTCTGTCTCTGTGTCTCTGTCTCTGTGTCTCTGTCTCTGTGTCTCTGTCTCTGTGTCATGTCTCTGTGTCTCTGTCTCCGTGTCTCTGTCTCTGTGTCCCCGTCTCTGCGTCTCTGTACCTGTGCCTTCGTCTCTGTGTGTCGGTCTCTGTGTCTCTACATCTGTGTCTCTGTCTCGGTGTCTCTGTCCCTGTGTCTCCGTCTCTGTGTCACTGTCCCTCTGTCTGCGTGTCTGTGTCAGTGTGTCTGAATCTCTGTCTCTGAGTCTCTGTCTCTGTGTCTCTGTCTCTGTCTCTGTCTCTGTTTCTCTTTCTCTGTGTCTCTGTCTCTGTGTCTCTGTCCCTGTGTCTCCGTCTCTGTGTCTCTCTCTCTCTGTGTCTCTGCCGACGTTATCTGTCTCTGTGTCTCGGTCTCTGTGTCTCGGTCTCTGTGTCTCGGTCCATGTGTGTCCGTCTCTGTGTCTCTGTCTCTCTCCCTCTCTGTGTCCCTGTCTCCGTGTCTCTGCGTCCGTGTCTCTGTCTCTGTGTCTCTGTCTCCGTCCCTGTGTCCCTGTCTCTGTGTCTCTGCCTCAGTGTCTCCGTCTCTGTGTCTCCGTCTCTGTGTCTCCGTCTCTGTGTCTTAGTCTCTGTGTATCTGTCTCTGTGTCTCCGTCTCTGTGTCTCTGTCTCCGTGTCTCTGTCTCTGTGTCTCTGCCTCTGAATCTCTGTCTCTGTGTCTCTGTCCCAGAGTCTCCGCGTCTGTGTCTCTGTCTCTGTCTCTGTGTCTCTGTCTCTGTGTATCTGTCTCTGTGTCTCTGTCTCTGTCTCTGTCTCTGTCTCTGTTTCTCTTTCTCTGTGTCTCTGTCCCTGTGTCTCTGTCCCTGTGTCTCCGTCTCTGTCTTTCTGTCATTATGTCTCTGTGTCTGTGTCTCTGTCTCTGTCTCTGAGGCTCTGTCTATGTGTCCCTGTCTCTGTGTCACTGTCTCTGTGTCTCTGTCTCTGTGTCTCTGTCTCTGTGTCTCTGTGTCTGTATCTCTGCCTCTGTGTCTCTGTCTCTGTGTCTCTGTCTCTGTGTCTCTGTCTCTGTGTCTCTGTCTCTGTGTCTCTGTCTCTGTGTCTCTTCTCTGTGTCTCTGTCTATGTTTCTGTGTCTCTGTCTCTGTGTATCTGGCTCTGTGTCTCTATCTCTGTGTCTCTGTCTCTGTGTCTCTGTCTCTGTCTCAGTTTCCCTTTCTGTGTGTCTCTGGCTCTGTGTCTCTGTCCCTGGGTCTCGGTCTCTGTGTTTCTGTCTCTGTGTCTCTGTCTCTGTGCTTCTGTCTCTGTGTCACTGTCTCGGTGTCTCTGTCTCTGTGCCTCTGTCTCCCTCTCTGTGTCTCTGTCTCTGTGTCTCTGTCGCCGTGTCTCCGTCTCTGCGTCTCTGTCTCTGTGTGTGTGTCTCTGTCTCTGTGTCTCTGTCTCTGTCTCTCTGTCTCTGTGCCTCTATCTCTGTGTCTCTGTCTCTGTGTCGCTGCGTCTCTGTCTCTTTGTCTCTTTCTCTGTGTCTCTGTCTCTGTGTTCCTGTCCCTGTTTCTCTGTCTCTGTCTCTGAGTCTTTGTCTGTGTGACCCTGTCTCTGTGTCTCTGTCCCTGTGTCTCCGTCTCTGTGTGTCTGTATCTCTCTCTCTGTGTCTCTGTCTCTGTGTCTTTGTATCTGTGTCTCTCCGACTGTGTGGCTGTGTCACTGTCTCTGAATCTCTGTCTCTGTGTCTCTGTCCCTGTGTCTCTGTCTATGTGTCCCTGTCTCTGTGTCTCTGTCTCTGTGTATCTGCCTCTGTGTCTCCCTCCCTGTGTCACGGTCCCTGTGTTACCGTCTCTGTGTCTCGGCCTCTGTGCTTCTGTCTCTGTGTCACTGTCTCGGTGTCTCTGTCTCTGTGCCTCTGTCTCCCTCTCTGTGTCTCTGTCTCTGTGCCTCTGTCTCTGTGTCTTGGTCGCTGTGTCTCTGTCCCTGTGTCTCTGTCTCTGTGTCCCTGTCTCTGTGTCTCTGTCTTTGTGTCTCTGTCTCTGTGTCTCTGTCTCTGTGTCTCTGTCTCCGTGTCTCTGCGTCCGTGTCTCTGTCTCTGTGTCTCTGTCTCTGTCTCTGTGTATCTGCCTCTGTGTCTTCCTCCCTCTGTCACGGTCCCTGTGTCTCCGTCTCTGTGTCTCTCTCTCTCTCTGTGCCTCTGCCGACGTTATCTGTCTCTGTGTATTGGTCCCTGTATCTCGGTCCATGTGTGTCCGTCTCTGTGTCTCTGTCTCTCTCTCTCTCTCTGTGTCCCTGTCTCCGTGTCTCTGCGTCCGTGTCTCTGTCTCTGTGTCTCTGTCTCCGTCCCTGTGTCTCTGTCTCTGTGTCTGTGTTTCTGTGTCTCCGTCTCTGTGTCTCTGTCTCTGTGTCTCTGTCTCTGTGTCTCTGTCTCTGTGTCTCCATCTCTGTGTCTCTGTCTCTGTGTCCATGTCTCTGTGTCTCTGTCCCTGTGTCTCTGTCTCTGTGTCTCTGTCTCTGTGTCTCTGTTTCTGTGTCTCTGTCTCTGTGTCTCTGTCTCTGTGTCTCTGTCTCTGTGTCTCTGTCTCTGTGTCTCTGTCTCTGTCTCTGTCTCTGCTTCTCTTTCTCTGTGTCTCTGCCTCTGTGTCTCTGTCCCTGTGTCTCTGTCTCTATGTTTCAGTCTGTGTATCTCTGTCTCTGTGACTCTGTCTCTGTGTTTCCGTCTCTGTATCTCTGTATCTGTGTCCCTGTCTCTGTGTCTCTGTCTCTGTGTCTCTGTCTCTGTGTTTCTCTCTCTGTGTCTCTGTCTCTCTCACTGTGTCTCCGTCTCTGAGTCTCTGCCTTTGTGTCTCTGTCTCTGTGTCGCTGTCTCTGTGTCTCTGTCTCTCTCACTGTGTCCCTGTCTCTGCGTCTCTGTTTCTATGTCACTGTCTCTGTGTCTCCGTCTCTGTGTCTCAGTCTCTGTGTCTCTGTCTGTGTGTCTCTGCACCTGTGCCTCTGTCTCCGTCTCAGTGTCTCTGTTTCTGTGTCTCTGGCATTGTGTCTCCGTCTCTGTATCTCTGTCTCTCTGACTCTGTCTCTGTGTCACTGTCTCTGAATCTCTGTCTCTGTGTCTCTGACTCTGTGTCTCTCTCCCTGTGTCACGGTCTCTGTGTCTCGGTCTCTGTGTCTCCGTCTCTGCCTCTCTTTCTCTGTGTCTGTGTCTCCGTCTCTGTGTCTCTGTCTCTCTGTCTCTCTGTCTCTGTCTCTGTGTCTCTGTGTCTGTGTCTCTGTCACCGTCTCTGCGCCTCTGTTTCTATGTCTCTGTCTCTGTGTCTCGGTCTCTGTGTCTCGGTCTCTGTGTCTCGGTCTCTGTGTCTCTGCCTCTGAATCTCTGTCTCTGCGTCTCTGTCCCAGAGTCTCCGTCTCTGTGTCTCTGTCTCTGTGTATCTGTCTCTGTGTCTCTGTCTCTGTCTCTGTCTCTGCTTCTCTTTCTCTGTGTCTCTGCCTCTGTATCTCTGTCCCTGTGTCTCCGTCTCTGTGTTTCTGTCTCTGTGTCTCTGTCTCTGTGTCTCTGCATCTGTGTCCCTGTCTCTGTGTCTCTGTCTCTGTGTCTCTGTCTCGGTGTCTCTGTCCCTGTGTCCCCTCCTCCGTGTCACAGTCTCTGTGTCTCTGTATCTCCGTCTCTGTGTCTCTGTCTCTGTGTCTCCGTCTCTGTGTCTCCGTCTCTGTGTCTCCGTCTCTGTGTCTCTGTCGCTGTGTCTCTGTCTCTGTGTCTCTGTCTCTGTGTCTCTGTCTCTGTGTCTCTGTCTCTGTGTCTCTGTCTCTGTGTCTCTGTCTCTGTGTCTCTGTCTCTGTGTCTCTGTCTCTGTGTCTCTGTCTCTGTGTCTCTGTCTCTGTGTCTCTGTCTCTGTGTCTCTGTCTCTGTGTCATGTCTCTGTGTCTCTGTCTCCGTGTCTCTGTCTCTGTGTCCCCGCGTCTGCGTCTCTGTACCTGTGCCTTCGTCTCTGTGTGTCGGTCTCTGTGTCTCTACATCAGTGTCTTAGTCTCTGTGTCTCTGTCTCTGTGTCTCCGTCTCTGTGTCTCTGTCTCCGTGTCTCAGTCTCTGTGTCTCTGCCTCTGAATCTCTGTCTCTGTGTCTCTGTCCCAGAGTCTCCGCGTCTGTGTCTCTGTCTCTGTCTCTGTGTCTCTGTCTCTGTGTATCTGTCTCTGTGTCTCTGTCTCTGTCTCTGTCTCTGTTTCTCTTTCTCTGTGTCTCTGTCCCTGTGTCTCTGTCCCTGTGTCTCCGTCTCTGTCTTTCTGTCATTATGTCTCTGTGTCTGTGTCTCTGTCTCTGTGAATCTGTCTCTGTGTTTCTGTCTCTGTGTCTTTGGCCCTGTGTCTCCGTCTCTGTATCTCTGTCTCTCTGACTCTGTCTCTGTGTCACTGTCTCTGAATCTCTGTCTCTGTGTCTCTGTCTCTGTGTCTCTCTCCCTTTGTCACGGTCTCTGTGTCTCTGTCTCTGTCTCTGTGTCTCTGTGTCTGTGTCTCTGTCACCGTCTCTGCGCCTCTGTTTCTATGTCTCTGTCTCTGTGTCTCGGTCTCTGTGTCTCGGTCTCTGTGTCTCTGCCTCTGAATCTCTGTCTCTGTGTCTCTGTCCCAGAGTCTCCGTCTCTGTGTCTCTGTCTCTGTGTCTCTGTCTCTGTCTCTGTCTCTGCTTCTCTTTCTCTGTGTCTCTGGCTCTGTGTCTCTGTCCCCGTGTCTCCGTCTCTGTGTCTCTACCTCTGTGTCTCTGTCTCGGTGTCTCTGTCCCTGTGTGTCCGTCTCTGTGTCACTGTCCCTCTGTCTGCGTGTCTGTGTCACTGTGTCTGAATCTCTGTCTCCGAGTCTCTGTCTCTGTGTCTCTGTCTCTGTCTCTGTCTCTGTCTCTGTTTCTCTTTCTCTGTGTCTCTGTCTCTATGTCTCTGTCCCTGTGTCTCCGTCTCTGTGTCTCTGTCTCTCTGACTCTGTCTCTGTGTCACTGTCTCTGAATCTCTGTCTCTGTGTCTCTGTCTCTGTGTCTCTGTGTCTGTGTCACTGTCTCGGTGTCTCTGTCTCTGTGCCTCTGTCTCCCTCTCTGTGTCTCTTTCTCTGTGTCTCTGTCTCTGTGTTCCTGTCCCTGTTTCTCTGTCTCTGTCTCTGAGTCTTTGTCTGTGTGACCCTGTCTCTGTGTCTCTGTCCCTGTGTCTCCGTCTCTGTGTATCTGTCTCTCTCTCTCTGTCTCTCTGTCTCTGTGTCTTTGTATCTGTGTCTCTCCGACTGTGTGGCTGTGTCACTGTCTCTGAATCTCTGTCTCTATGTCTCTGTCTCTGTGTCTCTGTCTCTGTGTCTCTGTCTCTGTGCCTCTGTCTCTGTGTCTTGGTCGCTGTGTCTCTGTCCCTGTGTCTCTGTCTCTGTGTCCCTGTCTCTGTGTCTCTGTCTTTGTGTCTCTGTCTCTGTGTCTCTGTCTCTGTGTCTCTGTCTCCGTGTCTCTGCGTCCGTGTCTCTGTCTCTGTGTCTCTGTCTCCGTCCCTGTGTCTCTGTCTCTGTGTCTGTGTTTCTGTGTCTCCGTCTCTGTGCCTCTGTCTCTGTCTCTGAGTCTCTGTCTCTGTGTCTCTGTCTATGTGTCCCTGTCTCTGTGTCTCTGTCTCTGTGTATCTGCCTCTGTGTCTCCCTCCCTGTGTCACGGTCCCTGTGTTACCGTCTCTGTGTCTCGGCCTCTGTGTCTCTGTCTCTGTGTCGCTGTCTCTGTCTCAGTTTCTCTTTCCCTGTGTGTCTGTCTCTGTGTCTCTGTCCCTGTGTCCCTGTCTCTGTGTCTCTGTACCTGTGGCTCCTTCTCTGTGTCACTCTCTCTGTGTCTCTGTCGCTGTGTCTCTGTCTCTATGTTTCAGTCTCTGTATCTCTGTCTCTGTGACTCTGTCTCTGTGTTCCCGTCTCTGTATCTCTGTATCTGTGTCCCTGTCTCTGTGTCTCTGTCTCTGTCTCTGTGTATCTGCCTCTGTGTCTCCCTCCCTCTGTCACGGTCCCTGTGTCTCCGTCTCTGTGTCTCTCTCTCTCTGTGTCTCTGCCGACGTTATCTGTCTCTGTGTCTTGGTCCCTGTATCTCGGTCCATGTGTGTCCGTCTCTGTGTCTCTGTCTCTCTCTCTCTCTCTGTGTCCCTGTCTCCGTGTCTCTGCGTCCGTGTCTCTGTCTCTGTGTCTCTGTCTCCGTCCCTGTGTCTCTGTCTCTGTGTCTGTGTTTCTGTGTCTCCGTCTCTGTGTCTCTGTCTCTGTCTCTGAGGCTCTGTCTATGTGTCCCTGTCTCTGTGTCACTGTCTCTGTGTCTCTGTCTCTGTGTCTCCGTCTCTGTGCCTCTGTCACTGTCTCTGAGTCTCTGTCTCTGTGTCTCTGTCTCTGTGTCTCTGTCTCAGTGTCTCTGTCTCTGTGTCTCTGTCTCTGTGTCTCTGTCTCTGTGTCTCTGTCTCTGTGTCTCTGTCTCTGTGTCTCTGTCTCTGTGTCTCTGTCTCTGTGTCTCTGTCTCTGTGTCTCTGTCTCTGTGTCTCTGTCTCTGTGTCATGTCTCTGTGTCTCTGTCTCCGTGTCTCTGTCTCTGTGTCCCCGTCTCTGCGTCTCTGTACCTGTGCCTTCGTCTCTGTGTGTCGGTCTCTGTGTCTCTACATCTGTGTCTCTGTCTCGGTGTCTCTGTCCCTGTGTCTCCGTCTCTGTGTCACTGTCCCTCTGTCTGCGTGTCTGTGTCAGTGTGTCTGAATCTCTGTCTCTGAGTCTCTGTCTCTGTGTCTCTGTCTCTGTCTCTGTCTCTGTTTCTCTTTCTCTGTGTCTCTGTCTCTGTGTCTCTGTCCCTGTGTCTCCGTCTCTGTGTCTCTCGCTCTCTGTGTCTCTGCCGACGTTATCTGTCTCTGTGTCTCGGTCTCTGTGTCTCCGTCTCTGTGTCTCCGTCTCTGTGTCTCCGTCTCTGTGTCTTAGTCTCTGTGTCTCTGTCTCTGTGTCTCCGTCTCTGTGTCTCTGTCTCCGTGTCTCTGTCTCTGTGTCTCTGCCTCTGAATCTCTGTCTCTGTGTCTCTGTCTCTGTGTCTCTGTCTCTGTGTCTCTGTCTCTGTGTCTCTGTCTCTGTGTCTCTGTCTCTGTGTCTCTGTCTCTGTGTCTCTGTCTCTGTGTCTCTGTCTCTGTGTCTCTGTCTCTGTGTCATGTCTCTGTGTCTCTGTCTCCGTGTCTCTGTCTCTGTGTCCCCGTCTCTGCGTCTCTGTACCTGTGCCTTCGTCTCTGTGTGTCGGTCTCTGTGTCTCTACATCTGTGTCTCTGTCTCGGTGTCTCTGTCCCTGTGTCTCCGTCTCTGTGTCACTGTCCCTCTGTCTGCGTGTCTGTGTCAGTGTGTCTGAATCTCTGTCTCTGAGTCTCTGTCTCTGTGTCTCTGTCTCTGTCTCTGTCTCTGTTTCTCTTTCTCTGTGTCTCTGTCTCTGTGTCTCTGTCCCTGTGTCTCCGTCTCTGTGTCTCTCGCTCTCTGTGTCTCTGCCGACGTTATCTGTCTCTGTGTCTCGGTCTCTGTGTCTCCGTCTCTGTGTCTCCGTCTCTGTGTCTCCGTCTCTGTGTCTTAGTCTCTGTGTCTCTGTCTCTGTGTCTCCGTCTCTGTGTCTCTGTCTCCGTGTCTCTGTCTCTGTGTCTCTGCCTCTGAATCTCTGTCTCTGTGTCTCTGTCCCAGAGTCTCCGCGTCTGTGTCTCTGTCTCTGTCTCTGTGTCTCTGTCTCTGTGTATCTGTCTCTGTGTCTCTGTCTCTGTCTCTGTCTCTGTTTCTCTTTCTCTGTGTCTCTGTCCCTGTGTCTCTGTCCCTGTGTCTCCGTCTCTGTCTTTCTGTCATTATGTCTCTGTGTCTGTGTCTCTGTCTCTGTCTCTGAGGCTCTGTCTATGTGTCCCTGTCTCTGTGTCACTGTCTCTGTGTCTCTGTCTCTGTGTCTCTGTCTCTGTCTCTGTGTCTCTGTCTCTGTGTCTCTGTGTCTGTGTCTCTGTCTCTGTGTCTCTGTCTCTGTGTCTCTGTCTCTGTGTCTCTGTCTCTGTGTCTCTGTCTCTGTGTCTCTTCTCTGTGTCTCTGTCTATGTTTCTGTGTATCTGTCTCTGTGTATCTGGCTCTGTGTCTCTATCTCTGTGTCTCTGTCTCTGTGTTTCTGTCTCTGTCTCAGTTTCCCTTTCTGTGTGTCTCTGGCTCTGTGTCTCTGTCCCTGGGTCTCGGTCTCTGTGTTTCTGTCTCTGTGTCTCTGTCTCTGTGCTTCTGTCTCTGTGTCACTGTCTCGGTGTCTCTGTCTCTGTGCCTCTGTCTCCCTCTCTGTGTCTCTGTCTCTGTGTCTCTGTCGCCGTGTCTACGTCTCTGCGTCTCTGTCTCTGTGTGTGTGTCTCTGTCTCTGTGTCTCTGTCTCTGTCTCTCTGTCTCTGTGCCTCTATCTCTGTGTCTCTGTCTCTGTGTCGCTGCGTCTCTGTCTCTTTGTCTCTTTCTCTGTGTCTCTGTCTCTGTGTTCCTGTCCCTGTTTCTCTGTTTCTGTCTCTGAGTCTTTGTCTGTGTGACCCTGTCTCTGTGTCTCTGTCCCTGTGTCTCCGTCTCTGTGTATCTGTCTCTCTCTCTCTGTGTCTTTGTATCTGTGTCTCTCCGACTGTGTGGCTGTGTCACTGTCTCTGAATCGCTGTCTCTGTGTCTCTGTCCCTGTGTCTCTGTCTCTGTGTCTCTGTCTCTGTGTCTCTGTCTCTGTGTCTCTGTCTCTGTGCCTCTGTCTCTGTGTCTTGGTCGCTGTGTCTCTGTCCCTGTGTCTCTGTCTCTGTGTCCCTGTCTCTGTGTCTCTGTCTCTGTGTCTCTGTCTCTGTGTCTCTGTCTCCGTGTCTCTGCGTCCGTGTCTCTGTCTCTGTGTCTCTGTCTCCGTCCCTGTGTCTCTGTCTCTGTGTCTGTGTTTCTGTGTCTTCGTCTCTGTGCCTCTGTCTCTGTCTCTGAGCCTCTGTCTCTGTGTCTCTGTCTATGTGTCCCTGTCTCTGTGTCTCTGTCTCTGTGTTGTAACGAGGCACTCCTTTTTAGTGCCCTCGTTACGAGTGCCACTAGCCCCGCCGGCCTCCCTCCTCCGCCCAGGCGACGTCCTCGCCGCCGGAGCGAATGGAGGGATGTGTGATCGTGTTTCTTTTTTTGTTATTATCACGCGTCCCCCCCCCCCCCCCCATTCGAACCCCCTTGCAGTGGCCGCTGGCCGAAGAGGAGCTGCGCCCCGGTCGCGAAGGACCTCCACCCGAGAGATGGAGGCGCGGGATGGGCCCACCAAGGAGCAGCTAGCCGCCCGCTGACCGGTCGCCGCGCCACCCCGTCAGCTTCCGCGGGGGCGACCGGCAGCTAAAGAACAGGGGATGCCAGGCCTGGGAACCAGCCGCCTCCAGCCACCATCCGAAGGGGGTCCCAGGACTTGGCCACCGGAGAAACGCGGTGGCCCATCTCCAAACTGAAATCCTCGGGGAGAGGGGGCACCCCGCGCACCGGGGGAGCAAGGGAAGAAGCCAGCGGCCCGAGAGAAGCAAGCGAACGCCTAACCGAGGAACACGTCGCGAGCGCCCCTCTTAATTGCCTCTTTTCTACTACTTTTATATTTCTTCTTTTTGTTAATTGTTAATTGTTAATCTTATATTTTCTTTTCGTCCCCTTCGTTTTTTTTTTCTTTCGTGTGCTTTTGTTTCCTGTGTGCTCGTGTGTGTGTGGACGAGGGTAGAAGCTGGGATCACCTGCCGTGCCGACGAAGGTAAGAAATTTCCCTTTTTGCCTTCAGGCGATTTACGCCCCTTTTTGTGGCGAGTGTGTTTGCGTGTGTGTGTGCGGGTGGTACCTGACCGCAGGACCACCCCCCCGGCGACGAGGACCCGAGAGGCCGCGTTCCGTCCGTTTTTTCTTTATTCGTCGACTTTCGCGCCTCCGCGTGTTACGCGTCGGTACCGCGCCCATTACATTTTTTTTTCTTTCTCGTTATATCTTCGAATTTAGGACCAGCGTCCCCCTTTTGTCCACACCACCGAGAGGGTGTGCTCCCGTGCGTGCGTTCGCGTCTACTTTACTGTCGCGCTTCTTTTCTTTTCTTTCTGTATCGTGAGCCCCCGCGCCGCGATAACCCCTTCGCGTTTGGCGAGTGCGGACCTTTTTCCCGGCCGTAATTTGTACCGCGTGGGGCTCTTTCCTAATCCGTTAGATAGGCCTATTTTGGGCTCGATTAAAGTTTACTCTTTCCATACTACCCGCGGGTCGTCTAATTATTTCTTGACCCCCCCCTGATTTCCGCTTTCGCCTGAGCAGCCGGAAGGGCGAATACCCCGGACGAGTGCCTTTGCACTGGCGCCCGGAAATAAAATCGTCCGTGGTTGTGTACGTGGGTAACAGGAGGGCCACTTTCCCTGGTCGCCCTCCCCCGAAGGGAATTTATTCTTCGTCCCCCGGACCGATACGTCACAGTGTATCTGCCTCTGTGTCTCCCTCCCTGTGTCACGGTCCCTGTGTTACCGTCTCTGTGTCTCGGCCTCTGTGTCTCTGTCTCTGTGTCGCTGTCTCTGTCTCAGTTTCTCTTTCCCTGTGTGTCTGTCTCTGTGTCTCTGTCCCTGTGTCCCTGTCTCTGTGTCTCTGTCCCTGTGGCTCCTTCTCTGTGTCACTCTCTCTGTGTCTCTGTCGCTGTGTCTCTGTCTCTATGTTTCAGTCTCTGTATCTCTGTCTCTGTGACTCTGTCTCTGTGTTTCCGTCTCTGTATCTCTGTATCTGTGTCCCTGTCTCTGTGTCTCTGTTTCTGTCTCTGTGTCTCCCTCCCTCTGTCACGGTCCCTGTGTCTCCGTCTCTGTGTCTCTCTCTCTCTCTGCGTCTCTGCCGACGTTATCTGTCTCTGTGTCTTGGTCCCTGTATCTCCGTCCATGTGTGTCCGTCTCTGTGTCTCTGTCTCTCTCTCTCTCTCTGTGTCCCTGTCTCCGTGTCTATGCGTCCGTGTCTCTGTCTCTGTGTCTCTGTCTCCGTCCCTGTGTCTCTGTCTCTGTGTCTGTGTTTCTGTGTCTCCGTCTCTGTGTCTCTGTCTCTGTCTCTGAGGCTCTGTCTATGTGTCCGTGTCTCTGTGTCACTGTCTCTGTGTCTCTGTCTCTGTGTCTCCGTCTCTGTGCCTCTGTCACTGTCTCTGAGTCTCTGTCTCTGTGTCTCTGTCTTTGTGTCTCTGTCTCTGTGTCTCTGTCTCTGTGTCTCTGTCTCTGTCTCTGAGTCTCTGTCTCTGTGTCTCTGTCTATGTGTCCCTGTCTCTTTGTCTCTGTCTCTGTGTATCTGCCTCTGTGTCTCCCTCCCTGTGTCACGGTCCCTGTGTTACCGTCTCTGTGTCTCTGTCTCTGTGTCTCTGTCCCTGTGTCTCCGTCTCTGTGTCGCTCTCTCTCTGTGTCTCTGCCGACATTATCTGTCTCTGTGTCTCGGTCTCTGTGTCTCGGTCCATGTGTGTCCGTCTCTGTGTGTCTCTCTCTCTCTCTCTCTCTGTGTCCCTGTCTCCGCGTCTCTGCGTCCGTGTCTCTGTCTCTGTGCCTCTGTCTCCGTCCCTGTGTCTCTGTCTCTGTGTCTCTGCCTCAGTGTCTCTGTATCTCCGTCTCTGTGTTTCTGTCTCTGTGTCTCTGGCCCTGTGTCTCCGTCTCTGCCTCTCTGTCTCTCTGACTCTGTCTCTGTGTCTCTGTCTCTGTGTCTCTGTCTCTGTGTCTCTGCCTCTGTCTCTGTCTCTGTGTCTCTGTCTCTGTGTCTCTGTCCCTGTGTCTCTGTCCCTGTGTCTCCGTCTCCGTGAATTGGTCTATGTGTCTAGGGCTATGTGTCTCTCTCTCTGTGCCTCTGCCTCTGTGTCTATGCCTCTGTCTCTGTGTCTCTGCCTCCGTGTCTCTGTCTCTGTGTCTCTGTCTCTCTGTCTCTGTCTCTCTCTCTCTGTGTCTCTGTCTCTGTGTCCCTGTCTCTGTGTCTATGCCTCTGTCCGTGTGTCTCTGTACCTGTGTCTTCGTCTCTGTGTGTCGATCTCTGTGTCTCTACCTCTGTGTCTCTGTCTCGGTGTCCATGTCTCTGTGTCTCTGTCCCTGTGTCTCTGTCTCTGTGTCTCTGTCTCTGTGTCTCTGTTTCTGTGTCTCTGTCTCTGTGTCTCTGTCTCTGTGTCTCTGTCTCTGTGTCTCTGTCTCTGTGTCTCTGTCTCTGTGTCTCTGTCTCTGTGTCTCGGTCTCTGTGTCTCTGTCTCTGTGTCTCCGTCTCTGGGTCTCGGTCTCTGTGTCTCTGCCTCTGCATCGCTGTCTCTGTGTCTCTGTCTCTGTGTCTCTGCATCTGTCTCTGTCTCTGTTTCTCTTTCTCTGTGTCTCTGTCCCTGTGTCCTTGTCCCTGTGTCTCCGTCTCTGTGTCTCTGTCTCTGTGTCTCTGTCTCTGTGTCTCTGTCTCTGTCTCTGTCTCTGCTTCTCTTTCTCTGTGTCTCTGCCTCTGTGTCTCTGTCCCTGTGTCTCTGTCTCTATGTTTCAGTCTGTGTATCTCTGTCTCTGTGTCTCTGTCTCTGTGTTTCTCTCTCTGTGTCTCTGTCTCTGTGTCTCTGTCTCTCTCACTGTGTCTCCGTCTCTGAGTCTCTGCCTTTGTGTCTCTGTCTCTGTATCGCTGTCTCTGTGTCTCTGTCTCTCTCACTGTGTCCCTGTCTCTGCGTCTCTGTTTCTATGTCACTGTCTCTGTGTCTCCGTCTCTGTGTCTCAGTCTCTGTGTCTCTGTCTGTGTGTCTCTGCACCTGTGCCTCTGTCTCCGTCTCAGTGTCTCTGTTTCTGTGTCTCTGGCATTGTGTCTCCGTCTCTGTATCTCTGTCTCTCTGACTCTGTCTCTGTGTCACTGTCTCTGAATCTCTGTCTCTGTGTCTCTGACTCTGTGTCTCTCTCCCTGTGTCACGGTCTCTGTGTCTCGGTCTCTGTGTCTCCGTCTCTGCCTCTCTTTCTCTGTGTCTGTGTCTCCGTCTCTGTGTCTCTGTCTCTCTGTCTCTCTGTCTCTCTGTCTCTGTCTCTGTGTCTCTGTTTCTGTGTCTCTGTCACCGTCTCTGCGCCTCTGTTTCTATGTCTCTGTCTCTGTGTCTCGGTCTCTGTGTCTCGGTCTCAGTGTCTCGGTCTCTGTGTCTCTGCCTCTGAATCTCTGTCTCTGCGTCTCTGTCCCAGAGTCTCCGTCTCTGTGTCTCTGTCTCTGTGTATCTGTCTCTGTGTCTCTTTCTCTGTCTCTGTCTCTGCTTCTCTTTCTCTGTGTCTCTGCCTCTGTATCTCTGTCCCTGTGTCTCCGTCTCTGTGTTTCTGTCTCTGTGTCTCTGTCTCTGTGTCTCTGCCTCTGTGTCCCTGTCTCTGTGTCTCTGTCTCTGTGTCTCTGTCTCGGTGTCTCTGTCCCTGTGTCCCCTCCTCCGTGTCACAGTCTCTGTGTCTCTGTCTCCGTGTCTCCGTCTCTGTGCCTCTGTCTCGGTCTCTGTGTCTCTGTCTCTGTGTCTCTCTCTCTGTGTCTCTGACGCTGTGTCTCTGTCTCTGTGTCTCTGTCTCTGTGTCTCTGTCTCTGTGTCTCTGTCTCTGTGTCTCTGTCTCTGTGTCTCTGTCTCTGTGTCTCTGTCTCTGTGTCTCTGTCTCTGTGTCTCTGTCTCTGTGTCTCTGTCTCTGTGTCTCTGTCTCTGTGTCTCTGTCTCTGTGTCTCTGTCTCTGTGTCTCTGTCTCTGTGTCTCTGTCTCTGTGTCTCTGTCTCTGTGTCTCTGTCTCTGTGTCATGTCTCTGTGTCTCTGTCTCCGTGTCTCTGTCTCTGTGTCCCCGTCTCTGCGTCTCTGTACCTGTGCCTTCGTCTCTGTGTGTCGGTCTCTGTGTCTCTACCTCTGTGTCTCTGTCTCTGTGTCTCTGTCTCGGTGTCTCTGTCCCTGTGTCCCCTCCTCCGTGTCACAGTCTCTGTGTCTCTGTCTCCGTGTCTCCGTCTCTGTGCCTCTGTCTCGGTCTCTGTGTCTCTGTCTCTGTGTCTCTCTCTCTGTGTCTCTGTCGCTGTGTCTCTGTCTCTGTGTCTCTGTCTCTGTGTCTCTGTCTCTGTGTCTCTGTCTCTGTGTCTCTGTCTCTGTGTCTCTGTCTCTGTGTCTCTGTCTCTGTGTCTCTGTCTCCGTGTCTCCGTCTCTGTGCCTCTGTCTCGGTCTCTGTGTCTCTGTCTCTGTGTCTCTCTCTCTCTGTCTCTGTCTCTGTTTCTCTTTCTCTGTGTCTCTGTCTCTGTGTCTCTGTCCCTGTGTCTCCGTCTCTGTGTCTCTCTCTCTCTGTGTCTCTGCCGACGTTATCTGTCTCTGTGTCTCGGTCTCTGTGTCTCGGTCTCTGTGTCTCGGTCCATGTGTGTCCGTCTCTGTGTCTCTGTCTCTCTCCCTCTCTGTGTCCCTGTCTCCGTGTCTCTGCGTCCGTGTCTCTGTCTCTGTGTCTCTGTCTCCGTCCCTGTGTCCCTGCGTCTGTGTCTCTGCCTCAGTGTCTCTGTATCTCCGTCTCTGTGTCTCTGTCTCTGTGTCTCCGTCTCTGTGTCTCCGTCTCTGTGTCTCCGTCTCTGTGTCTTAGTCTCTGTGTCTCTGTCTCTGTGTCTCCGTCCCTGTGTCTCTGTCTCCGTGTCTCTGTCTCTGTGTCTCTGCCTCTGAATCTCTGTCTCTGTGTCTCTGTCCCAGAGTCTCCGCGTCTGTGTCTCTGTCTCTGTCTCTGTGTCTCTATCTCTGTGTATCTGTCTCTGTGTCTCTGTCTCTGTCTCTGTCTCTGTTTCTCTTTCTCTGTGTCTCTGTCCCTGTGTCTCTGTCCCTGTGTCTCCGTCTCTGTCTTTCTGTCATTATGTCTCTGTGTCTGTGTCTCTGTCTCTGTGAATCTGTCTCTGTGTTTCTGTCTCTGTGTCTCTGGCCCTGTGTCTCCGTCTCTGTATCTCTGTCTCTCTGACTCTGTCTCTGAATCTCTGTCTCTGTGTCTCTGTCTCTTTGTCTCTCTCCCTTTGTCACGGTCTCTGTGTCTCTGTCTCTGTCTCTGTGTCTCTGTGTCTGTGTCTCTGTCACCGTCTCTGCGCCTCTGTTTCTATGTCTCTGTCTCTGTGTCTCGGTCTCTGTGTCTCGGTCTCTGTGTCTCTGCCTCTGAATCTCTGTCTCTGTGTCTCTGTCCCAGAGTCTCCGTCTCTGTGTCTCTGTCTCTGTGTATCTGTCTCTGTGTCTCTGTCTCTGTCTCTGTCCCTGCTTCTCTTTCTCTGTGTCTCTGGCTCTGTGTCTCTGTCCCCGTGTCTCCGTCTCTGTGTTCCTGTCTCTGTGTCTCTGTCTCTGTGTCTCTGTCTCTGTGTCCCTGTCTCTGTGTCCCTATCTCTGTGTCTCTGTCTCGGTGTCTCCGTCCCAGTGTCCCCTCCTCCGTGTCACAGTCTCTGTGTCTCTGTCTCCGTGTCTCCGTCTCTGTGCCTCTGTCTCGGTCTCTGTGTCTCTGTCTCTGTGTCTCTGTCTCTGTGTCTCTGTCGCTGTGTCTCCGTCGCTGCGTCCCTGTCTCTGTGTCTCTGTCTCTGTGTCTCTGTCTCTGTATCTCTGTCTCTGTGTCTCTGTCTCTCTGTCTCTGTCTCTCTCTCTCTGTGTCTCTGTCTCTGTGTCCCTGTCTCTGTGTCTATGCCTCTGTCCGTGTGTCTCTGTACCTGTGTCTTCTTCTCTGTGTGTCGGTCTCTGTGTCTCTACCTCTGTGTCTCTGTCTCGGTGTCTCTGTCCCTGTGTCTCCGTCTCTTTGTCACTGTCCCTCTGTCTGCGTGTCTGTGTCACTGTGTCTGAATCTCTGTCTCTGAGTCTCTGTCTCTGTGTCCCTGTCTCTGTCTCTGTCTCTGTTTCTCTTTCTCTGTGTCTCTGTCTCTATGTCTCTGTCCCTGTGTCTCCGTCTCTGTGTCTCTGTCTCTCTGACTCTGTCTCTGTGTCACTGTCCCTGAATCTCTGTCTCTGTGTCTCTGTCTCTGTGTCTCTGTGTCTGTGTCTTTGTCTCTGTATCTCTGTCTCTCTGACTCTGTCGCTGTGTCACTGTCTCTGAATCTCTGTCTCTGTGTCTCTGTCTCTGTGTCTCTGTCTCTGTGTCTCTGTCTCTGTGTCTCTGTCTCTGTGTCTCTGTCTCTGTGTCTCTGTGTCTGTGTCTCTGTCTCTGTGTCTCTGTCTCTGTGTCTCTGTCTCTGTGTCTCTGTCTCTGTGTCTCTGTCTCTGTGTCTCTGTCTCTGTGTCTCTGTCGCTGTGTCTCCGTCGCTGCGTCCCTGTCTCTGTGTCTCTGTCTCTGTGTCTCTGTCTCTGTATCTCTGTCTCTGTGTCTCTGTCTCTCTGTCTCTGTCTCTCTCTCTCTGTGTCTCTGTCTCTGTGTCCCTGTCTCTGTGTCTATGCCTCTGTCCGTGTGTCTTCTTCTCTGTGTGTCGGTCTCTGTGTCTCTACCTCTGTGTCTCTGTCTCGGTGTCTCTGTCCCTGTTTCTCCGTCTCTTTGTCACTGTCCCTCTGTCTGCGTGTCTGTGTCACTGTGTCTGAATCTCTGTCTCTGAGTCTCTGTCTCTGTGTCTCTGTCTCTGTCTCTGTCTCTGTTTCTCTTTCTCTGTGTCTCTGTCTCTATGTCTCTGTCCCTGTGTCTCCGTCTCTGTGCCTCTGTCTCTCTGACTCTGTCTCTGTGTCACTGTCTCTGAATCTCTGTCTCTGTGTCTCTGTCTCTGTGTCTCTGTGTCTGTGTCTTTGTCTCTGTATCTCTGTCTCTCTGACTCTGTCGCTGTGTCACTGTCTCTGAATCTCTGTCTCTGTGTCTCTGTCTCTGTGTCTCTGTCTCTGTGTCTCTGTCTCTGTGTCTCTGTCTCTGTGTCTCTGTCTCTGTGTCTCTGTGTCTGTGTCTTTGTCTCTGTGTCTCTGTCTCTGTGTCTCTGTCTCTGTGTCTCTGTCTCTGTGTCTCTGTCTCTGTGTCTCTTCTCTGTGTCTCTGTCTATGTTTCTGTGTCTCTCTCTGTGTATCTGGCTCTGTGTCTCTATCTCTGTGTCTCTGTCTCTGTGTCTCTGTCTCTGTCTCAGTTTCCCTTTCTGTGTGTCTCTGGCTCTGTGTCTCTGTCCCTGGGTCTCGGTCTCTGTGTTTCTGTCTCTGTGTCTCTGTCTCTGTGCTTCTGTCTCTGTGTCACTGTCTCGGTGTCTCTGTCTCTGTGCCTCTGTCTCCCTCTCTGTGTCTCTGTCTCTGTGTCTCTGTCGCCGTGTCTCCGTCTCTGCGTCTCTGTCTCTGTGTGTGTGTCTCTGTCTCTGTGTCTCTGTCTCTGTCTCTCTGTCTCTGTGCCTCTATCTCTGTGTCTCTGTCTCTGTGTCTCTGCGTCTCTGTCTCTTTGTCTCTTTCTCTGTGTCTCTGTCTCTGTGTTCCTGTCCCTGTTTCTCTGTCTCTGTCTCTGAGTCTTTGTCTGTGTGACCCTGTCTCTGTGTCTCTGTCCCTGTGTCTCCGTCTCTGTGTATCTGTCTCTCTCTGTGTCTCTGTCTCTGTGTCTTTGTATCTGCGTCTCTCCGACTGTGTGGCTGTGTCACTGTCTCTGAATCTCTGTCTCTGTGTCTCTGTCTCTGTGTCTCTGTCTCTGTGTCTCTGTCTCTGTGCCTCTGTCTCTGTGTCTTGGTCGCTGTGTCTCTGTCCCTGTGTCTCTGTCTCTGTGTCCCTGTCTCTGTGTCTCTGTCTTTGTGTCTCTGTCTCTGTGTCTCTGTCTCTGTGTCTCTGTCTCTGTGTCTCTGTCTCCGTGTCTCTGCGTCCGTGTCTCTGTCTCTGTGTCTCTGTCTCCGTCCCTGTGTCTCTGTCTCTGTGTCTGTGTTTCTGTGTCTCCGTCTCTGTGCCTCTGTCTCTGTCTCTGAGTCTCTGTCTCTGTGTCTCTGTCTATGTGTCCCTGTCTCTGTGTCTCTGTCTCTGTGTATCTGCCTCTGTCTCTCCCTCCCTGTGTCACGGTCCCTGTGTTACCGTCTCTGTGTCTCGGCCTCTGTGTCTCTGTCTCTGTGTCGCTGTCTCTGTCTCAGTTTCTCTTTCCCTGTGTGTCTGTCTCTGTGTCTCTGTCCCTGTGTCCCTGTCTCTGTGTCTCTGTCCCTGTGGCTCCTTCTCTGTGTCACTCTCTCTGTGTCTCTGTCGCTGTGTCTCTGTCTCTATGTTTCAGTCTCTGTATCTCTGTCTCTGTGACTCTGTCTCTGTGTTTCCGTCTCTGTATCTCTGTATCTGTGTCCCTGTCTCTGTGTCTCTGTCTCTGTCTCTGTGTATCTGCCTCTGTGTCTCCCTCCCTCTGTCACGGTCCCTGTGTCTCCGTCTCTGTGTCTCTCTCTCTCTGTGTCTCTGCCGACGTTATCTGTCTCTGTGTCTTGGTCCCTGTATCTCGGTCCATGTGTGTCCGTCTCTGTGTCTCTGTCTCTCTCTCTCTCTCTGTGTCCCTGTCTCCGTGTCTCCGCGTCCGTGTCTCTGTCTCTGTGTCTCTGTCTCCGTCCCTGTGTCTCTGTCTCTCTGTCTGTGTTTCTGTGTCTCCGTCTCTGTGCCTCTGTCTCTGTCTCTGAGTCTCTGTCTCTGTGTCTCTGTCTATGTGTCCCTGTCTCTGTGTCTCTGTCTCGGTGTCTCTGTCCCTGTGGCTCCTTCTCTGTGTCACTCTCTCTGCGTCCCTGACTCTGTGTCTCTGTCTCTGTCTCTGTGTATCTGCCTCTGTGTCTCCCTCCCTGTGTCACGGTCCCTGTGTTACCGTCTCTGTGTCTCGGCCTCTGTGTCTCTGTCTCTGTGTCTCTGTCTCTGTGTCTCTGTCTCCGTATCTCTGTCTCTGTGTCTCTGTCCCTATCTCTCTGTCTCTGTCTGTGTGTCTCTGTCTCTGTGTCTCCGTCTCTGTGTCTCCGTCTCTGTGTCTCCGTCTCTGTGTCTCCGTCTCTGTGTCTTAGTCTCTGTGTCTCTGTCTCTGTGTCTCTGTCTCTGTGTTTCTCTCTCTGTGTCTCTGTCTCTGTGTCTCTGTCTCTCTCACTGTGTCTCCGTCTCTGAATCTCTGTCTCCGTGTCTCTGTCTCTTTGTCTGTGTCTCTGTGCATCTGTCTCTGTGTCTCTGTCTCTGTGTTTCTGTCTCCGTCTCTGTGTCTCTGTCCCTGTGTCCTTGTCCCTGTGTCTCCGTCTCTCTGTTTCTGTCTTTATGTCTCTGTCTCTGTGTCTCTGCCTCTGTGAATCTGTCTCTGTGTCTCTGTCCCAGAGTCTCCGCGTCTGTCTCTCTGTCTCTGTCTCTGTCTCTGTCTCTGTTTCTCTTTCTCTGTGTCTCTGTCCCTGTGTCCTTGTCCCTGTGTCTCCGTCTCTGTGTTTCTGTCTTTATGTCTCTGTCTCTGTGTCTCTGTCTCTGTGAATCTGTCTCTGTGAATCTGTCTCTGTGTTTCTGTCTCTGTGTCTCTGGCATTGTGTCTCCGTCTCTGTATCTCTGTCTCTCTGACTCTGTCTCTGTGTCACTGTCTCTGAATATCTGTCTCTGTGTCTCTGACTCTGTGTCTCTCTCCCTGTGTCACGGTCTCTGTGTCTCGGTCTCTGTGTCTCCGTCTCTGCCTCTCTTTCTCTGTGTCTGTGTCTCCGTCTCTGTGTCTCTGTCTCTCTGTCTCTCTGTCTCTGTCTCTGTGTCTCTGTGTCTGTGTCTCTGTCACCGTCTCTGCGCCTCTGTTTCTATGTCTCTGTCTCTGTGTCTCGGTCTCTGTGTCTCGGTCTCTGAGTCTCGGTCTCTGTGTCTCTGCCTCTGAATCTCTGTCTCTGCGTCTCTGTCCCAGAGTCTCCGTCTCTGTGTCTCTGTCTCTGTCTCTGTCTCTGCTTCTCTTTCTCTGTGTCTCTGCCTCTGTGTCTCTGTCCCTGTGTCTCCGTCTCTGTGTTTCTGTCTCTGTGTCTCTGTCTCTGTGTCTCTGCCTCTGTGTCCCCGTCTCTGTGTCTCTGTCTCTGTGTCTCTGTCTCGGTGTCTCTGTCCCTGTGTCCCCTCCTCCGTGTCACAGTCTCTGTGTCTCTGTCTCCGTGTCTCCGTCTCTGTGCCTCTGTCTCGGTCTCTGTGTCTCTGTCTCTGTGTCTCTCTCTCTGTGTCTCTGTCACTGTGTCTCTGTCTCTGTGTCTCTGTCTCTGTGTCTCTGTCTCTGTGTCTCTGTCTCTGTGTCTCTGTCTCTGTGTCTCTGTCTCTGTGTCATGTCTCTGTGTCTCTGTCTCCGTGTCTCTGTCTCTGTGTCCCCGTCTCTGCGTCTCTGTACCTGTGCCTTCGTCTCTGTGTGTCGGTCTCTGTGTCTCTACCTCTGTGTCTCTGTCTCGGTGTCTCTGTCCCTGTGTCTCCGTCTCTGTGTCACTGTCCCTCTGTCTGCGTGTCTGTGTCAGTGTGTCTGAATCTCTGTCTCTGAGTCTCTGTCTCGGTGTCTCTGTCTCTGTCTCTGTCTCTGTCTCTGTTTCTCTTTCTCTGTGTCTCTGTCTCTGTGTCTCTGTGCCTGTGTCTCCGTCTCTGTGTCTCTCTCTCTCTGTGTCTCTGCCGACGTTATCTGTCTCTGTGTCTCGGTCTCTGTGTCTCGGTCCATGTGTGTCCGTCTCTGTGTCTCTGTCTCTCTCCCTCTCTGTGTCCCTGTCTCCGTGTCTCTGCGTCCGTGTCTCTGTCTCTGTGTCTCTGTCTCCGTCCCTGTGTCCCTGTCTCTGTGTCTCTGCATCAGTGTCTCTGTATCTCCGTCTCTGTGTCTCTGTCTCTGTGTCTCCGTCTCTGTGTCTCCGTCTCTGTGTCTCCGTCTCTGTGTCTCCGTCTCTGTGTCTTAGTCTCTGTGTCTCTGTCTCTGTGTCTCCGTCTCTGTGTCTCTGTCTACGTGTCTCTGTCTCTGTGTCTCTGCCTCTGAATCTCTGTCTCTGTGTCTCTGTCTCTGTGTCTCTCTTCCTGTGTCACGGTCTCTGTGTCTCGGTCTCTGTGTCTCCGTCTCTGCCTCTCTTTCTCTGTGTCTGTGTCTCCGTCTCTGTGTCTCTGTCTCTCTGTCTCTCTGTCTCTGTCTCTGTGTCTCTGTGTCTGTGTCTCTGTCACCGTCTCTGCGCCTCTGTTTCTATGTCTCTGTCTCTGTGTCTCGGTCTCTGTGTCTCGGTCTCTGTGTCTCTGTCCCTGTGTCCCTGTCTCTGTGTCTCTGTCCCTGTGGCTCCTTCTCTGTGTCACTCTCTCTGTGTCTCTGTCGCTGTGTCTCTGTCTCTGTGTCTCTGTCTCTGTGTCTCTGTCTCTGTGTCTCTGTCTCTGTGTCTCTGTCTCTGTGTCTCGGTCTCTGTGTCTCTGTCTCTGTGTCTCCGTCTCTGGGTCTCGGTCTCTGTGTCTCTGTCTCTGTGTCTCTGTCTCTGTGTCTCTGTCTGTGTGTCTCTGCACCTGTGCCTCTGTCTCCGTCTCAGTGTCTCTGTTTCTGTGTCTCTGTCTCTGTGTCTCTGACTCTGTGTCTCTCTCCCTGTGTCACGGTCTCTGTGTCTCGGTCTCTGTGTCTCTGTCTCTGTGTCTCTGTCTCTGTGATCCTGTCATTATGTCTCTGTCTCTGTGTCTCTGTCTCCGTGTCTCCGTCTCTGTGTCTCTGTCTCTGTGTCCCTGTCTCTGTGTCTCCGTCTCTGGGTCTCTGTCTCTGTGTCTCTGTCTCTGTGTCTCTGTCTCTGTGTCTCTGTGTCTCTGTCTCTGTGTCTCTGTCTCTGTGTCTCTGTCTCTGTGTCTCTGTCTCTGTGTCTCTGTCTCTGTGATCCTGTCATTATGTCTCTGTCTCTGTGTCTCTGTCTCCGTGTCTCCGTCTCTGTGTCTCTGTCTCTGTGTCCCTGTCTCTGTGTCTCCGTCTCTGGGTCTCGGTCTCTGTGTCTCTGCCTCTGCATCGCTGTCTCTGTGTCTCTGTCCCAGAGTCTCGGTCTCTGTGTCTCGGTGTCTGTGGCTCTGTCTCCGTGTCTCTGTCTCTTTGTCTGTGTCTCTGTGCATCTGTCTCTGTGTCTCTGTCTCTGTGTTTCTGTCGCCGTCTCCGTGTCTCTGTCCCTGTGTCCTTGTCCCTGTGTCTCCGTCTCTCTGTTCCTGTCTTTATGTCTCTATCTCTGTGTCTCTGTCTCTGTGAATCTGTCTCTGTGTCTCTGTCCCAGAGTCTCCGCGTCTGTCTCTCTGTCTCTGTCTCTGTCTCTGTTTCTCTTTCTCTGTGTCTCTGTCCCTGTGTCCTTGTCCCTGTGTCTCCGTCTCTGTGTTTCTGTCTTTATGTCTCTGTCTCTGTGTCTCTGTCTCTGTGAATCTGTCTCTGTGAATCTGTCTCTGTGTTTCTGTCTCTGTGTCTCTGGCATTGTGTCTCCGTCTCTGTATCTCTGTCTCTGTGTATCTGTCTCTGTGTCTCTGTCTCTGTCTCTGTCTCTGCTTCTCTTTCTCTGTGTCTCTGCCTCTGTGTCTCTGTCCCTGTGTCTCCGTCTCTGTGTTTCAGTCTGTATATCTCTGTCTCTGTGACTCTGTCTCTGTGTTTCCGTCTCTGTATCTCTCTATCTGTGTCCCTGTCTCTGTGTCTCTGTCTCTGTGTCTCTGTCTCTGTGTTTCTCTCTCTGTGTCTCTGTCTCTGTGTCTCTGTCTCTCTCACTGTGTCTCCGTCTCTGAGTCTCTGTCTTTGTGTCTCTGTCTCTGTGTCGCTGTCTCTGTGTCTCTGTCTCTCTCACTGTGTCCCTGTCTCTGCGTCTCTGTTTCTATGTCACTGTCTCTGTGTCTCCGTCTCTGTGTCTCAGTCTCTGTGTCTCTGTCTATGTGTCTCTGCACCTGTGCCTCTGTCTCCGTCTCAGTGTCTCTGTTTCTGTGTCTCTGTACTGTGTCTTCTTCTCTGTGTGTCGGTCTCTGTGTCTCTACCTCTGTGTCTCTGTCTCGGTGTCTCTGTCCCTGTGTCTCCGTCTCTGTGCCACTGTCCCTCTGTCTGCGTGTCTGTGTCACTGTGTCTGAATCTCTGTCTCTGAGTCTCTGTCTCTGTGTCTCTGTCTCTGTCTCTGTCTCTGTTTCTCTTTCTCTGTGTCTCTGTCTCTGTGTCTCTGTCCCTGTGTCTCCGTCTCTGTATCTCTGTCTCTCTGACTCTGTCTCTGTGTCACTGTCTCTGAATCTCTGTCTCTGTGTCTCTGTCTCTGTGTCTCTGTGTCTGTGTCTTTGTCTCTGTATCTCTGTCTCTCTGACTCTGTCGCTGTGTCACTGTCTCTGAATCTCTGTCTCTGTGTCTCTGTCTCTGTGTCTCTGTCTCTGTGTCTCTGTCTCTGTGTCTCTGTCTCTGTGTCTCTGTCTCTGTGTCTCTGTGTCTGTGTCTTTGTCTCTGTGTCTCTGTCTCTGTGTCTCTGTCTCTGTGTCTCTGTCTCTGTGTCTCTGTCTCTGTGTCTCTTCTCTGTGTCTCTGTCTATGTTTCTGTGTCTCTCTCTGTGTATCTGGCTCTGTGTCTCTATCTCTGTGTCTCTGTCTCTGTGTCTCTGTCTCTGTCTCAGTTTCCCTTTCTGTGTGTCTCTGGCTCTGTGTCTCTGTCCCTGGGTCTCGGTCTCTGTGTTTCTGTCTCTGTGTCTCTGTCTCTGTGCTTCTGTCTCTGTGTCACTGTCTCGGTGTCTCTGTCTCTGTGCCTCTGTCTCCCTCTCTGTGTCTCTGTCTCTGTGTCTCTGTCGCCGTGTCTCCGTCTCTGCGTCTCTGTCTCTGTGTGTGTGTCTCTGTCTCTGTGTCTCTGTCTCTGTCTCTCTGTCTCTGTGCCTCTATCTCTGTGTCTCTGTCTCTGTGTCTCTGCGTCTCTGTCTCTTTGTCTCTTTCTCTGTGTCTCTGTCTCTGTGTTCCTGTCCCTGTTTCTCTGTCTCTGTCTCTGAGTCTTTGTCTGTGTGACCCTGTCTCTGTGTCTCTGTCCCTGTGTCTCCGTCTCTGTGTATCTGTCTCTCTCTGTGTCTCTGTCTCTGTGTCTTTGTATCTGCGTCTCTCCGACTGTGTGGCTGTGTCACTGTCTCTGAATCTCTGTCTCTGTGTCTCTGTCTCTGTGTCTCTGTCTCTGTGTCTCTGTCTCTGTGCCTCTGTCTCTGTGTCTTGGTCGCTGTGTCTCTGTCCCTGTGTCTCTGTCTCTGTGTCCCTGTCTCTGTGTCTCTGTCTTTGTGTCTCTGTCTCTGTGTCTCTGTCTCTGTGTCTCTGTCTCTGTGTCTCTGTCTCCGTGTCTCTGCGTCCGTGTCTCTGTCTCTGTGTCTCTGTCTCCGTCCCTGTGTCTCTGTCTCTGTGTCTGTGTTTCTGTGTCTCCGTCTCTGTGCCTCTGTCTCTGTCTCTGAGTCTCTGTCTCTGTGTCTCTGTCTATGTGTCCCTGTCTCTGTGTCTCTGTCTCTGTGTATCTGCCTCTGTCTCTCCCTCCCTGTGTCACGGTCCCTGTGTTACCGTCTCTGTGTCTCGGCCTCTGTGTCTCTGTCTCTGTGTCGCTGTCTCTGTCTCAGTTTCTCTTTCCCTGTGTGTCTGTCTCTGTGTCTCTGTCCCTGTGTCCCTGTCTCTGTGTCTCTGTCCCTGTGGCTCCTTCTCTGTGTCACTCTCTCTGTGTCTCTGTCGCTGTGTCTCTGTCTCTATGTTTCAGTCTCTGTATCTCTGTCTCTGTGACTCTGTCTCTGTGTTTCCGTCTCTGTATCTCTGTATCTGTGTCCCTGTCTCTGTGTCTCTGTCTCTGTCTCTGTGTATCTGCCTCTGTGTCTCCCTCCCTCTGTCACGGTCCCTGTGTCTCCGTCTCTGTGTCTCTCTCTCTCTGTGTCTCTGCCGACGTTATCTGTCTCTGTGTCTTGGTCCCTGTATCTCGGTCCATGTGTGTCCGTCTCTGTGTCTCTGTCTCTCTCTCTCTCTCTGTGTCCCTGTCTCCGTGTCTCCGCGTCCGTGTCTCTGTCTCTGTGTCTCTGTCTCCGTCCCTGTGTCTCTGTCTCTCTGTCTGTGTTTCTGTGTCTCCGTCTCTGTGCCTCTGTCTCTGTCTCTGAGTCTCTGTCTCTGTGTCTCTGTCTATGTGTCCCTGTCTCTGTGTCTCTGTCTCGGTGTCTCTGTCCCTGTGGCTCCTTCTCTGTGTCACTCTCTCTGCGTCCCTGACTCTGTGTCTCTGTCTCTGTCTCTGTGTATCTGCCTCTGTGTCTCCCTCCCTGTGTCACGGTCCCTGTGTTACCGTCTCTGTGTCTCGGCCTCTGTGTCTCTGTCTCTGTGTCTCTGTCTCTGTGTCTCTGTCTCCGTATCTCTGTCTCTGTGTCTCTGTCCCTATCTCTCTGTCTCTGTCTGTGTGTCTCTGTCTCTGTGTCTCCGTCTCTGTGTCTCCGTCTCTGTGTCTCCGTCTCTGTGTCTTAGTCTCTGTGTCTCTGTCTCTGTGTCTCTGTCTCTGTGTTTCTCTCTCTGTGTCTCTGTCTCTGTGTCTCTGTCTCTCTCACTGTGTCTCCGTCTCTGAATCTCTGTCTCCGTGTCTCTGTCTCTTTGTCTGTGTCTCTGTGCATCTGTCTCTGTGTCTCTGTCTCTGTGTTTCTGTCTCCGTCTCTGTGTCTCTGTCCCTGTGTCCTTGTCCCTGTGTCTCCGTCTCTCTGTTTCTGTCTTTATGTCTCTGTCTCTGTGTCTCTGCCTCTGTGAATCTGTCTCTGTGTCTCTGTCCCAGAGTCTCCGCGTCTGTCTCTCTGTCTCTGTCTCTGTCTCTGTCTCTGTTTCTCTTTCTCTGTGTCTCTGTCCCTGTGTCCTTGTCCCTGTGTCTCCGTCTCTGTGTTTCTGTCTTTATGTCTCTGTCTCTGTGTCTCTGTCTCTGTGAATCTGTCTCTGTGAATCTGTCTCTGTGAATCTGTCTCTGTGTTTCTGTCTCTGTGTCTCTGGCATTGTGTCTCCGTCTCTGTATCTCTGTCTCTCTGACTCTGTCTCTGTGTCACTGTCTCTGAATATCTGTCTCTGTGTCTCTGACTCTGTGTCTCTCTCCCTGTGTCACGGTCTCTGTGTCTCGGTCTCTGTGTCTCCGTCTCTGCCTCTCTTTCTCTGTGTCTGTGTCTCCGTCTCTGTGTCTCTGTCTCTCTGTCTCTCTGTCTCTGTCTCTGTGTCTCTGTGTCTGTGTCTCTGTCACCGTCTCTGCGCCTCTGTTTCTATGTCTCTGTCTCTGTGTCTCGGTCTCTGTGTCTCGGTCTCTGAGTCTCGGTCTCTGTGTCTCTGCCTCTGAATCTCTGTCTCTGCGTCTCTGTCCCAGAGTCTCCGTCTCTGTGTCTCTGTCTCTGTCTCTGTCTCTGCTTCTCTTTCTCTGTGTCTCTGCCTCTGTGTCTCTGTCCCTGTGTCTCCGTCTCTGTGTTTCTGTCTCTGTGTCTCTGTCTCTGTGTCTCTGCCTCTGTGTCCCCGTCTCTGTGTCTCTGTCTCTGTGTCTCTGTCTCGGTGTCTCTGTCCCTGTGTCCCCTCCTCCGTGTCACAGTCTCTGTGTCTCTGTCTCCGTGTCTCCGTCTCTGTGCCTCTGTCTCGGTCTCTGTGTCTCTGTCTCTGTGTCTCTCTCTCTGTGTCTCTGTCACTGTGTCTCTGTCTCTGTGTCTCTGTCTCTGTGTCTCTGTCTCTGTGTCTCTGTCTCTGTGTCTCTGTCTCTGTGTCTCTGTCTCTGTGTCATGTCTCTGTGTCTCTGTCTCCGTGTCTCTGTCTCTGTGTCCCCGTCTCTGCGTCTCTGTACCTGTGCCTTCGTCTCTGTGTGTCGGTCTCTGTGTCTCTACCTCTGTGTCTCTGTCTCGGTGTCTCTGTCCCTGTGTCTCCGTCTCTGTGTCACTGTCCCTCTGTCTGCGTGTCTGTGTCAGTGTGTCTGAATCTCTGTCTCTGAGTCTCTGTCTCGGTGTCTCTGTCTCTGTCTCTGTCTCTGTCTCTGTTTCTCTTTCTCTGTGTCTCTGTCTCTGTGTCTCTGTGCCTGTGTCTCCGTCTCTGTGTCTCTCTCTCTCTGTGTCTCTGCCGACGTTATCTGTCTCTGTGTCTCGGTCTCTGTGTCTCGGTCCATGTGTGTCCGTCTCTGTGTCTCTGTCTCTCTCCCTCTCTGTGTCCCTGTCTCCGTGTCTCTGCGTCCGTGTCTCTGTCTCTGTGTCTCTGTCTCCGTCCCTGTGTCCCTGTCTCTGTGTCTCTGCATCAGTGTCTCTGTATCTCCGTCTCTGTGTCTCTGTCTCTGTGTCTCCGTCTCTGTGTCTCCGTCTCTGTGTCTCCGTCTCTGTGTCTCCGTCTCTGTGTCTTAGTCTCTGTGTCTCTGTCTCTGTGTCTCCGTCTCTGTGTCTCTGTCTACGTGTCTCTGTCTCTGTGTCTCTGCCTCTGAATCTCTGTCTCTGTGTCTCTGTCTCTGTGTCTCTCTTCCTGTGTCACGGTCTCTGTGTCTCGGTCTCTGTGTCTCCGTCTCTGCCTCTCTTTCTCTGTGTCTGTGTCTCCGTCTCTGTGTCTCTGTCTCTCTGTCTCTCTGTCTCTGTCTCTGTGTCTCTGTGTCTGTGTCTCTGTCACCGTCTCTGCGCCTCTGTTTCTATGTCTCTGTCTCTGTGTCTCGGTCTCTGTGTCTCGGTCTCTGTGTCTCTGTCCCTGTGTCCCTGTCTCTGTGTCTCTGTCCCTGTGGCTCCTTCTCTGTGTCACTCTCTCTGTGTCTCTGTCGCTGTGTCTCTGTCTCTGTGTCTCTGTCTCTGTGTCTCTGTCTCTGTGTCTCTCTCCCTGTGTCACGGTCTCTGTGTCTCGGTCTCTGTGTCTCTGTCTCTGTGTCTCTGTCTCTGTGATCCTGTCATTATGTCTCTGTCTCTGTGTCTCTGTCTCCGTGTCTCCGTCTCTGTGTCTCTGTCTCTGTGTCCCTGTCTCTGTGTCTCCGTCTCTGGGTCTCTGTCTCTGTGTCTCTGTCTCTGTGTCTCTGTCTCTGTGTCTCTGTGTCTCTGTCTCTGTGTCTCTGTCTCTGTGTCTCTGTCTCTGTGTCTCTGTCTCTGTGTCTCTGTCTCTGTGATCCTGTCATTATGTCTCTGTCTCTGTGTCTCTGTCTCCGTGTCTCCGTCTCTGTGTCTCTGTCTCTGTGTCCCTGTCTCTGTGTCTCCGTCTCTGGGTCTCGGTCTCTGTGTCTCTGCCTCTGCATCGCTGTCTCTGTGTCTCTGTCCCAGAGTCTCGGTCTCTGTGTCTCGGTGTCTGTGGCTCTGTCTCCGTGTCTCTGTCTCTTTGTCTGTGTCTCTGTGCATCTGTCTCTGTGTCTCTGTCTCTGTGTTTCTGTCGCCGTCTCCGTGTCTCTGTCCCTGTGTCCTTGTCCCTGTGTCTCCGTCTCTCTGTTCCTGTCTTTATGTCTCTATCTCTGTGTCTCTGTCTCTGTGAATCTGTCTCTGTGTCTCTGTCCCAGAGTCTCCGCGTCTGTCTCTCTGTCTCTGTCTCTGTCTCTGTTTCTCTTTCTCTGTGTCTCTGTCCCTGTGTCCTTGTCCCTGTGTCTCCGTCTCTGTGTTTCTGTCTTTATGTCTCTGTCTCTGTGTCTCTGTCTCTGTGAATCTGTCTCTGTGAATCTGTCTCTGTGTTTCTGTCTCTGTGTCTCTGGCATTGTGTCTCCGTCTCTGTATCTCTGTCTCTGTGTATCTGTCTCTGTGTCTCTGTCTCTGTCTCTGTCTCTGCTTCTCTTTCTCTGTGTCTCTGCCTCTGTGTCTCTGTCCCTGTGTCTCCGTCTCTGTGTTTCAGTCTGTATATCTCTGTCTCTGTGACTCTGTCTCTGTGTTTCCGTCTCTGTATCTCTCTATCTGTGTCCCTGTCTCTGTGTCTCTGTCTCTGTGTCTCTGTCTCTGTGTTTCTCTCTCTGTGTCTCTGTCTCTGTGTCTCTGTCTCTCTCACTGTGTCTCCGTCTCTGAGTCTCTGTCTTTGTGTCTCTGTCTCTGTGTCGCTGTCTCTGTGTCTCTGTCTCTCTCACTGTGTCCCTGTCTCTGCGTCTCTGTTTCTATGTCACTGTCTCTGTGTCTCCGTCTCTGTGTCTCAGTCTCTGTGTCTCTGTCTATGTGTCTCTGCACCTGTGCCTCTGTCTCCGTCTCAGTGTCTCTGTTTCTGTGTCTCTGTACTGTGTCTTCTTCTCTGTGTGTCGGTCTCTGTGTCTCTACCTCTGTGTCTCTGTCTCGGTGTCTCTGTCCCTGTGTCTCCGTCTCTGTGCCACTGTCCCTCTGTCTGCGTGTCTGTGTCACTGTGTCTGAATCTCTGTCTCTGAGTCTCTGTCTCTGTGTCTCTGTCTCTGTCTCTGTCTCTGTTTCTCTTTCTCTGTGTCTCTGTCTCTGTGTCTCTGTCCCTGTGTCTCCGTCTCTGTATCTCTGTCTCTCTGACTCTGTCTCTGTGTCACTGTCTCTGAATCTCTGTCTCTGTGTCTCTGACTCTGTGTCTCTCTCCCTGTGTCACGGTCTCTGTGTCTCGGTCTCTGTGTCTCCGTCTCTGCCTCTCTTTCTCTGTGTCTGTGTCTCCGTCTCTGTGTCTCTGTCTCTCTGTCTCTCTCTCTCTGTCTCTGTGTATCTGTCTCTGTGTCTCTGTCTCTGTCTCTGTCTCTGCTTCTCTTTCTCTGTGTCTCTGCCTCTGTGTCTCTGTCCCTGTGTCTCCGTCTCTGTGTTTCTGTCTCTGTGTCTCTGTCTCTGTGTCTCTGCCTCTGTGTCCCTGTCTCTGTGTCTCTGTCTCTGTGTCTCTGTCTCGGTGTCTCTGTCCCTGTGTCCCCTCCTCCGTGTCACAGTCTCTGTGTCTCTGTCTCCGTGTCTCCGTCTCTGTGCCTCTGTCTCGGTCTCTGTGTCTCTGTCTCTGTGTCTCTCTCTCTGTGTCTCTGTCGCTGTGTCTCTGTCTCTGTGTCTCTGTCTCTGTGTCTCTGTCTCTGTGTCTCTGTCTCTGTGCCTCTGTCTCTGTGTCTCTGTCTCTGTGTCTCTGTCTCTGTGTCTCTGTCTCCGTGTCTCTGTCTCTGTGTCCCCGTCTCTGCGCCTCTGTACCTGTGCCTTCGTCTCTGTGTGTCGGTCTCTGTGTCTCTACCTCTGTGTCTCTGTCTCGGTGTCTCTGTCCCTGTGTCTCCGTCTCTGTGTCACTGTCCCTCTGTCTGCGTGTCTGTGTCAGTGTGTCTGAATCTCTGTCTCTGAGTCTCTGTCTCTGTGTCTCTGTCTCTGTCTCTGTCTCTGTCTCTGTTTCTCTTTCTCTGTGTCCCTGTCTCTGTGTCTCTGTCCCTGTGTCTCCGTCTCTGTGTCTCTCTCTCTCTGTGTCTCTGCCGACGTTATCTGTCTCTGTGTCTCGGTCTCTGTGTCTCGGTCTCTGTGTCTCGGTCCATGTGTGTCCGTCTCTGTGTCTCTGTCTCTCTCCCTCTCTGTGTCCCTGTCTCCGTGTCTCTGCGTCCGTGTCTCTGTCTCTGTGTCTCTGTCTCCGTCCCTGTGTCCCTGTCTCTGTGTCTCTGTATCTCCGTCTCTGTGTTTCTGTCTCTGTCTCTCCGTCTCTGTGTCTCCGTCTCTGTGTCTCCGTCCCTGTGTCTTAGTCTCTGTGTCTCTGTCCCTGTGTCTCTGTCTCTGTGTCTCGGTCTCTGTGTCTCTGTCTCTGTGTCTCTGCCTCTGAATCTCTGTCTCTGTGTCTCTGTCCCAGAGTCTCCGCGTCTGTGTCTCTGTCTCTGTCTCTGTGTATCTGTCTCTGTGTCTCTGTGTCTGTCTCTGTCTCTGTTTCTCTTTCTCTGTGTCTCTGTCACTGTGTCCCTGTCCCTGTGTCTCTGTCTCTGTGTCTCTGTCTCTGTGTCTCTGTCTCTGTGTCTCTGTCTCTGTGTTCCTGTCATTATGTCTCTGCCTCTGTGTCTCTGTCTCTGTGTCTCTGTCTCTATGTTTCAGTCTGTGTATCTCTGTCTCTGTGACTCTGTCTCTGTGTTTCCGTCTCTGTATCTCTGTATCTGTGTCCCTGTCTCTGTGTCTCTGTCTCTGTGTCTCTGTCTCTGTGTTTCTCTCTCTGTGTCTCTGTCTCTGTGTCTCTGTCTCTCTCACTGTGTCTCCGTCTCTGAATCTCTGTCTTTGTGTCTCTGTCTCTGTGTCGCTGTCTCTGTGTCTCAGTCTCTCTCACTGTGTCCCTGTCTCTGCGTCTCTGTTTCTATGTCACTGTCTCTGTGTCTCCGTCTCTGTGTCTCAGTCTCTGTGTCTCTGTCTGTGTGTCTCTGCACCTGTGCCTCTGTCTCCGTCTCAGTGTCTCTGTTTCTGTGTCTCTGTCTCTAAGTCTCCGTCTCTGGGTCTCGGTCTCTGTGTCTCTGCCTCTGCATCGCTGTCTCTGTGTCTCTGTCCCAGAGTCTCGGTCTCTGTGTCTCGGTGTCTGTGGCTCTGTGTCCGTGTCTCTGTCTCTTTGTCTGTGTCTCTGTGCATCTGTCTCTGTGTCTCTGTCTCTGTGTTTATGTCTCCGTCTCTGTGTCTCTGTCCCTGTGTCCTTGTCCCTGTGTCTCCGTCTCTGTGTTTCTGTCTTTATGTCTCTGTCTCTGTGTCTCTGTCTCTGTGAATCTGTCTCTGTGTCTCTGTCCCAGAGTCTCCGCGTCTGTCTCTCTGTCTCTGTCTCTGTGTCTCTGTCTCTGTCTCTGTCTCTGTGTCTCTGTCTCTGTGTCTCTGTCTCTGTGTTTCTGTCTTTATGTCTCTGTCTCTGTGTCTCTGTCTCTGTGTCTCTGTGTCTGTGTCTCTGTCTCTGTGTCTCTGTCTCTGTGTCTCTGTCTCTGTGTCTCTGTCTCTGTGTCTCTGTCTCTGTGTCTCTGTCTCTGTGTCTCTGTCTCTGTGTCTCTGTCGCTGTGTCTCCGTCGCTGCGTCCCTGTCTCTGTGTCTCTGTCTCTGTGTCTCTGTCTCTGTATCTCTGTCTCTGTGTCTCTGTCTCTCTGTCTCTGTCTCTCTCTCTCTGTGTCTCTGTCTCTGTGTCCCTGTCTCTGTGTCTATGCCTCTGTCCGTGTGTCTTCTTCTCTGTGTGTCGGTCTCTGTGTCTCTACCTCTGTGTCTCTGTCTCGGTGTCTCTGTCCCTGTTTCTCCGTCTCTTTGTCACTGTCCCTCTGTCTGCGTGTCTGTGTCACTGTGTCTGAATCTCTGTCTCTGAGTCTCTGTCTCTGTGTCTCTGTCTCTGTCTCTGTCTCTGTTTCTCTTTCTCTGTGTCTCTGTCTCTATGTCTCTGTCCCTGTGTCTCCGTCTCTGTGCCTCTGTCTCTCTGACTCTGTCTCTGTGTCACTGTCTCTGAATCTCTGTCTCTGTGTCTCTGTCTCTGTGTCTCTGTGTCTGTGTCTTTGTCTCTGTATCTCTGTCTCTCTGACTCTGTCGCTGTGTCACTGTCTCTGAATCTCTGTCTCTGTGTCTCTGTCTCTGTGTCTCTGTCTCTGTGTCTCTGTCTCTGTGTCTCTGTCTCTGTGTCTCTGTCTCTGTGTCTCTGTGTCTGTGTCTTTGTCTCTGTGTCTCTGTCTCTGTGTCTCTGTCTCTGTGTCTCTGTCTCTGTGTCTCTGTCTCTGTGTCTCTTCTCTGTGTCTCTGTCTATGTTTCTGTGTCTCTCTCTGTGTATCTGGCTCTGTGTCTCTATCTCTGTGTCTCTGTCTCTGTGTCTCTGTCTCTGTCTCAGTTTCCCTTTCTGTGTGTCTCTGGCTCTGTGTCTCTGTCCCTGGGTCTCGGTCTCTGTGTTTCTGTCTCTGTGTCTCTGTCTCTGTGCTTCTGTCTCTGTGTCACTGTCTCGGTGTCTCTGTCTCTGTGCCTCTGTCTCCCTCTCTGTGTCTCTGTCTCTGTGTCTCTGTCGCCGTGTCTCCGTCTCTGCGTCTCTGTCTCTGTGTGTGTGTCTCTGTCTCTGTGTCTCTGTCTCTGTCTCTCTGTCTCTGTGCCTCTATCTCTGTGTCTCTGTCTCTGTGTCTCTGCGTCTCTGTCTCTTTGTCTCTTTCTCTGTGTCTCTGTCTCTGTGTTCCTGTCCCTGTTTCTCTGTCTCTGTCTCTGAGTCTTTGTCTGTGTGACCCTGTCTCTGTGTCTCTGTCCCTGTGTCTCCGTCTCTGTGTATCTGTCTCTCTCTGTGTCTCTGTCTCTGTGTCTTTGTATCTGCGTCTCTCCGACTGTGTGGCTGTGTCACTGTCTCTGAATCTCTGTCTCTGTGTCTCTGTCTCTGTGTCTCTGTCTCTGTGTCTCTGTCTCTGTGCCTCTGTCTCTGTGTCTTGGTCGCTGTGTCTCTGTCCCTGTGTCTCTGTCTCTGTGTCCCTGTCTCTGTGTCTCTGTCTTTGTGTCTCTGTCTCTGTGTCTCTGTCTCTGTGTCTCTGTCTCTGTGTCTCTGTCTCCGTGTCTCTGCGTCCGTGTCTCTGTCTCTGTGTCTCTGTCTCCGTCCCTGTGTCTCTGTCTCTGTGTCTGTGTTTCTGTGTCTCCGTCTCTGTGCCTCTGTCTCTGTCTCTGAGTCTCTGTCTCTGTGTCTCTGTCTATGTGTCCCTGTCTCTGTGTCTCTGTCTCTGTGTATCTGCCTCTGTCTCTCCCTCCCTGTGTCACGGTCCCTGTGTTACCGTCTCTGTGTCTCGGCCTCTGTGTCTCTGTCTCTGTGTCGCTGTCTCTGTCTCAGTTTCTCTTTCCCTGTGTGTCTGTCTCTGTGTCTCTGTCCCTGTGTCCCTGTCTCTGTGTCTCTGTCCCTGTGGCTCCTTCTCTGTGTCACTCTCTCTGTGTCTCTGTCGCTGTGTCTCTGTCTCTATGTTTCAGTCTCTGTATCTCTGTCTCTGTGACTCTGTCTCTGTGACTCTGTCTCTGTGTTTCCGTCTCTGTATCTCTGTATCTGTGTCCCTGTCTCTGTGTCTCTGTCTCTGTCTCTGTGTATCTGCCTCTGTGTCTCCCTCCCTCTGTCACGGTCCCTGTGTCTCCGTCTCTGTGTCTCTCTCTCTCTGTGTCTCTGCCGACGTTATCTGTCTCTGTGTCTTGGTCCCTGTATCTCGGTCCATGTGTGTCCGTCTCTGTGTCTCTGTCTCTCTCTCTCTCTCTGTGTCCCTGTCTCCGTGTCTCCGCGTCCGTGTCTCTGTCTCTGTGTCTCTGTCTCCGTCCCTGTGTCTCTGTCTCTCTGTCTGTGTTTCTGTGTCTCCGTCTCTGTGCCTCTGTCTCTGTCTCTGAGTCTCTGTCTCTGTGTCTCTGTCTATGTGTCCCTGTCTCTGTGTCTCTGTCTCGGTGTCTCTGTCCCTGTGGCTCCTTCTCTGTGTCACTCTCTCTGCGTCCCTGACTCTGTGTCTCTGTCTCTGTCTCTGTGTATCTGCCTCTGTGTCTCCCTCCCTGTGTCACGGTCCCTGTGTTACCGTCTCTGTGTCTCGGCCTCTGTGTCTCTGTCTCTGTGTCTCTGTCTCTGTGTCTCTGTCTCCGTATCTCTGTCTCTGTGTCTCTGTCCCTATCTCTCTGTCTCTGTCTGTGTGTCTCTGTCTCTGTGTCTCCGTCTCTGTGTCTCCGTCTCTGTGTCTCCGTCTCTGTGTCTCCGTCTCTGTGTCTTAGTCTCTGTGTCTCTGTCTCTGTGTCTCTGTCTCTGTGTTTCTCTCTCTGTGTCTCTGTCTCTGTGTCTCTGTCTCTCTCACTGTGTCTCCGTCTCTGAATCTCTGTCTCCGTGTCTCTGTCTCTTTGTCTGTGTCTCTGTGCATCTGTCTCTGTGTCTCTGTCTCTGTGTTTCTGTCTCCGTCTCTGTGTCTCTGTCCCTGTGTCCTTGTCCCTGTGTCTCCGTCTCTCTGTTTCTGTCTTTATGTCTCTGTCTCTGTGTCTCTGCCTCTGTGAATCTGTCTCTGTGTCTCTGTCCCAGAGTCTCCGCGTCTGTCTCTCTGTCTCTGTCTCTGTCTCTGTCTCTGTTTCTCTTTCTCTGTGTCTCTGTCCCTGTGTCCTTGTCCCTGTGTCTCCGTCTCTGTGTTTCTGTCTTTATGTCTCTGTCTCTGTGTCTCTGTCTCTGTGAATCTGTCTCTGTGAATCTGTCTCTGTGTTTCTGTCTCTGTGTCTCTGGCATTGTGTCTCCGTCTCTGTATCTCTGTCTCTCTGACTCTGTCTCTGTGTCACTGTCTCTGAATCTCTGTCTCTGTGTCTCTGACTCTGTGTCTCTCTCCCTGTGTCACGGTCTCTGTGTCTCGGTCTCTGTGTCTCCGTCTCTGCCTCTCTTTCTCTGTGTCTGTGTCTCCGTCTCTGTGTCTCTGTCTCTCTGTCTCTCTGTCTCTGTCTCTGTGTCTCTGTGTCTGTGTCTCTGTCACCGTCTCTGCGCCTCTGTTTCTATGTCTCTGTCTCTGTGTCTCGGTCTCTGTGTCTCGGTCTCTGAGTCTCGGTCTCTGTGTCTCTGCCTCTGAATCTCTGTCTCTGCGTCTCTGTCCCAGAGTCTCCGTCTCTGTGTCTCTGTCTCTGTCTCTGTCTCTGCTTCTCTTTCTCTGTGTCTCTGCCTCTGTGTCTCTGTCCCTGTGTCTCCGTCTCTGTGTTTCTGTCTCTGTGTCTCTGTCTCTGTGTCTCTGCCTCTGTGTCCCCGTCTCTGTGTCTCTGTCTCTGTGTCTCTGTCTCGGTGTCTCTGTCCCTGTGTCCCCTCCTCCGTGTCACAGTCTCTGTGTCTCTGTCTCCGTGTCTCCGTCTCTGTGCCTCTGTCTCGGTCTCTGTGTCTCTGTCTCTGTGTCTCTCTCTCTGTGTCTCTGTCACTGTGTCTCTGTCTCTGTGTCTCTGTCTCTGTGTCTCTGTCTCTGTGTCTCTGTCTCTGTGTCTCTGTCTCTGTGTCTCTGTCTCTGTGTCATGTCTCTGTGTCTCTGTCTCCGTGTCTCTGTCTCTGTGTCCCCGTCTCTGCGTCTCTGTACCTGTGCCTTCGTCTCTGTGTGTCGGTCTCTGTGTCTCTACCTCTGTGTCTCTGTCTCGGTGTCTCTGTCCCTGTGTCTCCGTCTCTGTGTCACTGTCCCTCTGTCTGCGTGTCTGTGTCAGTGTGTCTGAATCTCTGTCTCTGAGTGTCTGTCTCGGTGTCTCTGTCTCTGTCTCTGTCTCTGTCTCTGTTTCTCTTTCTCTGTGTCTCTGTCTCTGTGTCTCTGTCCCTGTGTCTCCGTCTCTGTGTCTCTCTCTCTCTGTGTCTCTGCCGACGTTATCTGTCTCTGTGTCTCGGTCTCTGTGTCTCGGTCCATGTGTGTCCGTCTCTGTGTCTCTGTCTCTCTCCCTCTCTGTGTCCCTGTCTCCGTGTCTCTGCGTCCGTGTCTCTGTCTCTGTGTCTCTGTCTCCGTCCCTGTGTCCCTGTCTCTGTGTCTCTGCATCAGTGTCTCTGTATCTCCGTCTCTGTGTCTCTGTCTCTGTGTCTCCGTCTCTGTGTCTCCGTCTCTGTGTCTCCATCTCTGTGTCTCCGTCTCTGTGTCTTAGTCTCTGTGTCTCTGTCTCTGTGTCTCCGTCTCTGTGTCTCTGTCTACGTGTCTCTGTCTCTGTGTCTCTGCCTCTGAATCTCTGTCTCTGTGTCTCTGTCTCTGTGTCTCTCTCCCTGTGTCACGGTCTCTGTGTCTCGGTCTCTGTGTCTCCGTCTCTGCCTCTCTTTCTCTGTGTCTGTGTCTCCGTCTCTGTGTCTCTGTCTCTCTGTCTCTCTGTCTCTGTCTCTGTGTCTCTGTGTCTGTGTCTCTGTCACCGTCTCTGCGCCTCTGTTTCTATGTCTCTGTCTCTGTGTCTCGGTCTCTGTGTCTCGGTCTCTGTGTCTCTGTCCCTGTGTCCCTGTCTCTGTGTCTCTGTCCCTGTGGCTCCTTCTCTGTGTCACTCTCTCTGTGTCTCTGTCGCTGTGTCTCTGTCTCTGTGTCTCTGTCTCTGTGTCTCTGTCTCTGTGTCTCTGTCTCTGTGTCTCTGTCTCTGTGTCTCGGTCTCTGTGTCTCTGTCTCTGTGTCTCCGTCTCTGGGTCTCGGTCTCTGTGTCTCTGTCTCTGTGTCTCTGTCTCTGTGTCTCTGTCTGTGTGTCTCTGCACCTGTGCCTCTGTCTCCGTCTCAGTGTCTCTGTTTCTGTGTCTCTGTCTCTGTGTCTCTGACTCTGTGTCTCTCTCCCTGTGTCACGGTCTCTGTGTCTCGGTCTCTGTGTCTCTGTCTCTGTGTCTCTGTCTCTGTGATCCTGTCATTATGTCTCTGTCTCTGTGTCTCTGTCTCCGTGTCTCCGTCTCTGTGTCTCTGTCTCTGTGTCCCTGTCTCTGTGTCTCCGTCTCTGGGTCTCTGTCTCTGTGTCTCTGTCTCTGTGTCTCTGTCTCTGTGTCTCTGTGTCTCTGTCTCTGTGTCTCTGTCTCTGTGTCTCTGTCTCTGTGTCTCTGTCTCTGTGTCTCTGTCTCCTTGATCCTGTCATTATGTCTCTGTCTCTGTGTCTCTGTCTCCGTGTCTCCGTCTCTGTGTCTCTGTCTCTGTGTCCCTGTCTCTGTGTCTCCGTCTCTGGGTCTCGGTCTCTGTGTCTCTGCCTCTGCATCGCTGTCTCTGTGTCTCTGTCCCAGAGTCTCGGTCTCTGTGTCTCGGTGTCTGTGGCTCTGTCTCCGTGTCTCTGTCTCTTTGTCTGTGTCTCTGTGCATCTGTCTCTGTGTCTCTGTCTCTGTGTTTCTGTCGCCGTCTCCGTGTCTCTGTCCCTGTGTCCTTGTCCCTGTGTCTCCGTCTCTCTGTTCCTGTCTTTATGTCTCTATCTCTGTGTCTCTGTCTCTGTGAATCTGTCTCTGTGTCTCTGTCCCAGAGTCTCCGCGTCTGTCTCTCTGTCTCTGTCTCTGTCTCTGTTTCTCTTTCTCTGTGTCTCTGTCCCTGTGTCCTTGTCCCTGTGTCTCCGTCTCTGTGTTTCTGTCTTTATGTCTCTGTCTCTGTGTCTCTGTCTCTGTGAATCTGTCTCTGTGAATCTGTCTCTGTGTTTCTGTCTCTGTGTCTCTGGCATTGTGTCTCCGTCTCTGTATCTCTGTCTCTGTGTATCTGTCTCTGTGTCTCTGTCTCTGTCTCTGTCTCTGCTTCTCTTTCTCTGTGTCTCTGCCTCTGTGTCTCTGTCCCTGTGTCTCCGTCTCTGTGTTTCAGTCTGTATATCTCTGTCTCTGTGACTCTGTCTCTGTGTTTCGGTCTCTGTATCTCTCTATCTGTGTCCCTGTCTCTGTGTCTCTGTCTCTGTGTCTCTGTCTCTGTGTTTCTCTCTCTGTGTCTCTGTCTCTGTGTCTCTGTCTCTCTCACTGTGTCTCCGTCTCTGAGTCTCTGTCTTTGTGTCTCTGTCTCTGTGTCGCTGTCTCTGTGTCTCTGTCTCTCTCACTGTGTCCCTGTCTCTGCGTCTCTGTTTCTATGTCACTGTCTCTGTGTCTCCGTCTCTGTGTCTCAGTCTCTGTGTCTCTGTCTATGTGTCTCTGCACCTGTGCCTCTGTCTCCGTCTCAGTGTCTCTGTTTCTGTGTCTCTGTACTGTGTCTTCTTCTCTGTGTGTCGGTCTCTGTGTCTCTACCTCTGTGTCTCTGTCTCGGTGTCTCTGTCCCTGTGTCTCCGTCTCTGTGCCACTGTCCCTCTGTCTGCGTGTCTGTGTCACTGTGTCTGAATCTCTGTCTCTGAGTCTCTGTCTCTGTGTCTCTGTCTCTGTCTCTGTCTCTGTTTCTCTTTCTCTGTGTCTCTGTCTCTGTGTCTCTGTCCCTGTGTCTCCGTCTCTGTATCTCTGTCTCTCTGACTCTGTCTCTGTGTCACTGTCTCTGAATCTCTGTCTCTGTGTCTCTGACTCTGTGTCTCTCTCCCTGTGTCACGGTCTCTGTGTCTCGGTCTCTGTGTCTCCGTCTCTGCCTCTCTTTCTCTGTGTCTGTGTCTCCGTCTCTGTGTCTCTGTCTCTCTGTCTCTCTCTCTCTGTCTCTGTGTATCTGTCTCTGTGTCTCTGTCCCTGTCTCTGTCTCTGCTTCTCTTTCTCTGTGTCTCTGCCTCTGTGTCTCTGTCCCTGTGTCTCCGTCTCTGTGTTTCTGTCTCTGTGTCTCTGTCTCTGTGTCTCTGCCTCTGTGTCCCTGTCTCTGTGTCTCTGTCTCTGTGTCTCTGTCTCGGTGTCTCTGTCCCTGTGTCCCCTCCTCCGTGTCACAGTCTCTGTGTCTCTGTCTCCGTGTCTCCGTCTCTGTGCCTCTGTCTCGGTCTCTGTGTCTCTGTCTCTGTGTCTCTCTCTCTGTGTCTCTGTCGCTGTGTCTCTGTCTCTGTGTCTCTGTCTCTGTGTCTCTGTCTCTGTGTCTCTGTCTCTGTGCCTCTGTCTCTGTGTCTCTGTCTCTGTGTCTCTGTCTCTGTGTCTCTGTCTCCGTGTCTCTGTCTCTGTGTCCACGTCTCTGCGCCTCTGTACCTGTGCCTTCGTCTCTGTGTGTCGGTCTCTGTGTCTCTACCTCTGTGTCTCTGTCTCGGTGTCTCTGTCCCTGTGTCTCCGTCTCCGTGTCACTGTCCCTCTGTCTGCGTGTCTGTGTCAGTGTGTCTGAATCTCTGTCTCTGAGTCTCTGTCTCTGTGTCTCTGTCTCTGTCTCTGTCTCTGTCTCTGTTTCTCTTTCTCTGTGTCCCTGTCTCTGTGTCTCTGTCCCTGTGTCTCCGTCTCTGTGTCTCTCTCTCTCTGTGTCTCTGCCGACGTTATCTGTCTCTGTGTCTCGGTCTCTGTGTCTCGGTCTCTGTGTCTCGGTCCATGTGTGTCCGTCTCTGTGTCTCTGTCTCTCTCCCTCTCTGTGTCCCTGTCTCCGTGTCTCTGCGTCCGTGTCTCTGTCTCTGTGTCTCTGTCTCCGTCCCTGTGTCCCTGTCTCTGTGTCTCTGTATCTCCGTCTCTGTGACTCTGTCTCTGTCTCTCCGTCTCTGTGTCTCCGTCTCTGTGTCTCCGTCTCTGTGTCTCCGTCCCTGTGTCTTAGTCTCTGTGTCTCTGTCCCTGTGTCTCTGTCTCTGTGTCTCGGTCTCTGTGTCTCTGTCTCTGTGTCTCTGTGTGTCCGTCTCTGTGTCTCTGTCTCTGTGTCCATGTCTCTGTGTCTCTGTCCCTGTGTCTCTGTCTCTGTGTCTCTGTCTCTGTGTCTCTGTCTCTGTGTCTCTGTTTCTGTGTCTCTGCCTCTGTGTCTCTGTCTCTGTGTCTCTGTCTCTGTGTCTCTGTCTCTGTGTCTCTGTCTCTGTGTCTCTGTCTCTGTGTCTCGGTCTCTGTGTCTCTGTCTCTGTGTCTCCGTCTCTGGGTCTCGGTCTCTGTGTCTCTGCCTCTGCATCGCTGTCTCTGTGTCTCTGTCTCTGTGTATCTGCCTCTGTCTCTGTCTCTGTTTCTCTTTCTCTGTGTCTCTGTCTCTGTGTCTCTGTCTCTGTGTCTCTGTCTCTGTGTCTCTGTCTCTGTGTCTCGGTCTCTGTGTCTCTGTCTCTGTGTCTCCGTCTCTGGGTCTCGGTCTCTGTGTCTCTGCCTCTGCATCGCTGTCTCTGTGTCTCTGTCTCTGTGTCTCTGCCTCTGTCTCTGTCTCTGTTTCTCTTTCTCTGTGTCTCTGTGCCTGTGTCCTTGTCCCTGTGTCCTTGTCCCTGTGTCTCCGTCTCTGTGTCTCTGTCTCTGTGTCTCTGTCTCTGTGTCTCTGTCTCTGTGTCTCTGTCTCTGTCTCTGTCTCTGCTTCTCTTTCTCTGTGTCTCTGCCTCTGTGTCTCTGTCCCTGTGTCTCTGTCTCTATGTTTCAGTCTGTGTATCTCTGTCTCTGTGACTCTGTCTCTGTGTTTCCGTCTCTGTATCTCTGTATCTGTGTCCCTGTCTCTGTGTCTCTGTCTCTGTGTCTCTGTCTCTGTGTTTCTCTCTCTGTGTCTCTGTCTCTGTGTCTCTGTCTCTCTCACTGTGTCTCCGTCTCTGAATCTCTGTCTTTGTGTCTCTGTCTCTGTGTCGCTGTCTCTGTGTCTCTGTCTCTCTCACTGTGTCCCTGTCTCTGCGTCTCTGTTTCTATGTCACTGTCTCTGTGTCTCTGTCTCTGTGTTTCTGTCTCCGTCTCTGTGTCTCTGTCTCTGTGTCTCTGTCTCTATGTCTCTGTCTCTGTCTCTGATTCCCTTTCTCTGTGTCTCTACCCCTGTGTCTCCGTCTCTGTGTCTCTGTCTCTGTGTCTCTGTCTCTGTGTCTCTGTCTCTGTGTCTGTGTCTCTGTGTCTCTGTCTCTGTGTCTCTGTCTCTGTGTCTCTGTCTCTGTGTCTCTGTCTCTGTGTCTCTGTCTCTGTGTCTCTGTTTCTCTGTCTCTGTGTCGCTGTCTCTGTGTCTCTGTCTCTGTGTCTCTGTCTCTGTGTCTCTGTCTCTGTGTCTCTGTCTCTGTGTCTCTGTCTCTGTGTCTCTGTCTCTGTGTCTCTGTCATTATGTCTCTGTCTCTGTGTCTCTGTCTCTGTGTCTCCGTCTCTGTGTCTCTGTCTCTGTGTCTCCGTCTCTGTGTCTCTGCCCCTGTGTCCATGTCTCTGTGTCTCTGTCTCTGTGTCTCTGTCTCTGTGTCTCTGTTTCTGTGTCTCTGTCTCTGTGTCTCTGTCTCTGTGTCTCTGTCTCTGTGTCTCTGTCTCTGTGTCTCGGTCTCTGTGTCTCTGTCTCTGTGTCTCCGTCTCTGGGTCTCGGTCTCTGTGTCTCTGCCTCTGCATCGCTGTCTCTGTGTCTCTGTCTCTGTGTCTCTGTCTCTGTGTCTCTGCCTCTGTCTCTGTCTCTGTTTCTCTTTCTCTGTGTCTCTGTCCCTGTGTCCTTGTCCCTGTGTCTCCGTCTCTGTGTCTCTGTCTCTGTGTCTCTGTCTCTGTGTCTCTGTCTCTGTCTCTGTCTCTGCTTCTCTTTCTCTGTGTCTCTGCCTCTGTGTCTCTGTCCCTGTGTCTCTGTCTCTATGTTTCAGTCTGTGTATCTCTGTCTCTGTGACTCTGTCTCTGTGTTTCCGTCTCTGTATCTCTGTATCTGTGTCCCTGTCTCTGTGTCTCTGTCTCTGTGTCTCTGTCTCTGTGTTTCTCTCTCTGTGTCTCTGTCTCTGTGTCTTGTCTCTCTCACTGTGTCTCCGTCTCTGAGTCTCTGCCTTTGTGTCTCTGTCTCTGTGTCGCTGTCTCTGTGTCTCTGTCTCTCTCACTGTGTCCCTGTCTCTGCGTCTCTGTTTCTATGTCACTGTCTCTGTGTCTCCGTCTCTGTGTCTCAGTCTCTGTGTCTCTGTCTGTGTGTCTCTGCACCTGTGCCTCTGTCTCCGTCTCTGTGTCTCTGTCTCTGTGTCTCTGCCTCTGTCTCTGTCTCTGTTTCTCTTTCTGTGTGTCTCTGTGCCTGTGTCCTTGTCCCTGTGTCTCCGTCTCTGTGTCTCTGTCTCTGTGTCTCTGTCTCTGTATCTCTGTCTCTGTGTCTCTGTCTCTGTCTCTGTCCCTGCTTCTCTTTCTCTGTGTCTCTGCCTCTGTGTCTCTGTCCCTGTGTCTCTGTCTCTATGTTTCAGTCTGTGTATCTCTGTCTCTGTGACTCTGTCTCTGTGTTTCCGTCTCTGTATCTCTGTATCTGTGTCCCTGTCTCTGTGTCTCTGTCTCTGTGTCTCTGTCTCTGTGTTTCTCTCTCTGTGTTTCTGTCTCTGTGTCTCTGTCTCTCTCACTGTGTCTCCGTCTCTGAATCTCTGTCTTTGTGTCTCTGTCTCTGTGTCTCTGTCTCTGTGTCTCTGTCTCTGTGTCTCTGTCTCTGTGTCTCCGTCTCTGTGTCTCTGTCTCTGTGTCCCTGCCTCTGTGTCTCTGTCCCTGTGTCTCTGTCTCTGTGTCTCTGTCTCTGTGTCTCTGTTTCTGTGTATCTGTCTCTGTGTCTCTGTCTCTGTGTCTCTGTCTCTGTGTCTCTGTCTCTGTGTCTCTGTCTCTGTGTCTCGGTCTCTGTGTCCCTGTCTCTGTGTCTCCGTCTCTGTGTTTCTGTCTCCGTCTCTGTGTCTCTGTCCCTGTGTCCTTGTCCCTGTGTCTCCGTCTCTGTGTTTCTGTCTTTATGTCTCTGTCTCTGTGTCTCTGTCTCTGTGAATCTGTCTCTGTGTCTCTGTCCCAGAGTCTCCGCGTCTGTCTCTCTGTCTCTGTCTCTGTGTCTCTGTCTCTGTCTCTGTCTCTGTTTCTCTTTCTCTGTGTCTCTGTCCCTGTGTCCTTGTCCCTGTGTCTCCGTCTCTGTGTTTCTGTGTTTATGTCTCTGTCTCTGTGTCTCTGTCTCTGTGAATCTGTCTCTGTGAATCTGTCTCTGTGTTTCTGTCTCTGTGTCTCTGGCATTGTGTCTCCGTCTCTGTATCTCTGTCTCTCTGACTCTGTCTCTGTGTCACTGTCTCTGAATCTCTGTCTCTGTGTCTCTGAATCTGTGTCTCTCTCCCTGTGTCACGGTCTCTGTGTCTCGGTCTCTGTGTCTCCGTCTCTGCTTCTCTTTCTCTGTGTCTGTGTCTCCGTCTCTGTGTCTCTGTCTCCCTGTCTCTCTGTCTCTGTCTCTGTGTCTCGGTCTCTGTGTCTCGGTCTCTGTGTCTCGGTCTCTGTGTCTCTGCCTCTGAATCTCTGCCTCTGCGTCTCTGTCCCAGAGTCTCCGTCTCTGTGTCTCTGTCTCTGTGTATCTGTCTCTGTGTCTCTGTCTCTGTCTCTGTCTCTGCTTCTCTTTCTCTGTGTCTCTGCCTCTGTGTTTCTGACCCTGTGTCTCCGTCTCTGTGTTTCTGTCTCTGTGTCTCTGTCTCTGTGTCTCTGCCTCTGTGTCCCTGTCTCTGTGTCTCTGTCTCTGTGTTTCTGTCTCCGTCTCTGTGTCTCTGTCTCTGTGTCTCTGTCTCTATGTCTCTGTCCCTGTCTCTGATTCCCTTTCTCTGTGTCTCTACCCCTGTGTCTCCGTCTCTGTGTCTCTGTCTCTGTGTCTCTGTCTCTGTGTCTCTGTCTCTGTGTCTGTGTCTCTGTGTCTCTGTCTCTGTGTCTCTGTCTCTGTGTCTCTGTCTGTGTGTCTCTGTCTCTGTGTCTCTGTCTCTGTGTCTCTGTCTCTGTGTCTCTGTCTCTGTGTCTCTGTCTCTGTGTCTCTGTCTCTGTGTCTCTGTCTCTGTGTCTCTGTCTCTGTGTCTCTGTGTCTCTGTCTCTGTGTCTCTGTCTCTGTGTCTCTGTCTCTGTGTCTCTGTCTCTGTGTCTCTGTCTCTGTGTCTCTGTCTCTGTGTCTCTGTCTCTGTGTTCCTGTCATTATGTCTCTGCCTCTGTGTCTCTGTCTCTGTGTGTCCGTCTCTGTGTCTCTGTCTCTGTGTCCATGTCTCTGTGTCTCTGTCCCTGTGTCTCTGTCTCTGTGTCTCTGTCTCTGTGTCTCTGTCTCTGTGTCTCTGTTTCTGTGTCTCTGCCTCTGTGTCTCTGTCTCTGTGTCTCTGTCTCTGTGTCTCTGTCTCTGTGTCTCTGTCTCTGTGTCTCTGTCTCTGTGTCTCGGTCTCTGTGTCTCTGTCTCTGTGTCTCCGTCTCTGGGTCTCGGTCTCTGTGTCTCTGCCTCTGCATCGCTGTCTCTGTGTCTCTGTCTCTGTGTATCTGCCTCTGTCTCTGTCTCTGTTTCTCTTTCTCTGTGTCTCTGTCCCTGTGTCCTTGTCCTTGTGTCTCCGTCTCTGTGTCTCTGTGTCTCTGTCTCTGTGTCTCTGTCTCTGTGTCTCTGTCTCTGTCTCTGTCTCTGCTTCTCTTTCTCTGTGTCTCTGCCTCTGTGTCTCTGTCCCTGTGTCTCTGTCTCTATGTTTCAGTCTGTGTATCTCTGTCTCTGTGACTCTGTCTCTGTGTTTCCGTCTCTGTATCTCTGTATCTGTGTCCCTGTCTCTGTGTCTCTGTCTCTGTGTCTCTGTCTCTGTGTTTCTCTCTCTGTGTCTCTGTCTCTGTGTCTCTGTCTCTCTCACTGTGTCTCCGTCTCTGAATCTCTGTCTTTGTGTCTCTGTCTCTGTGTCGCTGTCTCTGTGTCTCTGTCTCTCTCACTGTGTCCCTGTCTCTGCGTCTCTGTTTCTATGTCACTGTCTCTGTGTCTCCGTCTCTGTGTCTCAGTCTCTGTGTCTCTGTCTGTGTGTCTCTGCACCTGTGCCTCTGTCTCCGTCTCAGTGTCTCTGTTTCTGTGTCTCTGTCTCTGTGTATCTGTCTCTGTGTCTCTGTCTCTGTCTCTGTCTCTGCTTCTCTTTCTCTGTGTCTCTGCCTCTGAGTTTCTGACCCTGTGTCTCCGTCTCTGTGTTTCTGTCTCTGTGTCTCTGTCTCTGTGTCTCTGCCTCTGTGTCCCTGTCTCTGTGTCTCTGTCTCTGTGTTTCTGTCTCCGTCTCTGTGTCTCTGTCTCTGTGTCTCTGTCTCTATGTCTCTGTCTCTGTCTCTGATTCCCTTTCTCTGTGTCTCTACCCCTGTGTCTCCGTCTCTGTGTCTCTGTCTCTGTGTCTCTGTCTCTGTGTCTGTGTCTCTGTGTCTCTGTCTCTGTGTCTCTGTGTCTCTGTCTCTGTGTCTCTGTCTCTGTGTCTCTGTCTGTGTGTCTCTGTCTCTGTGTCTCTGTCTCTGTGTCTCTGTCTCTGTGTCTCTGTCTCTGTGTCTCTGTCTCTGTGTCTCTGTCTCTGTGTCTCTGTCTCTGTGTCTCTGTCTCTGTGTCTCTGTCTCTGTGTCTCTGTGTCTCTGTCTCTGTGTCTCTGTCTCTCTGTCTCTGTCTCTGTGTTCCTGTCATTATGTCTCTGTCTCTGTGTCTCTGTCTCTGTGTCTCCGTCTCTGTGTCTCTGTCTCTGTGTCCCTGCCTCTGTGTCTCTGTCCCTGTGTCTCTGTCTCTGTGTCTCTGTCTCTGTGTCTCTGTCTCTGTGTCTCTGTCTCTGTGTCTCTGTTTCTGTGTATCTGTCTCTGTGTCTCTGTCTCTGTGTCTCTGTCTCTGTGTCTCTGTCTCTGTGTCTCTGTCTCTGTGTCTCTGTCTCTGTGTCTCGGTCTCTGTGTCTCTGTCTCTGTGTCTCCGTCTCTGGGTCTCGGTCTCTGTGTCTCTGCCTCTGCATCGCTGTCTCTGTGTCTCTGTCTCTGTGTCTCTGCCTCTGTCTCTGTCTCTGTTTCTCTTTCTCTGTGTCTCTGTGCCTGTGTCCTTGTCCCTGTGTCCTTGTCCCTGTGTCTCCGTCTCTGTGTCTCTGTCTCTGTGTCTCTGTCTCTGTGTCTCTGTCTCTGTGTCTCTGTCTCTGTCTCTGTCTCTGCTTCTCTTTCTCTGTGTCTCTGCCTCTGTGTCTCTGTCCCTGTGTCTCTGTCTCTATGTTTCAGTCTGTGTATCTCTGTCTCTGTGACTCTGTCTCTGTGTTTCCGTCTCTGTATCTCTGTATCTGTGTCCCTGTCTCTGTGTCTCTGTCTCTGTGTCTCTGTCTCTGTGTTTCTCTCTCTGTGTCTCTGTCTCTGTGTCTCTGTCTCTCTCACTGTGTCTCCGTCTCTGAATCTCTGTCTTTGTGTCTCTGTCTCTGTGTCGCTGTCTCTGTGTCTCTGTCTCTCTCACTGTGTCCCTGTCTCTGCGTCTCTGTTTCTATGTCACTGTCTCTGTGTCTCCGTCTCTGTGTCTCAGTCTCTGTGTCTCTGTCTGTGTGTCTCTGCACCTGTGCCTCTGTCTCCGTCTCAGTGTCTCTGTTTCTGTGTCTCTGTCTCTGTGTCTCCGTCTCTGGGTCTCGGTCTCTGTGTCTCTGCCTCTGCATCGCTGTCTCTGTGTCTCTGTCCCAGAGTCTCGGTCTCTGTGTCTCGGTGTCTGTGGCTCTGTGTCCGTGTCTCTGTCTCTTTGTCTGTGTCTCTGTGCATCTGTCTCTGTGTCTCTGTCTCTGTGTTTATGTCTCCGTCTCTGTGTCTCTGTCCCTGTGTCCTTGTCCCTGTGTCTCCGTCTCTGTGTTTCTGTCTTTATGTCTCTGTCTCTGTGTCTCTGTCTCTGTGAATCTGTCTCTGTGTCTCTGTCCCAGAGTCTCCGCGTCTGTCTCTCTGTCTCTGTCTCTGTGTCTCTGTCTCTGTCTCTGTCTCTGTTTCTCTTTCTCTGTGTCTCTGTCCCTGTGTCCTTGTCCCTGTGTCTCCGTCTCTGTGTTTCTGTCTTTATGTCTCTGTCTCTGTGTCTCTGTCTCTGTGAATCTGTCTCTGTGAATCTGTCTCTGTGTTTCTGTCTCTGTGTCTCTGGCATTGTGTCTCCGTCTCTGTATCTCTGTCTCTCTCACTGTGTCTCCGTCTCTGAATCTCTGTCTTTGTGTCTCTGTCTCTGTGTCACTGTCTCTGAATCTCTGTCTCTGTGTCTCTGAATCTGTGTCTCTCTCCCTGTGTCACGGTCTCTGTGTCTCGGTCTCTGTGTCTCCGTCTCTGCCTCTCTTTCTCTGTGTCTGTGTCTCCGTCTCTGTGTCTCTGTCTCTGTGTATCTGTCTCTGTGTCTCTGTCTCTGTCTCTGTCTCTGCTTCTCTTTCTCTGTGTCTCTGCCTCTGTGTTTGTGACCCTGTGTCTCCGTCTCTGTGTTTCTGTCTCTGTGTCTCTGTCTCTGTGTCTCTGCCTCTGTGTCCCTGTCTCTGTGTCTCTGTCTCTGTGTTTCTGTCTCCGTCTCTGTGTCTCTGTCTCTGTGTCTCTGTCTCTATGTCTCTGTCTCTGTCTCTGATTCCCTTTCTCTGTGTCTCTACCCCTGTGTCTCCGTCTCTGTGTCTCTGTCTCTGTGTCTCTGTCTCTGTGTCTCTGTCTCTGTGTCTGTGTCTCTGTGTCTCTGTCTCTGTGTCTCTGTCTCTGTGTCTCTGTCTCTGTGTCTCTGTCTCTGTGTCTCTGTCTCTGTGTCTCTGTCTCTGTGTCTCTGTCTCTGTGTCTCTGTTTCTCTGTCTCTGTGTCGCTGTCTCTGTGTCTCTGTCTCTGTGTCTCTGTCTCTGTGTCTCTGTCTCTGTGTCTCTGTCTCTGTGTCTCTGTCATTATGTCTCTGTCTCTGTGTCTCTGTCTCTGTGTCTCCGTCTCTGTGTCTCTGTCTCTGTGTCTCCGTCTCTGTGTCTCTGCCTCTGTGTCCATGTCTCTGTGTCTCTGTCTCTGTGTCTCTGTCTCTGTGTCTCTGTTTCTGTGTCTCTGTCTCTGTGTCTCTGTCTCTGTGTCTCTGTCTCTGTGTCTCTGTCTCTGTGTCTCGGTCTCTGTGTCTCTGTCTCTGTGTCTCCGTCTCTGGGTCTCGGTCTCTGTGTCTCTGCCTCTGCATCGCTGTCTCTGTGTCTCTGTCTCTGTGTCTCTGCCTCTGTCTCTGTCTCTGTTTCTCTTTCTCTGTGTCTCTGTCCCTGTGTCCTTGTCCCTGTGTCTCCGTCTCTGTGTCTCTGTCTCTGTGTCTCTGTCTCTGTGTCTCTGTCTCTGTCTCTGTCTCTGCTTCTCTTTCTCTGTGTCTCTGCCTCTGTGTCTCTGTCCCTGTGTCTCTGTCTCTATGTTTCAGTCTGTGTATCTCTGTCTCTGTGACTCTGTCTCTGTGTTTCCGTCTCTGTATCTCTGTATCTGTGTCCCTGTCTCTGTGTCTCTGTCTCTGTGTCTCTGTCTCTGTGTTTCTCTCTCTGTGTCTCTGTCTCTGTGTCTCTGTCTCTCTCACTGTGTCTCCGTCTCTGAGTCTCTGCCTTTGTGTCTCTGTCTCTGTGTCGCTGTCTCTGTGTCTCTGTCTCTCTCACTGTGTCCCTGTCTCTGCGTCTCTGTTTCTATGTCACTGTCTCTGTGTCTCCGTCTCTGTGTCTCAGTCTCTGTGTCTCTGTCTGTGTGTCTCTGCACCTGTGCCTCTGTCTCCGTCTCTGTGTCTCTGTCTCTGTGTCTCTGCCTCTGTCTCTGTCTCTGTTTCTCTTTCTGTGTGTCTCTGTGCCTGTGTCCTTGTCCCTGTGTCTCCGTCTCTGTGTCTCTGTCTCTGTGTCTCTGTCTCTGTATCTCTGTCTCTGTGTCTCTGTCTCTGTCTCTGTCCCTGCTTCTCTTTCTCTGTGTCTCTGCCTCTGTGTCTCTGTCCCTGTGTCTCTGTCTCTATGTTTCAGTCTGTGTATCTCTGTCTCTGTGTCTCTGTCTCTGTGTTTCTGTCTCCGTCTCTGTGTCTCTGTCCCTGTGTCCTTGTCCCTGTGTCTCCGTCTCTGTGTTTCTGTCTTTATGTCTCTGTCTCTGTGTCTCTGTCTCTGTGAATCTGTCTCTGTGTCTCTGTCCCAGAGTCTCCGCGTCTGTCTCTCTGTCTCTGTCTCTGTGTCTCTGTCTCTGTCTCTGTCTCTGTTTCTCTTTCTCTGTGTCTCTGTCCCTGTGTCCTTGTCCCTGTGTCTCCGTCTCTGTGTTTCTGTGTTTATGTCTCTGTCTCTGTGTCTCTGTCTCTGTGAATCTGTCTCTGTGAATCTGTCTCTGTGTTTCTGTCTCTGTGTCTCTGGCATTGTGTCTCCGTCTCTGTATCTCTGTCTCTCTGACTCTGTCTCTGTGTCACTGTCTCTGAATCTCTGTCTCTGTGTCTCTGAATCTGTGTCTCTCTCCCTGTGTCACGGTCTCTGTGTCTCGGTCTCTGTGTCTCCGTCTCTGCTTCTCTTTCTCTGTGTCTGTGTCTCCGTCTCTGTGTCTCTGTCTCCCTGTCTCTCTGTCTCTGTCTCTGTGTCTCGGTCTCTGTGTCTCGGTCTCTGTGTCTCGGTCTCTGTGTCTCTGCCTCTGAATCTCTGTCTCTGCGTCTCTGTCCCAGAGTCTCCGTCTCTGTGTCTCTGTCTCTGTGTATCTGTCTCTGTGTCTCTGTCTCTGTCTCTGTCTCTGCTTCTCTTTCTCTGTGTCTCTGCCTCTGTGTTTCTGACCCTGTGTCTCCGTCTCTGTGTTTCTGTCTCTGTGTCTCTGTCTCTGTGTCTCTGCCTCTGTGTCCCTGTCTCTGTGTCTCTGTCTCTGTGTTTCTGTCTCCGTCTCTGTGTCTCTGTCTCTGTGTCTCTGTCTCTATGTCTCTGTCCCTGTCTCTGATTCCCTTTCTCTGTGTCTCTACCCCTGTGTCTCCGTCTCTGTGTCTCTGTCTCTGTGTCTCTGTCTCTGTGTCTCTGTCTCTGTGTCTGTGTCTCTGTGTCTCTGTCTCTGTGTCTCTGTCTCTGTGTCTCTGTCTGTGTGTCTCTGTCTCTGTGTCTCTGTCTCTGTGTCTCTGTCTCTGTGTCTCTGTCTCTGTGTCTCTGTCTCTGTGTCTCTGTCTCTGTGTCTCTGTCTCTGTGTCTCTGTGTCTCTGTCTCTGTGTCTCTGTCTCTGTGTCTCTGTCTCTGTGTCTCTGTCTCTGTGTCTCTGTCTCTGTGTCTCTGTCTCTGTGTCTCTGTCTCTGTGTCTCTGTCTCTGTGTCTCTGTCTCTGTGTCTCTGTCTCTGTGTTCCTGTCATTATGTCTCTGCCTCTGTGTCTCTGTCTCTGTGTGTCCGTCTCTGTGTCTCTGTCTCTGTGTCCATGTCTCTGTGTCTCTGTCCCTGTGTCTCTGTCTCTGTGTCTCTGTCTCTGTGTCTCTGTCTCTGTGTCTCTGTTTCTGTGTCTCTGCCTCTGTGTCTCTGTCTCTGTGTCTCTGTCTCTGTGTCTCTGTCTCTGTGTCTCTGTCTCTGTGTCTCTGTCTCTGTGTCTCGGTCTCTGTGTCTCTGTCTCTGTGTCTCCGTCTCTGGGTCTCGGTCTCTGTGTCTCTGCCTCTGCATCGCTGTCTCTGTGTCTCTGTCTCTGTGTATCTGCCTCTGTCTCTGTCTCTGTTTCTCTTTCTCTGTGTCTCTGTCCCTGTGTCCTTGTCCCTGTGTCTCCGTCTCTGTGTCTCTGTGTCTCTGTCTCTGTGTCTCTGTCTCTGTGTCTCTGTCTCTGTCTCTGTCTCTGCTTCTCTTTCTCTGTGTCTCTGCCTCTGTGTCTCTGTCCCTGTGTCTCTGTCTCTATGTTTCAGTCTGTGTATCTCTGTCTCTGTGACTCTGTCTCTGTGTTTCCGTCTCTGTATCTCTGTATCTGTGTCCCTGTCTCTGTGTCTCTGTCTCTGTGTCTCTGTCTCTGTGTTTCTCTCTCTGTGTCTCTGTCTCTGTGTCTCTGTCTCTCTCACTGTGTCTCCGTCTCTGAATCTCTGTCTTTGTGTCTCTGTCTCTGTGTCGCTGTCTCTGTGTCTCTGTCTCTCTCACTGTGTCCCTGTCTCTGCGTCTCTGTTTCTATGTCACTGTCTCTGTGTCTCCGTCTCTGTGTCTCAGTCTCTGTGTCTCTGTCTGTGTGTCTCTGAACCTGTGCCTCTGTCTCCGTCTCAGTGTCTCTGTTTCTGTGTCTCTGTCTCTGTGTATCTGTCTCTGTGTCTCTGTCTCTGTCTCTGTCTCTGCTTCTCTTTCTCTGTGTCTCTGCCTCTGAGTTTCTGACCCTGTGTCTCCGTCTCTGTGTTTCTGTCTCTGTGTCTCTGTCTCTGTGTCTCTGCCTCTGTGTCCCTGTCTCTGTGTCTCTGTCTCTGTGTTTCTGTCTCCGTCTCTGTGTCTCTGTCTCTGTGTCTCTGTCTCTATGTCTCTGTCTCTGTCTCTGATTCCCTTTCTCTGTGTCTCTACCCCTGTGTCTCCGTCTCTGTGTCTCTGTCTCTGTGTCTCTGTCTCTGTGTCTGTGTCTCTGTGTCTCTGTCTCTGTGTCTCTGTGTCTCTGTCTCTGTGTCTCTGTCTCTGTGTCTCTGTCTGTGTGTCTCTGTCTCTGTGTCTCTGTCTCTGTGTCTCTGTCTCTGTGTCTCTGTCTCTGTGTCTCTGTCTCTGTGTCTCTGTCTCTGTGTCTCTGTCTCTGTGTCTCTGTCTCTGTGTCTCTGTGTCTCTGTCTCTGTGTCTCTGTCTCTGTGTCTCTGTCTCTGTGTCTCTGTCTCTGTCTCTGTCTCTGCTTCTCTTTCTCTGTGTCTCTGCCTCTGTGTCTCTGTCCCTGTGTCTCTGTCTCTATGTTTCAGTCTGTGTATCTCTGTCTCTGTGACTCTGTCTCTGTGTTTCCGTCTCTGTATCTCTGTATCTGTGTCCCTGTCTCTGTGTCTCTGTCTCTGTGTCTCTGTCTCTGTGTTTCTCTCTCTGTGTCTCTGTCTCTGTGTCTCTGTCTCTCTCACTGTGTCTCCGTCTCTGAATCTCTGTCTTTGTGTCTCTGTCTCTGTGTCGCTGTCTCTGTGTCTCTGTCTCTCTCACTGTGTCCCTGTCTCTGCGTCTCTGTTTCTATGTCACTGTCTCTGTGTCTCTGTCTCTGTGTTTCTGTCTCCGTCTCTGTGTCTCTGTCTCTGTGTCTCTGTCTCTATGTCTCTGTCTCTGTCTCTGATTCCCTTTCTCTGTGTCTCTACCCCTGTGTCTCCGTCTCTGTGTCTCTGTCTCTGTGTCTCTGTCTCTGTGTCTGTGTCTCTGTGTCTCTGTCTCTGTGTCTCTGTCTCTGTGTCTCTGTCTCTGTGTCTCTGTCTCTGTGTCTCTGTCTCTGTGTCTCTGTCTCTGTGTCTCTGTCTCTGTGTCTCTGTTTCTCTGTCTCTGTGTCGCTGTCTCTGTGTCTCTGTCTCTGTGTCTCTGTCTCTGTGTCTCTGTCTCTGTGTCTCTGTCTCTGTGTCTCTGTCTCTGTGTCTCTGTCTCTGTGTCTCTGTCATTATGTCTCTGTCTCTGTGTCTCTGTCTCTGTGTCTCCGTCTCTGTGTCTCTGTCTCTGTGTCTCCGTCTCTGTGTCTCTGCCCCTGTGTCCATGTCTCTGTGTCTCTGTCTCTGTGTCTCTGTCTCTGTGTCTCTGTTTCTGTGTCTCTGTCTCTGTGTCTCTGTCTCTGTGTCTCTGTCTCTGTGTCTCTGTCTCTGTGTCTCGGTCTCTGTGTCTCTGTCTCTGTGTCTCCGTCTCTGGGTCTCGGTCTCTGTGTCTCTGCCTCTGCATCGCTGTCTCTGTGTCTCTGTCTCTGTGTCTCTGTCTCTGTGTCTCTGCCTCTGTCTCTGTCTCTGTTTCTCTTTCTCTGTGTCTCTGTCCCTGTGTCCTTGTCCCTGTGTCTCCGTCTCTGTGTCTCTGTCTCTGTGTCTCTGTCTCTGTGTCTCTGTCTCTGTCTCTGTCTCTGCTTCTCTTTCTCTGTGTCTCTGCCTCTGTGTCTCTGTCCCTGTGTCTCTGTCTCTATGTTTCAGTCTGTGTATCTCTGTCTCTGTGACTCTGTCTCTGTGTTTCCGTCTCTGTATCTCTGTATCTGTGTCCCTGTCTCTGTGTCTCTGTCTCTGTGTCTCTGTCTCTGTGTTTCTCTCTCTGTGTCTCTGTCTCTGTGTCTTGTCTCTCTCACTGTGTCTCCGTCTCTGAGTCTCTGCCTTTGTGTCTCTGTCTCTGTGTCGCTGTCTCTGTGTCTCTGTCTCTCTCACTGTGTCCCTGTCTCTGCGTCTCTGTTTCTATGTCACTGTCTCTGTGTCTCCGTCTCTGTGTCTCAGTCTCTGTGTCTCTGTCTGTGTGTCTCTGCACCTGTGCCTCTGTCTCCGTCTCTGTGTCTCTGTCTCTGTGTCTCTGCCTCTGTCTCTGTCTCTGTTTCTCTTTCTGTGTGTCTCTGTGCCTGTGTCCTTGTCCCTGTGTCTCCGTCTCTGTGTCTCTGTCTCTGTGTCTCTGTCTCTGTATCTCTGTCTCTGTGTCTCTGTCTCTGTCTCTGTCCCTGCTTCTCTTTCTCTGTGTCTCTGCCTCTGTGTCTCTGTCCCTGTGTCTCTGTCTCTATGTTTCAGTCTGTGTATCTCTGTCTCTGTGACTCTGTCTCTGTGTTTCCGTCTCTGTATCTCTGTATCTGTGTCCCTGTCTCTGTGTCTCTGTCTCTGTGTCTCTGTCTCTGTGTTTCTCTCTCTGTGTTTCTGTCTCTGTGTCTCTGTCTCTCTCACTGTGTCTCCGTCTCTGAATCTCTGTCTTTGTGTCTCTGTCTCTGTGTCTCTGTCTCTGTGTCTCTGTCTCTGTGTCTCTGTCTCTGTGTCTCCGTCTCTGTGTCTCTGTCTCTGTGTCCCTGCCTCTGTGTCTCTGTCCCTGTGTCTCTGTCTCTGTGTCTCTGTCTCTGTGTCTCTGTTTCTGTGTATCTGTCTCTGTGTCTCTGTCTCTGTGTCTCTGTCTCTGTGTCTCTGTCTCTGTGTCTCTGTCTCTGTGTCTCGGTCTCTGTGTCCCTGTCTCTGTGTCTCCGTCTCTGTGTTTCTGTCTCCGTCTCTGTGTCTCTGTCCCTGTGTCCTTGTCCCTGTGTCTCCGTCTCTGTGTTTCTGTCTTTATGTCTCTGTCTCTGTGTCTCTGTCTCTGTGAATCTGTCTCTGTGTCTCTGTCCCAGAGTCTCCGCGTCTGTCTCTCTGTCTCTGTCTCTGTGTCTCTGTCTCTGTCTCTGTCTCTGTTTCTCTTTCTCTGTGTCTCTGTCCCTGTGTCCTTGTCCCTGTGTCTCCGTCTCTGTGTTTCTGTGTTTATGTCTCTGTCTCTGTGTCTCTGTCTCTGTGAATCTGTCTCTGTGAATCTGTCTCTGTGTTTCTGTCTCTGTGTCTCTGGCATTGTGTCTCCGTCTCTGTATCTCTGTCTCTCTGACTCTGTCTCTGTGTCACTGTCTCTGAATCTCTGTCTCTGTGTCTCTGAATCTGTGTCTCTCTCCCTGTGTCACGGTCTCTGTGTCTCGGTCTCTGTGTCTCCGTCTCTGCTTCTCTTTCTCTGTGTCTGTGTCTCCGTCTCTGTGTCTCTGTCTCCCTGTCTCTCTGTCTCTGTCTCTGTGTCTCGGTCTCTGTGTCTCGGTCTCTGTGTCTCGGTCTCTGTGTCTCTGCCTCTGAATCTCTGCCTCTGCGTCTCTGTCCCAGAGTCTCCGTCTCTGTGTCTCTGTCTCTGTGTATCTGTCTCTGTGTCTCTGTCTCTGTCTCTGTCTCTGCTTCTCTTTCTCTGTGTCTCTGCCTCTGTGTTTCTGACCCTGTGTCTCCGTCTCTGTGTTTCTGTCTCTGTGTCTCTGTCTCTGTGTCTCTGCCTCTGTGTCCCTGTCTCTGTGTCTCTGTCTCTGTGTTTCTGTCTCCGTCTCTGTGTCTCTGTCTCTGTGTCTCTGTCTCTATGTCTCTGTCCCTGTCTCTGATTCCCTTTCTCTGTGTCTCTACCCCTGTGTCTCCGTCTCTGTGTCTCTGTCTCTGTGTCTCTGTCTCTGTGTCTCTGTCTCTGTGTCTGTGTCTCTGTGTCTCTGTCTCTGTGTCTCTGTCTCTGTGTCTCTGTCTGTGTGTCTCTGTCTCTGTGTCTCTGTCTCTGTGTCTCTGTCTCTGTGTCTCTGTCTCTGTGTCTCTGTCTCTGTGTCTCTGTCTCTGTGTCTCTGTCTCTGTGTCTCTGTCTCTGTGTCTCTGTGTCTCTGTCTCTGTGTCTCTGTCTCTGTGTCTCTGTCTCTGTGTCTCTGTCTCTGTGTCTCTGTCTCTGTGTCTCTGTCTCTGTGTTCCTGTCATTATGTCTCTGCCTCTGTGTCTCTGTCTCTGTGTGTCCGTCTCTGTGTCTCTGTCTCTGTGTCCATGTCTCTGTGTCTCTGTCCCTGTGTCTCTGTCTCTGTGTCTCTGTCTCTGTGTCTCTGTCTCTGTGTCTCTGTTTCTGTGTCTCTGCCTCTGTGTCTCTGTCTCTGTGTCTCTGTCTCTGTGTCTCTGTCTCTGTGTCTCTGTCTCTGTGTCTCTGTCTCTGTGTCTCGGTCTCTGTGTCTCTGTCTCTGTGTCTCCGTCTCTGGGTCTCGGTCTCTGTGTCTCTGCGTCTGCATCGCTGTCTCTGTGTCTCTGTCTCTGTGTATCTGCCTCTGTCTCTGTCTCTGTTTCTCTTTCTCTGTGTCTCTGTCCCTGTGTCCTTGTCCTTGTGTCTCCGTCTCTGTGTCTCTGTGTCTCTGTCTCTGTGTCTCTGTCTCTGTGTCTCTGTCTCTGTCTCTGTCTCTGTCTCTGCTTCTCTTTCTCTGTGTCTCTGCCTCTGTGTCTCTGTCCCTGTGTCTCTGTCTCTATGTTTCAGTCTGTGTATCTCTGTCTCTGTGACTCTGTCTCTGTGTTTCCGTCTCTGTATCTCTGTATCTGTGTCCCTGTCTCAGTGTCTCTGTTTCTGTGTCTCTGTCTCTGTGTATCTGTCTCTGTGTCTCTGTCTCTGTCTCTGTCTCTGCTTCTCTTTCTCTGTGTCTCTGCCTCTGAGTTTCTGACCCTGTGTCTCCGTCTCTGTGTTTCTGTCTCTGTGTCTCTGTCTCTGTGTCTCTGCCTCTGTGTCCCTGTCTCTGTGTCTCTGTCTCTGTGTTTCTGTCTCCGTCTCTGTGTCTCTGTCTCTGTGTCTCTGTCTCTATGTCTCTGTCTCTGTCTCTGATTCCCTTTCTCTGTGTCTCTACCCCTGTGTCTCCGTCTCTGTGTCTCTGTCTCTGTGTCTCTGTCTCTGTGTCTGTGTCTCTGTGTCTCTGTCTCTGTGTCTCTGTGTCTCTGTCTCTGTGTCTCTGTCTCTGTGTCTCTGTCTGTGTGTCTCTGTCTCTGTGTCTCTGTCTCTGTGTCTCTGTCTCTGTGTCTCTGTCTCTGTGTCTCTGTCTCTGTGTCTCTGTCTCTGTGTCTCTGTCTCTGTGTCTCTGTCTCTGTGTCTCTGTCTCTGTGTCTCTGTGTCTCTGTCTCTGTGTCTCTGTCTCTCTGTCTCTGTCTCTGTGTTCCTGTCATTATGTCTCTGTCTCTGTGTCTCTGTTTCTGTGTCTCCGTCTCTGTGTCTCTGTCTCTGTGTCCCTGCCTCTGTGTCTCTGTCCCTGTGTCTCTGTCTCTGTGTCTCTGTCTCTGTGTCTCTGTCTCTGTGTCTCTGTCTCTGTGTCTCTGTTTCTGTGTATCTGTCTCTGTGTCTCTGTCTCTGTGTCTCTGTCTCTGTGTCTCTGTCTCTGTGTCTCTGTCTCTGTGTCTCTGTCTCTGTGTCTCGGTCTCTGTGTCTCTGACTCTGTGTCTCCGTCTCTGGGTCTCGGTCTCTGTGTCTCTGCCTCTGCATCGCTGTCTCTGTGTCTCTGTCTCTGTGTCTCTGCCTCTGTCTCTGTCTCTGTTTCTCTTTCTCTGTGTCTCTGTGCCTGTGTCCTTGTCCCTGTGTCCTTGTCCCTGTGTCTCCGTCTCTGTGTCTCTGTCTCTGTGTCTCTGTCTCTGTGTCTCTGTCTCTGTGTCTCTGTCTCTGTCTCTGTCTCTGCTTCTCTTTCTCTGTGTCTCTGCCTCTGTGTCTCTGTCCCTGTGTCTCTGTCTCTATGTTTCAGTCTGTGTATCTCTGTCTCTGTGACTCTGTCTCTGTGTTTCCGTCTCTGTATCTCTGTATCTGTGTCCCTGTCTCTGTGTCTCTGTCTCTGTGTCTCTGTCTCTGTGTTTCTCTCTCTGTGTCTCTGTCTCTGTGTCTCTGTCTCTCTCACTGTGTCTCCGTCTCTGAATCTCTGTCTTTGTGTCTCTGTCTCTGTGTCGCTGTCTCTGTGTCTCTGTCTCTCTCACTGTGTCCCTGTCTCTGCGTCTCTGTTTCTATGTCACTGTCTCTGTGTCTCCGTCTCTGTGTCTCAGTCTCTGTGTCTCTGTCTGTGTGTCTCTGCACCTGTGCCTCTGTCTCCGTCTCAGTGTCTCTGTTTCTGTGTCTCTGTCTCTGTGTCTCCGTCTCTGGGTCTCGGTCTCTGTGTCTCTGCCTCTGCATCGCTGTCTCTGTGTCTCTGTCCCAGAGTCTCGGTCTCTGTGTCTCGGTGTCTGTGGCTCTGTGTCCGTGTCTCTGTCTCTTTGTCTGTGTCTCTGTGCATCTGTCTCTGTGTCTCTGTCTCTGTGTTTATGTCTCCGTCTCTGTGTCTCTGTCCCTGTGTCCTTGTCCCTGTGTCTCCGTCTCTGTGTTTCTGTCTTTATGTCTCTGTCTCTGTGTCTCTGTCTCTGTGAATCTGTCTCTGTGTCTCTGTCCCAGAGTCTCCGCGTCTGTCTCTCTGTCTCTGTCTCTGTGTCTCTGTCTCTGTCTCTGTCTCTGTTTCTCTTTCTCTGTGTCTCTGTCCCTGTGTCCTTGTCCCTGTGTCTCCGTCTCTGTGTTTCTGTCTTTATGTCTCTGTCTCTGTGTCTCTGTCTCTGTGAATCTGTCTCTGTGAATCTGTCTCTGTGTTTCTGTCTCTGTGTCTCTGGCATTGTGTCTCCGTCTCTGTATCTCTGTCTCTCTCACTGTGTCTCCGTCTCTGAATCTCTGTCTTTGTGTCTCTGTCTCTGTGTCACTGTCTCTGAATCTCTGTCTCTGTGTCTCTGAATCTGTGTCTCTCTCCCTGTGTCACGGTCTCTGTGTCTCGGTCTCTGTGTCTCCGTCTCTGCCTCTCTTTCTCTGTGTCTGTGTCTCCGTCTCTGTGTCTCTGTCTCTGTGTATCTGTCTCTGTGTCTCTGTCTCTGTCTCTGTCTCTGCTTCTCTTTCTCTGTGTCTCTGCCTCTGTGTTTGTGACCCTGTGTCTCCGTCTCTGTGTTTCTGTCTCTGTGTCTCTGTCTCTGTGTCTCTGCCTCTGTGTCCCTGTCTCTGTGTCTCTGTCTCTGTGTTTCTGTCTCCGTCTCTGTGTCTCTGTCTCTGTGTCTCTGTCTCTATGTCTCTGTCTCTGTCTCTGATTCCCTTTCTCTGTGTCTCTACCCCTGTGTCTCCGTCTCTGTGTCTCTGTCTCTGTGTCTCTGTCTCTGTGTCTCTGTCTCTGTGTCTGTGTCTCTGTGTCTCTGTCTCTGTGTCTCTGTCTCTGTGTCTCTGTCTCTGTGTCTCTGTCTCTGTGTCTCTGTCTCTGTGTCTCTGTCTCTGAGTCTCTGTCTCTGTGTCTCTGTTTCTCTGTCTCTGTGTCGCTGTCTCTGTGTCTCTGTCTCTGTGTCTCTGTCTCTGTGTCTCTGTCTCTGTGTCTCTGTCTCTGTGTCTCTGTCATTATGTCTCTGTCTCTGTGTCTCTGTCTCTGTGTCTCCGTCTCTGTGTCTCTGTCTCTGTGTCTCCGTCTCTGTGTCTCTGCCTCTGTGTCCATGTCTCTGTGTCTCTGTCTCTGTGTCTCTGTCTCTGTGTCTCTGTTTCTGTGTCTCTGTCTCTGTGTCTCTGTCTCTGTGTCTCTGTCTCTGTGTCTCTGTCTCTGTGTCTCGGTCTCTGTGTCTCTGTCTCTGTGTCTCCGTCTCTGGGTCTCGGTCTCTGTGTCTCTGCCTCTGCATCGCTGTCTCTGTGTCTCTGTCTCTGTGTCTCTGCCTCTGTCTCTGTCTCTGTTTCTCTTTCTCTGTGTCTCTGTCCCTGTGTCCTTGTCCCTGTGTCTCCGTCTCTGTGTCTCTGTCTCTGTGTCTCTGTCTCTGTGTCTCTGTCTCTGTCTCTGTCTCTGCTTCTCTTTCTCTGTGTCTCTGCCTCTGTGTCTCTGTCCCTGTGTCTCTGTCTCTATGTTTCAGTCTGTGTATCTCTGTCTCTGTGACTCTGTCTCTGTGTTTCCGTCTCTGTATCTCTGTATCTGTGTCCCTGTCTCTGTGTCTCTGTCTCTGTGTCTCTGTCTCTGTGTTTCTCTCTCTGTGTCTCTGTCTCTGTGTCTCTGTCTCTCTCACTGTGTCTCCGTCTCTGAGTCTCTGCCTTTGTGTCTCTGTCTCTGTGTCGCTGTCTCTGTGTCTCTGTCTCTCTCACTGTGTCCCTGTCTCTGCGTCTCTGTTTCTATGTCACTGTCTCTGTGTCTCCGTCTCTGTGTCTCAGTCTCTGTGTCTCTGTCTGTGTGTCTCTGCACCTGTGCCTCTGTCTCCGTCTCTGTGTCTCTGTCTCTGTGTCTCTGCCTCTGTCTCTGTCTCTGTTTCTCTTTCTGTGTGTCTCTGTGCCTGTGTCCTTGTCCCTGTGTCTCCGTCTCTGTGTCTCTGTCTCTGTGTCTCTGTCTCTGTATCTCTGTCTCTGTGTCTCTGTCTCTGTCTCTGTCCCTGCTTCTCTTTCTCTGTGTCTCTGCCTCTGTGTCTCTGTCCCTGTGTCTCTGTCTCTATGTTTCAGTCTGTGTATCTCTGTCTCTGTGTCTCTGTCTCTGTGTTTCTGTCTCCGTCTCTGTGTCTCTGTCCCTGTGTCCTTGTCCCTGTGTCTCCGTCTCTGTGTTTCTGTCTTTATGTCTCTGTCTCTGTGTCTCTGTCTCTGTTAATCTGTCTCTGTGTCTCTGTCCCAGAGTCTCCGCGTCTGTCTCTCTGTCTCTGTCTCTGTGTCTCTGTCTCTGTCTCTGTCTCTGTTTCTCTTTCTCTGTGTCTCTGTCCCTGTGTCCTTGTCCCTGTGTCTCCGTCTCTGTGTTTCTGTGTTTATGTCTCTGTCTCTGTGTCTCTGTCTCTGTGAATCTGTCTCTGTGAATCTGTCTCTGTGTTTCTGTCTCTGTGTCTCTGGCATTGTGTCTCCGTCTCTGTATCTCTGTCTCTCTGACTCTGTCTCTGTGTCACTGTCTCTGAATCTCTGTCTCTGTGTCTCTGAATCTGTGTCTCTCTCCCTGTGTCACGGTCTCTGTGTCTCGGTCTCTGTGTCTCCGTCTCTGCTTCTCTTTCTCTGTGTCTGTGTCTCCGTCTCTGTGTCTCTGTCTCCCTGTCTCTCTGTCTCTGTCTCTGTGTCTCGGTCTCTGTGTCTCGGTCTCTGTGTCTCGGTCTCTGTGTCTCTGCCTCTGAATCTCTGTCTCTGCGTCTCTGTCCCAGAGTCTCCGTCTCTGTGTCTCTGTCTCTGTGTATCTGTCTCTGTGTCTCTGTCTCTGTCTCTGTCTCTGCTTCTCTTTCTCTGTGTCTCTGCCTCTGTGTTTCTGACCCTGTGTCTCCGTCTCTGTGTTTCTGTCTCTGTGTCTCTGTCTCTGTGTCTCTGCCTCTGTGTCCCTGTCTCTGTGTCTCTGTCTCTGTGTTTCTGTCTCCGTCTCTGTGTCTCTGTCTCTGTGTCTCTGTCTCTATGTCTCTGTCCCTGTCTCTGATTCCCTTTCTCTGTGTCTCTACCCCTGTGTCTCCGTCTCTGTGTCTCTGTCTCTGTGTCTCTGTCTCTGTGTCTCTGTCTCTGTGTCTGTGTCTCTGTGTCTCTGTCTCTGTGTCTCTGTCTCTGTGTCTCTGTCTGTGTGTCTCTGTCTCTGTGTCTCTGTCTCTGTGTCTCTGTCTCTGTGTCTCTGTCTCTGTGTCTCTGTCTCTGTGTCTCTGTCTCTGTGTCTCTGTCTCTGTGTCTCTGTGTCTCTGTCTCTGTGTCTCTGTCTCTGTGTCTCTGTCTCTGTGTCTCTGTCTCTGTGTCTCTGTCTCTGTGTCTCTGTCTCTGTGTCTCTGTCTCTGTGTCTCTGTCTCTGTGTCTCTGTCTCTGTGTCTCTGTCTCTGTGTCTCTGTCTCTGTGTCTCTGTCTCTGTGTCTCTGTCTCTGTGTTCCTGTCATTATGTCTCTGCCTCTGTGTCTCTGTCTCTGTGTGTCCGTCTCTGTGTCTCTGTCTCTGTGTCCATGTCTCTGTGTCTCTGTCCCTGTGTCTCTGTCTCTGTGTCTCTGTCTCTGTGTCTCTGTCTCTGTGTCTCTGTTTCTGTGTCTCTGCCTCTGTGTCTCTGTCTCTGTGTCTCTGTCTCTGTGTCTCTGTCTCTGTGTCTCTGTCTCTGTGTCTCTGTCTCTGTGTCTCGGTCTCTGTGTCTCTGTCTCTGTGTCTCCGTCTCTGGGTCTCGGTCTCTGTGTCTCTGCCTCTGCATCGCTGTCTCTGTGTCTCTGTCTCTGTGTATCTGCCTCTGTCTCTGTCTCTGTTTCTCTTTCTCTGTGTCTCTGTCCCTGTGTCCTTGTCCCTGTGTCTCCGTCTCTGTGTCTCTGTGTCTCTGTCTCTGTGTCTCTGTCTCTGTGTCTCTGTCTCTGTCTCTGTCTCTGCTTCTCTTTCTCTGTGTCTCTGCCTCTGTGTCTCTGTCCCTGTGTCTCTGTCTCTATGTTTCAGTCTGTGTATCTCTGTCTCTGTGACTCTGTCTCTGTGTTTCCGTCTCTGTATCTCTGTATCTGTGTCCCTGTCTCTGTGTCTCTGTCTCTGTGTCTCTGTCTCTGTGTTTCTCTCTCTGTGTCTCTGTCTCTGTGTCTCTGTCTCTCTCACTGTGTCTCCGTCTCTGAATCTCTGTCTTTGTGTCTCTGTCTCTGTGTCGCTGTCTCTGTGTCTCTGTCTCTCTCACTGTGTCCCTGTCTCTGCGTCTCTGTTTCTATGTCACTGTCTCTGTGTCTCCGTCTCTGTGTCTCAGTCTCTGTGTCTCTGTCTGTGTGTCTCTGAACCTGTGCCTCTGTCTCCGTCTCAGTGTCTCTGTTTCTGTGTCTCTGTCTCTGTGTATCTGTCTCTGTGTCTCTGTCTCTGTCTCTGTCTCTGCTTCTCTTTCTCTGTGTCTCTGCCTCTGAGTTTCTGACCCTGTGTCTCCGTCTCTGTGTTTCTGTCTCTGTGTCTCTGTCTCTGTGTCTCTGCCTCTGTGTCCCTGTCTCTGTGTCTCTGTCTCTGTGTTTCTGTCTCCGTCTCTGTGTCTCTGTCTCTGTGTCTCTGTCTCTATGTCTCTGTCTCTGTCTCTGATTCCCTTTCTCTGTGTCTCTACCCCTGTGTCTCCGTCTCTGTGTCTCTGTCTCTGTGTCTCTGTCTCTGTGTCTGTGTCTCTGTGTCTCTGTCTCTGTGTCTCTGTGTCTCTGTCTCTGTGTCTCTGTCTCTGTGTCTCTGTCTGTGTGTCTCTGTCTCTGTGTCTCTGTCTCTGTGTCTCTGTCTCTGTGTCTCTGTCTCTGTGTCTCTGTCTCTGTGTCTCTGTCTCTGTGTCTCTGTCTCTGTGTCTCTGTCTCTGTGTCTCTGTGTCTCTGTCTCTGTGTCTCTGTCTCTGTGTCTCTGTCTCTGTGTCTCTGTCTCTGTGTTTCTCTCTCTGTGTCTCTGTCTCTGTGTCTCTGTCTCTCTCACTGTGTCTCCGTCTCTGAATCTCTGTCTTTGTGTCTCTGTCTCTGTGTCGCTGTCTCTGTGTCTCTGTCTCTCTCACTGTGTCCCTGTCTCTGCGTCTCTTTTTCTATGTCACTGTCTCTGTGTCTCCGTCTCTGTGTCTCAGTCTCTGTGTCTCTGTCTGTGTGTCTCTGCACCTGTGCCTCTGTCTCCGTCTCAGTGTCTCTGTTTCTGTGTCTCTGTCTCTGTGTATCTGTCTCTGTGTCTCTGTCTCTGTCTCTGTCTCTGCTTCTCTTTCTCTGTGTCTCTGCCTCTGAGTTTCTGACCCTGTGTCTCCGTCTCTGTGTTTCTGTCTCTGTGTCTCTGTCTCTGTGTCTCTGCCTCTGTGTCCCTGTCTCTGTGTCTCTGTCTCTGTGTTTCTGTCTCCGTCTCTGTGTCTCTGTCTCTGTGTCTCTGTCTCTATGTCTCTGTCTCTGTCTCTGATTCCCTTTCTCTGTGTCTCTACCCCTGTGTCTCCGTCTCTGTGTCCCTGTCTCTGTGTCTCTGTTTCTATGTCACTGTCTCTGTGTCTCAGTCTCTGTGTCTCTGTCTCCGTCTCAGTGTCTCTGTTTCTGTGTCTCTGTCTCTGTGTCTCCGTCTCTGGGTCTCGGTCTCTGTGCCTCTGCCTCTGCATCTCTGTCTCTGTGTCTCTGTCTCTGTGCCTCGGTCTCTGTGTCTCTGTCTCTGTGTCTCTGTCTCTGTCTCTGTCTCTGTCTCTGTCTCTGTGTCTCTGTCTCTGTGTCTCTGTCTCTGTGTCTCTGTCCCTGTGTCTCTGTCTCTGTGTCTCCGTCTCCGTGTCTCTGTCTCTGTGTCTCTGTCTCTGTGTCTCTGTCTCTGTGTCTCTGTCTCTGTGTCTCTGTCTCTGTGTCTCTGTCTCTGTGTCTCTGTCTCTGTGTTCCTGTCATTATGTCTCTGTCTCTGTGTCTCTGTCTCTGTGTCTCCGTCTCTGTGTCTCTGTCTCTGTGTCCCTGTCTCTGTGTCTCTGTCCCCGTGTCTCTGCCTCTGTGTTCCTGTCATTATGTCTCTGTCTCTGTGTCTCTGTCTCTGTGTCTCCGTCTCTGTGTCTCTGTCTCTGTGTCCCTGTCTCTGTGTCTCTGTCCCTGTGTCTCTGTCTCTGTGTTTCTGTCTGTGTGTCTCTGTCTCTGTGTCTCTGTCACTGTGTCCCTGTCCCTGTGTCTCTGTCTCTGTCTCTGTCTCTGTTTCTCTTTCTCTGTGTCTCTGTCCCTGTGTCCCTGTCCCTGTGTCTCCGTCTCTGTGTTTCTGTCATTATGTCTCTGTCTCTGTGTTTCTGTCTCTGTGTCTCTGGCCCTGTGTCTCCGTCTCTGTATCTCTGTCTCTCTGACTCTGTCTCTGTGTCACTGTCTCTGAATCTCTGTCTCTGTGTCTCTGACTCTGTGTCTCTCTCCCTGTGTCACGGTCTCTGTGTCTCGGTCTCTGTGTCTCTGTCTCTGTCTCTGTGTATCTGCCTCTGTGTCTCCCTCCCTGTGTCACGGTCCCTGTGTTACCGTCTCTGTGTCTCGGCCTCTGTGTCTCTGTCTCTGTGTCGCTGTCTCTGTCTCAGTTTATCTTTCCCTGTGTGTCCGTCTCTGTGTCTCTGTCCCTGTGTCTCCTTCTCTGTGTTTCTGTCTCTGTGTCTCTGTCCCTGTGTCTCTGTCTCTGTGTTTCTGTCTCTGTGTCTCTGTCTCTGTGTCTCTGTTTCTGTGTCTCTGTCTCTGTGTCTCTGTCTCTGTGTCTCTGTCTCTGTGTCTCTGTCTCTGTGTCTCTGTCTCTGTGTCTCGGTCTCTGTGTCTCTGTCTATGTGTCTCCGTCTCAGGGTCTCGGTCTCTGTATCTCTGCCTCTGCATCGCTGTCTCTGTGTCTCTGTCTCTGTGTCTCGGTCTCTGTGTCTCTGTCTCTGTGTCTCTACCCCTGTGTCTCTGTCTCTGTGTCTCTGCCTCTGTGTCTCTGTCTCTGTGTCTCTGTCTCTGTGTCTCTGTCTCTGTGTCTCTGTCTCTGTGTCTCTGTCTCTGTGTCTCTGTCTCTGTGTCTCTGTCTCTGTGTCTCTGTCTCTGTGTCTCTGTCGCTGTGTCTCTGTCTCTGTGTCTCTGTCTCTGTGTCTCTGTCTCTGTGTCTCTGTCTCTGTGTCTCAGCCTCTGTGTCTCTGTCCCTGTGTCTCTGTCTCTGTGTCTCTGTGTCTCTGTCTCTGTGTCTCTGTCTCTGTGTCTCTGTCTCTCTGTCTCTGTCTCTGTGTTCCTGTCATTATGTCTCTGTCTCTGTGTCTCTGTCTCTGTGTCTCCGTCTCTGTGTCTCTGTCTCTGTGTCCCTGCCTCTGTGTCTCTGTCCCTGTGTCTCTGTCTCTGTGTCTCTGTCTCTGTGTCTCTGTCTCTGTGTCTCTGTCTCTGTGTCTCTGTCTCTGTGTCTCTGTTTCTGTGTATCTGTCTCTGTGTCTCTGTCTCTGTGTCTCTGTCTCTGTGTCTCTGTCTCTGTGTCTCTGTCTCTGTGTCTCGGTCTCTGTGTCTCTGTCTCTGTGTCTCCGTCTCTGGGTCTCGGTCTCTGTGTCTCTGCCTCTGCATCGCTGTCTCTGTGTCTCTGTCTCTGTGTCTCTGCCTCTGTCTCTGTCTCTGTTTCTCTTTCTCTGTGTCTCTGTGCCTGTGTCCTTGTCCCTGTGTCCTTGTCCCTGTGTCTCCGTCTCTGTGTCTCTGTCTCTGTGTCTCTGTCTCTGTGTCTCTGTCTCTGTGTCTCTGTCTCTGTCTCTGTCTCTGCTTCTCTTTCTCTGTGTCTCTGCCTCTGTGTCTCTGTCCCTGTGTCTCTGTCTCTATGTTTCAGTCTGTGTATCTCTGTCTCTGTGACTCTGTCTCTGTGTTTCCGTCTCTGTATCTCTGTATCTGTGTCCCTGTCTCTGTGTCTCTGTCTCTGTGTCTCTGTCTCTGTGTTTCTCTCTCTGTGTCTCTGTCTCTGTGTCTCTGTCTCTCTCACTGTGTCTCCGTCTCTGAATCTCTGTCTTTGTGTCTCTCTCTCTGTGTCGCTGTCTCTGTGTCTCTGTCTCTCTCACTGTGTCCCTGTCTCTGCGTCTCTGTTTCTATGTCACTGTCTCTGTGTCTCCGTCTCTGTGTCTCAGTCTCTGTGTCTCTGTCTGTGTGTCTCTGCACCTGTGCCTCTGTCTCCGTCTCAGTGTCTCTGTTTCTGTGTCTCTGTCTCTGTGTCTCCGTCTCTGGGTCTCGGTCTCTGTGTCTCTGCCTCTGCATCGCTGTCTCTGTGTCTCTGTCCCAGAGTCTCGGTCTCTGTGTCTCGGTGTCTGTGGCTCTGTGTCCGTGTCTCTGTCTCTTTGTCTGTGTCTCTGTGCATCTGTCTCTGTGTCTCTGTCTCTGTGTTTATGTCTCCGTCTCTGTGTCTCTGTCCCTGTGTCCTTGTCCCTGTGTCTCCGTCTCTGTGTTTCTGTCTTTATGTCTCTGTCTCTGTGTCTCTGTCTCTGTGAATCTGTCTCTGTGTCTCTGTCCCAGAGTCTCCGCGTCTGTCTCTCTGTCTCTGTCTCTGTGTCTCTGTCTCTGTGTCTGTCTCTGTTTCTCTTTCTCTGTGTCTCTGTCCCTGTGTCCTTGTCCCTGTGTCTCCGTCTCTGTGTTTCTGTCTTTATGTCTCTGTCTCTGTGTCTCTGTCTCTGTGAATCTGTCTCTGTGAATCTGTCTCTGTGTTTCTGTCTCTGTGTCTCTGGCATTGTGTCTCCGTCTCTGTATCTCTGTCTCTCTCACTGTGTCTCCGTCTCTGAATCTCTGTCTTTGTGTCTCTGTCTCTGTGTCACTGTCTCTGAATCTCTGTCTCTGTGTCTCTGAATCTGTGTCTCTCTCCCTGTGTCACGGTCTCTGTGTCTCGGTCTCTGTGTCTCCGTCTCTGCCTCTCTTTCTCTGTGTCTGTGTCTCCGTCTCTGTGTCTCTGTCTCTGTGTATCTGTCTCTGTGTCTCTGTCTCTGTCTCTGTCTCTGCTTCTCTTTCTCTGTGTCTCTGCCTCTGTGTTTCTGACCCTTTGTCTCCGTCTCTGTGTTTCTGTCTCTGTGTCTCTGTCTCTGTGTCTCTGCCTCTGTGTCCCTGTCTCTGTGTCTCTGTCTCTGTGTTTCTGTCTCCGTCTCTGTGTCTCTGTCTCTGTGTCTCTGTCTCTATGTCTCTGTCTCTGTCTCTGATTCCCTTTCTCTGTGTCTCTACCCCTGTGTCTCCGTCTCTGTGTCTCGGTCTCTGTGTCTCTGCCTCTGCATCGCTGTCTCTGTGTCTCTGTCTCTGTGTCTCTGCCTCTGTCTCTGTCTCTGTTTCTCTTTCTCTGTGTCTCTGTCCCTGTGTCCTTGTCCCTGTGTCTCCGTCTCTGTGTCTCTGTCTCTGTGTCTCTGTCTCTGTGTCTCTGTCTCTGTGTCTCTGTCTCTGTCTCTGTCTCTGCTTCTCTTTCTCTGTGTCTCTGCCTCTGTGTCTCTGTCCCTGTGTCTCTGTCTCTATGTTTCAGTCTGTGTATCTCTGTCTCTGTGACTCTGTCTCTGTGTTTCCGTCTCTGTATCTCTGTATCTGTGTCCCTGTCTCTGTGTCTCTGTCTCTGTGTCTCTGTCTCTGTGTTTCTCTCTCTGTGTCTCTGTCTCTGTGTCTCTGTCTCTCTCACTGTGTCTCCGTCTCTGAGTCTCTGCCTTTGTGTCTCTGTCTCTGTGTCGCTGTCTCTGTGTCTCTGTCTCTCTCACTGTGTCCCTGTCTCTGCGTCTCTGTTTCTATGTCACTGTCTCTGTGTCTCCGTCTCTGTGTCTCAGTCTCTGTGTCTCTGTCTGTGTGTCTCTGCACCTGTGCCTCTGTCTCCGTCTCTGTGTCTCTGTCTCTGTGTCTCTGCCTCTGTCTCTGTCTCTGTTTCTCTTTCTCTGTGTCTCTGTGCCTGTGTCCTTGTCCCTGTGTCCTTGTCCCTGTGTCTCCGTCTCTGTGTCTCTGTCTCTGTGTCTCTGTCTCTGTATCTCTGTCTCTGTGTCTCTGTCTCTGTCTCTGTCTCTGCTTCTCTTTCTCTGTGTCTCTGCCTCTGTGTCTCTGTCCCTGTGTCTCTGTCTCTATGTTTCAGTCTGTGTATCTCTGTCTCTGTGACTCTGTCTCTGTGTTTCCGTCTCTGTATCTCTGTATCTGTGTCCCTGTCTCTGTGTCTCTGTCTCTGTGTCTCTGTCTCTGTGTGTCTGTCTCTGTGTCTCTGTCTCTGTGTCTCTGTCTCTGTGTCTCTGTCTCTGTGTCTCTGTCATTATGTCTCTGTCTCTGTGTCTCTGTCTCTGTGTCTCCGTCTCTGTGTCTCTGTCTCTGTGTCTCCGTCTCTGTGTCTCTGCCTCTGTGTCCATGTCTCTGTGTCTCTGTCTCTGTGTCTCCGTCTCTGAATCTCTGTCTTTGTGTCTCTGTCTCTGTGTCGCTGTCTCTGTGTCTCTGTCTCTCTCACTGTGTCCCTGTCTCTGCGTCTCTGTTTCTATGTCACTGTCTCTGTGTCTCCGTCTCTGTGTCTCAGTCTCTGTGTCTCTGTCTGTGTGTCTCTGCACCTGTGCCTCTGTCTCCGTCTCAGTGTCTCTGTTTCTGTGTCTCTGTCTCTGTGTATCTGTCTCTGTGTCTCTGTCTCTGTCTCTGTCTCTGCTTCTCTTTCTCTGTGTCTCTGCCTCTGAGTTTCTGACCCTGTGTCTCCGTCTCTGTGTTTCTGTCTCTGTGTCTCTGTCTCTGTGTCCCTGCCTCTGTGTCCCTGTCTCTGTGTCTCTGTCTCTGTGTCTCTGTCTCTGTGTCTCTGTCTCTGTGTCTCTGTCTCTGTGTTTCTCTCTCTGTGTCTCTGTCTCTGTGTCTCTGTCTCTCTCACTGTGTCTCCGTCTCTGAATCTCTGTCTTTGTGTCTCTGTCTCTGTGTCGCTGTCTCTGTGTCTCTGTCTCTCTCACTGTGTCCCTGTCTCTGCGTCTCTGTTTCTATGTCACTGTCTCTGTGTCTCCGTCTCTGTGTCTCAGTCTCTGTGTCTCTGTCTGTGTGTCTCTGCACCTGTGCCTCTGTCTCCGTCTCAGTGTCTCTGTTTCTGTGTCTCTGTCTCTGTGTATCTGTCTCTGTGTCTCTGTCTCTGTCTCTGTCTCTGCTTCTCTTTCTCTGTGTCTCTGCCTCTGAGTTTCTGACCCTGTGTCTCCGTCTCTGTGTTTCTGTCTCTGTGTCTCTGTCTCTGTGTCCCTGCCTCTGTGTCCCTGTCTCTGTGTCTCTGTCTCTGTGTTTCTGTCTCCGTCTCTGTGTCTCTGTCTCTGTGTCTCTGTCTCTATGTCTCTGTCTCTGTCTCTGATTCCCTTTCTCTGTGTCTCTACCCCTGTGTCTCCGTCTCTGTGTCTCTGTCTCTGTGTCTCTGTCTCTGTGTCTGTGTCTCTGTGTCTCTGTCTCTGTGTCTCTGTGTCTCTGTCTCTGTGTCTCTGTCTCTGTGTCTCTCTCTGTGTGTCTCTGTCTCTGTGTCTCTGTCTCTGTGTCTCTGTCTCTGTGTCTCTGTCTCTGTGTCTCTGTCTCTGTGTCTCTGTCTCTGTGTCTCTGTCTCTGTCTCTGTCTCTGCTTCTCTTTCTCTGTGTCTCTGCCTCTGCGTCTCTGTCCCTGTGTCTCTGTCTCTATGTTTCAGTCTGTGTATCTCTGTCTCTGTGACTCTGTCTCTGTGTTTCCGTCTCTGTATCTCTGTATCTGTGTCCCTGTCTCTGTGTCTCTGTCTCTGTGTCTCTGTCTCTGTGTTTCTCTCTCTGTGTCTCTGTCTCTGTGTCTCTGTCTCTCTCACTGTGTCTCCGTCTCTGAGTCTCTGCCTTTGTGTCTCTGTCTCTGTGTCGCTGTCTCTGTGTCTCTGTCTCTCTCACTGTGTCCCTGTCTCTGCGTCTCTGTTTCTATGTCACTGTCTCTGTGTCTCCGTCTCTGTGTCTCAGTCTCTGTGTCTCTGTCTGTGTGTCTCTGCACCTGTGCCTCTGTCTCCGTCTCAGTGTCTCTGTTTCTGTGTCTCTGTCTCTGTGTCTCCGTCTCTGGGTCTCGGTCTCTGTGTCTCTGCCTCTGCATCGCTGTCTCTGTGTCTCTGTCCCAGAGTCTCGGTCCCTGTGTCTCGGTGTCTGTGGCTCCGTCTCCGTGTCTCTGTCTCTTTGTCTGTGTCTCTGTGCATCTGTCTCTGGGTCTCTGTCTCTGTGTTTCTGTCTCCGTCTCTGTGTCTCTGTCCCTGTGTCCTTGTCCCTGTGTCTCCGTCTCTGTGTTTCTGTCTTTATGTCTCTGTCTCTGTGTCTCTGTCTCTGTGAATCTGTCTCTGTGTCTCTGTCTCAGAGTCTCCGCGTCTGTCTCTCTGTCTCTGTCTCTGTGTCTCTGTCTCTGTCTCTGTCTCTGTTTCTCTATCTCTGTGTCTCTGTCTCTGTATCTCTGTCTCTGTGTCTCTGCGTCTCTATCTCTTTGTCTCTTTCTCTGTGTCTCTGTCTCTGTGTTCCTGTCCCTCTTTCTCTGTCTCTGTCTGTGTGACCCTGTCTCTGTGTCTCTGTCCCTGTGTCTCGGTCTCTGTGTATCTGTCTCTCTCTCTCTGTGTCTCTGTCTCTGTGTCTTTGTATCTGTGTCTCTCTGACTATGTGGCTGTGTCACTGTCTCTGAATCTCTGTCTCTGTGTCTCTGTCTCTGTGTCTCTGTCTCTGTGCCTCTGTCTCTGTGTCTTGGTCGCTGTGTCTCTGTCCCTGTGTCTCTGTCTCTGTGTCCCTGTCTCTGTGTCTCTGTCTTTGTGTCTCTGTCTCTGTGTCTCTGTCTCTGTGTCTCTGTCTCTGTGTCTCTGTCTCCGTGTCTCTGCGTCCATGTCTCTGTCTCTGTGTCTCTGTCTCTGTGTCTCTGTCTCTGTGTCTCGGTCTCTGTGTCTCTGTCTCTGTGTCTCCGTCTCTGGGTCTCGGTCTCTGTGTCTTTGCCTCTGCATCGCTGTCTCTGTGTCTCTGTCTCTGTGTCTCTGTCTCTGTGTCTCTGTCTCTGTGTCTCTGCCTCTGTCTCTGTCTCTGTTTCTCTTTCTCTGTGTCTCTGTCCCTGTGTCCTTGTCCCTGTGTCTCCGTCTCTGTGTCTCTGTCTCTGTGTCTCTGTCTCTGTGTCTCTGTCTCTGTCTCTGCTTCTCTTTCTCTGTGTCTCTGCCTCTGTGTCTCTGTCCCTGTGTCTCTGTCTCTATGTTTCAGTCTGTGTATCTCTGTCTCTGTGACTCTGTCTCTGTGTTTCCGTCTCTGTATCTCTGTATCTGTGTCCCTGTCTCTGTGTCTCTGTCTCTGTGTCTCTGTCTCTGTGTTTCTCTCTCTGTGTCTCTGTCTCTGTGTCTCTGTCTCTCTCACTGTGTCTCCGTCTCTGAGTCTCTGCCTTTGTGTCTCTGTCTCTGTGTCGCTGTCTCTGTGTCTCTGTCTCTCTCACTGTGTCTCCGTCTCTGAATCTCTGTCTTTGTGTCTCTGTCTCTGTGTCTCTGTCTCTGTGTCTCTGTCTCTGTGTCTCTGTCTCTGTGTCTCCGTCTCTGTGTCTCTGTCTCTGTGTCCCTGCCTCTGTGTCTCTGTCCCTGTGTCTCTGTCTCTGTGTCTCTGTCTCTGTGTCTCTGTTTCTGTGTATCTGTCTCTGTGTCTCTGTCTCTGTGTCTCTGTCTCTGTGTCTCTGTCTCTGTGTCTCTGTCTCTGTGTCTCGGTCTCTGTGTCTCTGTCTCTGTGTCTCCGTCTCTGTGTTTCTGTCTCCGTCTCTGTGTCTCTGTCCCTGTGTCCTTGTCCCTGTGTCTCCGTCTCTGTGTTTCTGTCTTTATGTCTCTGTCTCTTGTGTCTCTGTCTCTGTGAATCTGTCTCTGTGTCTCTGTCCCAGAGTCTCCGCGTCTGTCTCTCTGTCTCTGTCTCTGTGTCTCTGTCTCTGTCTCTGTCTCTGTTTCTCTTTCTCTGTGTCTCTGTCTCTGTGTCCTTGTCCCTGTGTCTCCGTCTCTGTGTTTCTGTGTTTATGTCTCTGTCTCTGTGTCTCTGTCTCTGTGAATCTGTCTCTGTGAATCTGTCTCTGTGTTTCTGTCTCTGTGTCTCTGGCATTGTGTCTCCGTCTCTGTATCTCTGTCTCTCTGACTCTGTCTCTGTGTCACTGTCTCTGAATCTCTGTCTCTGTGTCTCTGAATCTGTGTCTCTCTCCCTGTGTCACGGTCTCTGTGTCTCGGTCTCTGTGTCTCCGTCTCTGCCTCTCTTTCTCTGTGTCTGTGTCTCCGTCTCTGTGTCTCTGTCTCTGTCTCTGCTTCTCTTTCTCTGTGTCTCTGCCTCTGTGTTTCTGACCCTGTGTCTCCGTCTCTGTGTTTCTGTCTCTGTGTCTCTGCCTCTGTGTCCCTGTCTCTGTGTCTCTGTCTCTGTGTTTCTGTCTCCGTCGCTGTGTCTCTGTCTCTGTGTCTCTGTCTCTATGTCTCTGTCCCTGTCTCTGATTCCCTTTCTCTGTGTCTCTACCCCTGTGTCTCCGTCTCTGTGTCTCTGTCTCTGTGTCTCTGTCTCTGTGTCTCTGTCTCTGTGTCTGTGTCTCTGTGTCTCTGTCTCTGTGTCTCTGTCTCTGTGTCTCTGTCTGTGTGTCTCTGTCTCTGTGTCTCTGTCTCTGTGTCTCTGTCTCTGTGTCTCTGTCTCTGTGTCTCTGTCTCTGTGTCTCTGTCTCTGTGTCTCTGTCTCTGTGTCTCTGTCTCTGTGTCTCTGTGTCTCTGTCTCTGTGTCTCTGTCTCTGTGTCTCTGTCTCTGTGTCTCTGTCTCTGTGTCTCTGTCTCTGTGTCTCTGTCTCTGTGTCTCTGTCTCTGTGTCTCTGTCTCTGTGTCTCTGTCTCTGTGTCTCTGTCTCTGTGTCTCTGTCTCTGTGTTCCTGTCATTATGTCTCTGCCTCTGTGTCTCTGTCTCTGTGTGTCCGTCTCTGTGTCTCTGTCTCTGTGTCCATGTCTCTGTGTCTCTGTCCCTGTGTCTCTGTCTCTGTGTCTCTGTCTCTGTGTCTCTGTCTCTGTGTCTCTGTTTCTGTGTCTCAGCCTCTGTGTCTCTGTCTCTGTGTCTCTGTCTCTGTGTCTCTGTCTCTGTGTCTCGGTCTCTGTGTCTCTGTCTCTGTGTCTCCGTCTCTGGGTCTCGGTCTCTGTGTCTCTGCCTCTGCATCGCTGTCTCTGTGTCTCTGTCTCTGTGTATCTGCCTCTGTCTCTGTCTCTGTTTCTCTTTCTCTGTGTCTCTGTCCCTGTGTCCTTGTCCCTGTGTCTCCGTCTCTGTGTCTCTGTCTCTGTGTCTCTGTCTCTGTGTCTCTGTCTCTGTGTCTCTGTCTCTGTCTCTGTCTCTGCTTCTCTTTCTCTGTGTCTCTGCCTCTGTGTCTCTGTCCCTGTGTCTCTGTCTCTATGTTTCAGTCTGTGTATCTCTGTCTCTGTGACTCTGTCTCTGTGTTTCCGTCTCTGTATCTCTGTATCTGTGTCCCTGTCTCTGTGTCTCTGTCTCTGTGTCTCTGTCTCTGTGTTTCTCTCTCTGTGTCTCTGTCTCTGTGGTTCTGTCTCTCTCACTGTGTCTCCGTCTCTGAATCTCTGTCTTTGTGTCTCTGTCTCTGTGTCGCTGTCTCTGTGTCTCTGTCTCTCTCACTGTGTCCCTGTCTCTGCGTCTCTGTTTCTATGTCACTGTCTCTGTGTCTCCGTCTCTGTGTCTCAGTCTCTGTGTCTCTGTCTGTGTGTCTCTGCACCTGTGCCTCTGTCTCCGTCTCAGTGTCTCTGTTTCTGTGTCTCTGTCTCTGTGTATCTGTCTCTGTGTCTCTGTCTCTGTCTCTGTCTCTGCTTCTCTTTCTCTGTGTCTCTGCCTCTGAGTTTCTGACCCTGTGTCTCTGTCTCTGTGTCTCTGCCTCTGTGTCCCTGTCTCTGTGTCTCTGTCTCTGTGTCTCTGTCTGTGTGTCTCTGTCTCTGTGTCTCTGTCTCTGTGTCTCTGTCTCTGTGTCTCTGTCTCTGTGTCTCTGTCTCTGTGTCTCTGTCTCTGTGTCTCTGTCTCTGTGTCTCTGTCTCTGTGTCTCTGTGTCTCTGTGTCTCTGTCTCTGTGTCTCTGTCTCTGTGTCTCTGTCTCTGTGTCTCTGTCTCTGTGTTTCTCTCTCTGTGTCTCTGTCTCTGTGTCTCTGTCTCTCTCACTGTGTCTCCGTCTCTGAATCTCTGTCTTTGTGTCTCTGTCTCTGTGTCGCTGTCTCTGTGTCTCTGTCTCTCTCACTGTGTCCCTGTCTCTGCGTCTCTGTTTCTATGTCGCTGTCTCTGTGTCTCTGCCTCTGTCTCTGTCTCTGTTTCTCTTTCTCTGTGTCTCTGTGCCTGTGTCCTTGTCCCTGTGTCTCTGTCTCTATGTTTCAGTCTGTGTATCTCTGTCTCTGTGACTCTGTCTCTGTGTTTCCGTCTCTGTATCTCTGTATCTGTGTCCCTGTCTCTGTGTCTCTGTCTCTGTGTCTCTGTCTCTGTGTTTCTCTCTCTGTGTTTCTGTCTCTGTGTCTCTGTCTCTCTCACTGTGTCTCCGTCTCTGAATCTCTGTCTTTGTGTCTCTGTCTCTGTGTCTCTGTCTCTGTGTCTCTGTCTCTGTGTCTCTGTCTCTGTGTCTCCGTCTCTGTGTCTCTGTCTCTGTGTCCCTGCCTCTGTGTCTCTGTCCCTGTGTCTCTGTCTCTGTGTCTCTGTCTCTGTGTCTCTGTTTCTGTGTATCTGTCTCTGTGTCTCTGTCTCTGTGTCTCTGTCTCTGTGTCTCTGTCTCTGTGTCTCTGTCTCTGTGTCTCGGTCTCTGTGTCTCTGTCTCTGTGTCTCCGTCTCTGTGTTTCTGTCTCCGTCTCTGTGTCTCTGTCCCTGTGTCCTTGTCCCTGTGTCTCCGTCTCTGTGTTTCTGTCTTTATGTCTCTGTCTCTTGTGTCTCTGTCTCTGTGAATCTGTCTCTGTGTCTCTGTCCCAGAGTCTCCGCGTCTGTCTCTCTGTCTCTGTCTCTGTGTCTCTGTCTCTGTCTCTGTCTCTGTTTCTCTTTCTCTGTGTCTCTGTCTCTGTGTCCTTGTCCCTGTGTCTCCGTCTCTGTGTTTCTGTGTTTATGTCTCTGTCTCTGTGTCTCTGTCTCTGTGAATCTGTCTCTGTGAATCTGTCTCTGTGTTTCTGTCTCTGTGTCTCTGGCATTGTGTCTCCGTCTCTGTATCTCTGTCTCTCTGACTCTGTCTCTGTGTCACTGTCTCTGAATCTCTGTCTCTGTGTCTCTGAATCTGTGTCTCTCTCCCTGTGTCACGGTCTCTGTGTCTCGGTCTCTGTGTCTCCGTCTCTGCCTCTCTTTCTCTGTGTCTGTGTCTCCGTCTCTGTGTCTCTGTCTCTGTCTCTGCTTCTCTTTCTCTGTGTCTCTGCCTCTGTGTTTCTGACCCTGTGTCTCCGTCTCTGTGTTTCTGTCTCTGTGTCTCTGCCTCTGTGTCCCTGTCTCTGTGTCTCTGTCTCTGTGTTTCTGTCTCCGTCGCTGTGTCTCTGTCTCTGTGTCTCTGTCTCTATGTCTCTGTCCCTGTCTCTGATTCCCTTTCTCTGTGTCTCTACCCCTGTGTCTCCGTCTCTGTGTCTCTGTCTCTGTGTCTCTGTCTCTGTGTCTCTGTCTCTGTGTCTGTGTCTCTGTGTCTCTGTCTCTGTGTCTCTGTCTCTGTGTCTCTGTCTGTGTGTCTCTGTCTCTGTGTCTCTGTCTCTGTGTCTCTGTCTCTGTGTCTCTGTCTCTGTGTCTCTGTCTCTGTGTCTCTGTCTCTGTGTCTCTGTCTCTGTGTCTCTGTCTCTGTGTCTCTGTGTCTCTGTCTCTGTGTCTCTGTCTCTGTGTCTCTGTCTCTGTGTCTCTGTCTCTGTGTCTCTGTCTCTGTGTCTCTGTCTCTGTGTCTCTGTCTCTGTGTCTCTGTCTCTGTGTCTCTGTCTCTGTGTCTCTGTCTCTGTGTCTCTGTCTCTGTGTCTCTGTCTCTGTGTTCCTGTCATTATGTCTCTGCCTCTGTGTCTCTGTCTCTGTGTGTCCGTCTCTGTGTCTCTGTCTCTGTGTCCATGTCTCTGTGTCTCTGTCCCTGTGTCTCTGTCTCTGTGTCTCTGTCTCTGTGTCTCTGTCTCTGTGTCTCTGTTTCTGTGTCTCAGCCTCTGTGTCTCTGTCTCTGTGTCTCTGTCTCTGTGTCTCTGTCTCTGTGTCTCGGTCTCTGTGTCTCTGTCTCTGTGTCTCCGTCTCTGGGTCTCGGTCTCTGTGTCTCTGCCTCTGCATCGCTGTCTCTGTGTCTCTGTCTCTGTGTATCTGCCTCTGTCTCTGTCTCTGTTTCTCTTTCTCTGTGTCTCTGTCCCTGTGTCCTTGTCCCTGTGTCTCCGTCTCTGTGTCTCTGTCTCTGTGTCTCTGTCTCTGTGTCTCTGTCTCTGTGTCTCTGTCTCTGTCTCTGTCTCTGCTTCTCTTTCTCTGTGTCTCTGCCTCTGTGTCTCTGTCCCTGTGTCTCTGTCTCTATGTTTCAGTCTGTGTATCTCTGTCTCTGTGACTCTGTCTCTGTGTTTCCGTCTCTGTATCTCTGTATCTGTGTCCCTGTCTCTGTGTCTCTGTCTCTGTGTCTCTGTCTCTGTGTTTCTCTCTCTGTGTCTCTGTCTCTGTGGTTCTGTCTCTCTCACTGTGTCTCCGTCTCTGAATCTCTGTCTTTGTGTCTCTGTCTCTGTGTCGCTGTCTCTGTGTCTCTGTCTCTCTCACTGTGTCCCTGTCTCTGCGTCTCTGTTTCTATGTCACTGTCTCTGTGTCTCCGTCTCTGTGTCTCAGTCTCTGTGTCTCTGTCTGTGTGTCTCTGCACCTGTGCCTCTGTCTCCGTCTCAGTGTCTCTGTTTCTGTGTCTCTGTCTCTGTGTATCTGTCTCTGTGTCTCTGTCTCTGTCTCTGTCTCTGCTTCTCTTTCTCTGTGTCTCTGCCTCTGAGTTTCTGACCCTGTGTCTCTGTCTCTGTGTCTCTGCCTCTGTGTCCCTGTCTCTGTGTCTCTGTCTCTGTGTCTCTGTCTGTGTGTCTCTGTCTCTGTGTCTCTGTCTCTGTGTCTCTGTCTCTGTGTCTCTGTCTCTGTGTCTCTGTCTCTGTGTCTCTGTCTCTGTGTCTCTGTCTCTGTGTCTCTGTCTCTGTGTCTCTGTGTCTCTGTGTCTCTGTCTCTGTGTCTCTGTCTCTGTGTCTCTGTCTCTGTGTCTCTGTCTCTGTGTTTCTCTCTCTGTGTCTCTGTCTCTGTGTCTCTGTCTCTCTCACTGTGTCTCCGTCTCTGAATCTCTGTCTTTGTGTCTCTGTCTCTGTGTCGCTGTCTCTGTGTCTCTGTCTCTCTCACTGTGTCCCTGTCTCTGCGTCTCTGTTTCTATGTCACTGTCTCTGTGTCTCCGTCTCTGTGTCTCAGTCTCTGTGTCTCTGTCTGTGTGTCTCTGCACCTGTGCCTCTGTCTCCGTCTCAGTGTCTCTGTTTCTGTGTCTCTGTCTCTGTGTATCTGTCTCTGTGTCTCTGTCTCTGTCTCTGTCTCTGCTTCTCTTTCTCTGTGTCTCTGCCTCTGAGTTTCTGACCCTGTGTCTCCGTCTCTGTGTTTCTGTCTCTGTGTCTCTGTCTCTGTGTCTCTGCCTCTGTGTCCCTGTCTCTGTGTCTCTGTCTCTGTGTTTCTGTCTCCGTCTCTGTGTCTCTGTCTCTGTGTCTCTGTCTCTATGTCTCTGTCTCTGTCTCTGATTCCCTTTCTCTGTGTCTCTACCCCTGTGTCTCCGTCTCTGTGTCTCTGTCTCTGTGTCTCTGTCTCTGTGTCTGTGTCTCTGTGTCTCTGTCTCTGTGTCTCTGTGTCTCTGTCTCTGTGTCTCTGTCTCTGTGTCTCTGTCTGTGTGTCTCTGTCTCTGTGTCTCTGTCTCTGTGTCTCTGTCTCTGTGTCTCTGTCTCTGTGTCTCTGTCTCTGTGTCTCTGTCTCTGTGTCTCTGTCTCTGTGTCTCTGTCTCTGTGTCTCTGTCTCTGTGTCTCTGTCTCTGTGTCTCTGTCTCTGTCTCTGTCTCTGCTTCTCTTTCTCCGTGTCTCTGCCTCTGTGTCTCTGTCCCTGTGTCTCTGTCTCTATGTTTCAGTCTGTGTATCTCTGTCTCTGTGACTCTGTCTCTGTGTTTCCGTCTCTGTATCTCTGTATCTGTGTCCCTGTCTCTGTGTCTCTGTCTCTGTGTCTCTGTCTCTGTGTTTCTCTCTCTGTGTCTCTGTCTCTGTGTCTCTGTCTCTCTCACTGTGTCTCCGTCTCTGAGTCTCTGCCTTTGTGTCTCTGTCTCTGTGTCGCTGTCTCTGTGTCTCTGTCTCTCTCACTGTGTCCCTGTCTCTGCGTCTCTGTTTCTATGTCACTGTCTCTGTGTCTCCGTCTCTGTGTCTCAGTCTCTGTGTCTCTGTCTGTGTGTCTCTGCACCTGTGCCTCTGTCTCCGTCTCAGTGTCTCTGTTTCTGTGTCTCTGTCTCTGTGTCTCCGTCTCTGGGTCTCGGTCTCTGTGTCTCTGCCTCTGCATCGCTGTCTCTGTGTCTCTGTCCCAGAGTCTCGGTCCCTGTGTCTCGGTGTCTGTGGCTCCGTCTCCGTGTCTCCGTCTCTTTGTCTGTGTCTCTGTGCATCTGTCTCTGGGTCTCTGTCTCTGTGTTTCTGTCTCCGTCTCTGTGTCTCTGTCCCTGTGTCCTTGTCCCTGTGTCACCGTCTCTGTGTTTCTGTCTTTATGTCTCTGTCTCTGTGTCTCTGTCTCTGTGAATCTGTCTCTGTGTCTCTGTCTCAGAGTCTCCGCGTCTGTCTCTCTGTCTCTGTCTCTGTGTCTCTGTCTCCGTCTCTGTCTCTGTTTCTCTATCTCTGTGTCTCTGTCTCTGTATCTCTGTCTCTGTGTCTCTGCGTCTCTGTCTCTTTGTCTCTTTCTCTGTGTCTCTGTCTCTGTGTTCCTGTCCCTCTTTCTCTGTCTCTGTCTGTGTGACCCTGTCTCTGTGTCTCTGTCCCTGTGTCTCCGTCTCTGTGTATCTGTCTCTCTCTCTCTGTGTCTCTGTCTCTGTGTCTTTGTATCTGTGTCTCTCTGACTATGTGGCTGTGTCACTGTCTCTGAATCTCTGTCTCTGTGTCTCTGTCTCTGTGTCTCTGTCTCTGTGTCTCTGTCTCTGTGCCTCTGTCTCTGTGTCTTGGTCGCTGTGTCTCTGTCCCTGTGTCTCTGTCTCTGTGTCCCTGTCTCTGTGTCTCTGTCTTTGTGTCTCTGTCTCTGTGTCTCTGTCTCTGTGTCTCTGTCTCTGTGTCTCTGTCTCCGTGTCTCTGCGTCCATGTCTCTGTCTCTGTGTCTCTGTCTCCGTCCCTGTGACTCTGTCTCTGTGTCTGTGTTTCTGTGTCTCCGTCTCTGTGCCTCTGTCTCTGTCTCTGAGTCTCTGTCTCTGTGTCTCTGTCTATGTGTCTCTGTCTCTGTGTCTCCGTCTCTGTGTCTCTGCCTCTGTCTCTGTCTCTGTTTCTCTTTCTCTGTGTCTCTGTCCCTGTGTCCTTGTCCCTGTGTCTCCGTCTCTGTGTCTCTGTCTCTGTGTCTCTGTCTCTGTGTCTCTGTCTCTGTCTCTGTCTCTGCTTCTCTTTCTCTGTGTCTCTGCCTCTGTGTCTCTGTCCCTGTGTCTCTGTCTCTATGTTTCAGTCTGTGTATCTCTGTCTCTGTGACTCTGTCTCTGTGTTTCCGTCTCTGTATCTCTGTATCTGTGTCCCTGTCTCTGTGTCTCTGTCTCTGTGTCTCTGTCTCTGTGTTTCTCTCTCTGTGTCTCTGTCTCTGTGTCTCTGTCTCTCTCACTGTGTCTCCGTCTCTGAGTCTCTGCCTTTGTGTCTCTGTCTCTGTGTCGCTGTCTCTGTGTCTCTGTCTCTCTCACTGTGTCCCTGTCTCTGCGTCTCTGTTTCTATGTCACTGTCTCTGTGTCTCCGTCTCTGTGTCTCAGTCTCTGTGTCTCTGTCTGTGTGTCTCTGCACCTGTGCCTCTGTCTCCGTCTCTGTGTCCCTGTCTCTGTGTCTCTGCCTCTGTCTCTGTCTCTGTTTCTCTTTCTCTGTGTCTCTGTGCCTGTGTCCTTGTCCCTGTGTCTCTGTCTCTATGTTTCAGTCTGTGTATCTCTGTCTCTGTGACTCTGTCTCTGTGTTTCCGTCTCTGTATCTCTGTATCTGTGTCCCTGTCTCTGTGTCTCTGTCTCTGTGTCTCTGTCTCTGTGTTTCTCTCTCTGTGTTTCTGTCTCTGTGTCTCTGTCTCTCTCACTGTGTCTCCGTCTCTGAATCTCTGTCTTTGTGTCTCTGTCTCTGTGTCTCTGTCTCTGTGTCTCTGTCTCTGTGTCTCTGTCTCTGTGTCTCTGTCTCTGTGTCTCCGTCTCTGTGTCTCTGTCTCTGTGTCCCTGCCTCTGTGTCTCTGTCCCTGTGTCTCTGTCTCTGTGTCTCTGTCTCTGTGTCTCTGTTTCTGTGTATCTGTCTCTGTGTCTCTGTCTCTGTGTCTCTGTCTCTGTGTCTCTGTCTCTGTGTCTCTGTCTCTGTGTCTCGGTCTCTGTGTCTCTGTCCCTGTGTCTCCGTCTCTGTGTTTCTGTGTTTATGTCTCTGTCTCTGTGTCTCTGTCTCTGTGAATCTGTCTCTGTGAATCTGTCTCTGTGTTTCTGTCTCTGTGTCTCTGGCATTGTGTCTCCGTCTCTGTATCTCTGTCTCTCTGACTCTGTCTCTGTGTCACTGTCTCTGAATCTCTGTCTCTGTGTCTCTGAATCTGTGTCTCTCTCCCTGTGTCACGGTCTCTGTGTCTCGGTCTCTGTGTCTCCGTCTCTGCCTCTCTTTCTCTGTGTCTGTGTCTCCGTCTCTGTGTCTCTGTCTCTGTCTCTGCTTCTCTTTCTCTGTGTCTCTGCCTCTGTGTTTCTGACCCTGTGTCTCCGTCTCTGTGTTTCTGTCTCTGTGTCTCTGTCTCTGTGTCTCTGCCTCTGTGTCCCTGTCTCTGTGTCTCTGTCTCTGTGTTTCTGTCTCCGTCGCTGTGTCTCTGTCTCTGTGTCTCTGTCTCTATGTCTCTGTCCCTGTCTCTGATTCCCTTTCTCTGTGTCTCTACCCCTGTGTCTCCGTCTCTGTGTCTCTGTCTCTGTGTCTCTGTCTCTGTGTCTCTGTCTCTGTGTCTGTGTCTCTGTGTCTCTGTCTCTGTGTCTCTGTCTCTGTGTCTCTGTCTGTGTGTCTCTGTCTCTGTGTCTCTGTCTCTGTGTCTCTGTCTCTGTGTCTCTGTCTCTGTGTCTCTGTCTCTGTGTCTCTGTCTCTGTGTCTCTGTCTCTGTGTCTCTGTCTCTGTGTCTCTGTGTCTCTGTCTCTGTGTCTCTGTCTCTGTGTCTCTGTCTCTGTGTCTCTGTCTCTGTGTCTCTGTCTCTGTGTCTCTGTCTCTGTGTCTCTGTCTCTGTGTCTCTGTCTCTGTGTCTCTGTCTCTGTGTTCCTGTCATTATGTCTCTGCCTCTGTGTCTCTGTCTCTGTGTGTCCGTCTCTGTGTCTCTGTCTCTGTGTCCATGTCTCTGTGTCTCTGTCCCTGTGTCTCTGTCTCTGTGTCTCTGTCTCTGTGTCTCTGTCTCTGTGTCTCTGTTTCTGTGTCTCAGCCTCTGTGTCTCTGTCTCTGTGTCTCTGTCTCTGTGTCTCTGTCTCTGTGTCTCGGTCTCTGTGTCTCTGTCTCTGTGTCTCCGTCTCTGGGTCTCGGTCTCTGTGTCTCTGCCTCTGCATCGCTGTCTCTGTGTCTCTGTCTCTGTGTATCTGCCTCTGTCTCTGTCTCTGTTTCTCTTTCTCTGTGTCTCTGTCCCTGTGTCCTTGTCCCTGTGTCTCCGTCTCTGTGTCTCTGTCTCTGTGTCTCTGTCTCTGTGTCTCTGTCTCTGTGTCTCTGTCTCTGTCTCTGTCTCTGCTTCTCTTTCTCTGTGTCTCTGCCTCTGTGTCTCTGTCCCTGTGTCTCTGTCTCTATGTTTCAGTCTGTGTATCTCTGTCTCTGTGACTCTGTCTCTGTGTTTCCGTCTCTGTATCTCTGTATCTGTGTCCCTGTCTCTGTGTCTCTGTCTCTGTGTCTCTGTCTCTGTGTTTCTCTCTCTGTGTCTCTGTCTCTGTGGTTCTGTCTCTCTCACTGTGTCTCCGTCTCTGAATCTCTGTCTTTGTGTCTCTGTCTCTGTGTCGCTGTCTCTGTGTCTCTGTCTCTCTCACTGTGTCCCTGTCTCTGCGTCTCTGTTTCTATGTCACTGTCTCTGTGTCTCCGTCTCTGTGTCTCAGTCTCTGTGTCTCTGTCTGTGTGTCTCTGCACCTGTGCCTCTGTCTCCGTCTCAGTGTCTCTGTTTCTGTGTCTCTGTCTCTGTGTATCTGTCTCTGTGTCTCTGTCTCTGTCTCTGTCTCTGCTTCTCTTTCTCTGTGTCTCTGCCTCTGAGTTTCTGACCCTGTGTCTCCGTCTCTGTGTTTCTGTCTCTGTGTCTCTGTCTCTGTGTCTCTGCCTCTGTGTCCCTGTCTCTGTGTCTCTGTCTCTGTGTCTCTGTCTGTGTGTCTCTGTCTCTGTGTCTCTGTCTCTGTGTCTCTGTCTCTGTGTCTCTGTCTCTGTGTCTCTGTCTCTGTGTCTCTGTCTCTGTGTCTCTGTCTCTGTGTCTCTGTCTCTGTGTCTCTGTCTCTGTGTCTCTGTGTCTCTGTGTCTCTGTCTCTGTGTCTCTGTCTCTGTGTCTCTGTCTCTGTGTCTCTGTCTCTGTGTTTCTCTCTCTGTGTCTCTGTCTCTGTGTCTCTGTCTCTCTCACTGTGTCTCCGTCTCTGAATCTCTGTCTTTGTGTCTCTGTCTCTGTGTCGCTGTCTCTGTGTCTCTGTCTCTCTCACTGTGTCCCTGTCTCTGCGTCTCTGTTTCTATGTCACTGTCTCTGTGTCTCCGTCTCTGTGTCTCAGTCTCTGTGTCTCTGTCTGTGTGTCTCTGCACCTGTGCCTCTGTCTCCGTCTCAGTGTCTCTGTTTCTGTGTCTCTGTCTCTGTGTATCTGTCTCTGTGTCTCTGTCTCTGTCTCTGTCTCTGCTTCTCTTTCTCTGTGTCTCTGCCTCTGAGTTTCTGACCCTGTGTCTCCGTCTCTGTGTTTCTGTCTCTGTGTCTCTGTCTCTGTGTCTCTGCCTCTGTGTCCCTGTCTCTGTGTCTCTGTCTCTGTGTTTCTGTCTCCGTCTCTGTGTCTCTGTCTCTGTGTCTCTGTCTCTATGTCTCTGTCTCTGTCTCTGATTCCCTTTCTCTGTGTCTCTACCCCTGTGTCTCCGTCTCTGTGTCTCTGTCTCTGTGTCTCTGTCTCTGTGTCTGTGTCTCTGTGTCTCTGTCTCTGTGTCTCTGTGTCTCTGTCTCTGTGTCTCTGTCTCTGTGTCTCTGTCTGTGTGTCTCTGTCTCTGTGTCTCTGTCTCTGTGTCTCTGTCTCTGTGTCTCTGTCTCTGTGTCTCTGTCTCTGTGTCTCTGTCTCTGTGTCTCTGTCTCTGTGTCTCTGTCTCTGTGTCTCTGTCTCTGTCTCTGCTTCTCTTTCTCTGTGTCTCTGCCTCTGTGTCTCTGTCCCTGTGTCTCTGTCTCTATGTTTCAGTCTGTGTATCTCTGTCTCTGTGACTCTGTCTCTGTGTTTCCGTCTCTGTATCTCTGTATCTGTGTCCCTGTCTCTGTGTCTCTGTCTCTGTGTCTCTGTCTCTGTGTTTCTCTCTCTGTGTCTCTGTCTCTGTGTCTCTGTCTCTCTCACTGTGTCTCCGTCTCTGAGTCTCTGCCTTTGTGTCTCTGTCTCTGTGTCGCTGTCTCTGTGTCTCTGTCTCTCTCACTGTGTCCCTGTCTCTGCGTCTCTGTTTCTATGTCACTGTCTCTGTGTCTCCGTCTCTGTGTCTCAGTCTCTGTGTCTCTGTCTGTGTGTCTCTGCACCTGTGCCTCTGTCTCCGTCTCAGTGTCTCTGTTTCTGTGTCTCTGTCTCTGTGTCTCCGTCTCAGGGTCTCGGTCTCTGTGTCTCTGCCTCTGCATCGCTGTCTCTGTGTCTCTGTCCCAGAGTCTCGGTCTCTGTGTCTCGGTGTCTGTGGCTCTGTGTCCGTGTCTCTGTCTCTTTGTCTGTGTCTCTGTGCATCTGTCTCTGTGTCTCTGTCTCTGTGTTTATGTCTCCGTCTCTGTGTCTCTGTCCCTGTGTCCTTGTCCCTGTGTCTCCGTCTCTGTGTTTCTGTCTTTATGTCTCTGTCTCTGTGTCTCTGTCTCTGTGAATCTGTCTCTGTGTCTCTGTCCCAGAGTCTCCGCGTCTGTCTCTCTGTCTCTGTCTCTGTGTCTCTGTCTCTGTGTCTGTCTCTGTTTCTCTTTCTCTGTGTCTCTGTCCCTGTGTCCTTGTCCCTGTGTCTCCGTCTCTGTGTTTCTGTCTTTATGTCTCTGTCTCTGTGTCTCTGTCTCTGTGAATCTGTCTCTGTGAATCTGTCTCTGTGTTTCTGTCTCTGTGTCTCTGGCATTGTGTCTCCGTCTCTGTATCTCTGTCTCTCTCACTGTGTCTCCGTCTCTGAATCTCTGTCTTTGTGTCTCTGTCTCTGTGTCACTGTCTCTGAATCTCTGTCTCTGTGTCTCTGAATCTGTGTCTCTCTCCCTGTGTCACGGTCTCTGTGTCTCGGTCTCTGTGTCTCCGTCTCTGCCTCTCTTTCTCTGTGTCTGTGTCTCCGTCTCTGTGTCTCTGTCTCTGTGTATCTGTCTCTGTGTCTCTGTCTCTGTCTCTGTCTCTGCTTCTCTTTCTCTGTGTCTCTGCCTCTGTGTTTCTGACCCTTTGTCTCCGTCTCTGTGTTTCTGTCTCTGTGTCTCTGTCTCTGTGTCTCTGCCTCTGTGTCCCTGTCTCTGTGTCTCTGTCTCTGTGTTTCTGTCTCCGTCTCTGTGTCTCTGTCTCTGTGTCTCTGTCTCTATGTCTCTGTCTCTGTCTCTGATTCCCTTTCTCTGTGTCTCTACCCCTGTGTCTCCGTCTCTGTGTCTCGGTCTCTGTGTCTCTGCCTCTGCATCGCTGTCTCTGTGTCTCTGTCTCTGTGTCTCTGCCTCTGTCTCTGTCTCTGTTTCTCTTTCTCTGTGTCTCTGTCCCTGTGTCCTTGTCCCTGTGTCTCCGTCTCTGTGTCTCTGTCTCTGTGTCTCTGTCTCTGTGTCTCTGTCTCTGTGTCTCTGTCTCTGTCTCTGTCTCTGCTTCTCTTTCTCTGTGTCTCTGCCTCTGTGTCTCTGTCCCTGTGTCTCTGTCTCTATGTTTCAGTCTGTGTATCTCTGTCTCTGTGACTCTGTCTCTGTGTTTCCGTCTCTGTATCTCTGTATCTGTGTCCCTGTCTCTGTGTCTCTGTCTCTGTGTCTCTGTCTCTGTGTTTCTCTCTCTGTGTCTCTGTCTCTGTGTCTCTGTCTCTCTCACTGTGTCTCCGTCTCTGAGTCTCTGCCTTTGTGTCTCTGTCTCTGTGTCGCTGTCTCTGTGTCTCTGTCTCTCTCACTGTGTCCCTGTCTCTGCGTCTCTGTTTCTATGTCACTGTCTCTGTGTCTCCGTCTCTGTGTCTCAGTCTCTGTGTCTCTGTCTGTGTGTCTCTGCACCTGTGCCTCTGTCTCCGTCTCTGTGTCTCTGTCTCTGTGTCTCTGCCTCTGTCTCTGTCTCTGTTTCTCTTTCTCTGTGTCTCTGTGCCTGTGTCCTTGTCCCTGTGTCCTTGTCCCTGTGTCTCCGTCTCTGTGTCTCTGTCTCTGTGTCTCTGTCTCTGTATCTCTGTCTCTGTGTCTCTGTCTCTGTCTCTGTCTCTGCTTCTCTTTCTCTGTGTCTCTGCCTCTGTGTCTCTGTCCCTGTGTCTCTGTCTCTATGTTTCAGTCTGTGTATCTCTGTCTCTGTGACTCTGTCTCTGTGTTTCCGTCTCTGTATCTCTGTATCTGTGTCCCTGTCTCTGTGTCTCTGTCTCTGTGTCTCTGTCTCTGTGTCTCTGTCTCTGTGTCTCTGTCTCTGTGTCTCTGTCTCTGTGTCTCTGTCTCTGTGTCTCTGTCATTATGTCTCTGTCTCTGTGTCTCTGTCTCTGTGTCTCCGTCTCTGTGTCTCTGTCTCTGTGTCTCCGTCTCTGTGTCTCTGCCTCTGTGTCCATGTCTCTGTGTCTCTGTCTCTGTGTCTCCGTCTCTGAATCTCTGTCTTTGTGTCTCTGTCTCTGTGTCGCTGTCTCTGTGTCTCTGTCTCTCTCACTGTGTCCCTGTCTCTGCGTCTCTGTTTCTATGTCACTGTCTCTGTGTCTCCGTCTCTGTGTCTCAGTCTCTGTGTCTCTGTCTGTGTGTCTCTGCACCTGTGCCTCTGTCTCCGTCTCAGTGTCTCTGTTTCTGTGTCTCTGTCTCTGTGTATCTGTCTCTGTGTCTCTGTCTCTGTCTCTGTCTCTGCTTCTCTTTCTCTGTGTCTCTGCCTCTGAGTTTCTGACCCTGTGTCTCCGTCTCTGTGTTTCTGTCTCTGTGTCTCTGTCTCTGTGTCCCTGCCTCTGTGTCCCTGTCTCTGTGTCTCTGTCTCTGTGTCTCTGTCTCTGTGTCTCTGTCTCTGTGTCTCTGTCTCTGTGTTTCTCTCTCTGTGTCTCTGTCTCTGTGTCTCTGTCTCTCTCACTGTGTCTCCGTCTCTGAATCTCTGTCTTTGTGTCTCTGTCTCTGTGTCGCTGTCTCTGTGTCTCTGTCTCTCTCACTGTGTCCCTGTCTCTGCGTCTCTGTTTCTATGTCACTGTCTCTGTGTCTCCGTCTCTGTGTCTCAGTCTCTGTGTCTCTGTCTGTGTGTCTCTGCACCTGTGCCTCTGTCTCCGTCTCAGTGTCTCTGTTTCTGTGTCTCTGTCTCTGTGTATCTGTCTCTGTGTCTCTGTCTCTGTCTCTGTCTCTGCTTCTCTTTCTCTGTGTCTCTGCCTCTGAGTTTCTGACCCTGTGTCTCCGTCTCTGTGTTTCTGTCTCTGTGTCTCTGTCTCTGTGTCCCTGCCTCTGTGTCCCTGTCTCTGTGTCTCTGTCTCTGTGTTTCTGTCTCCGTCTCTGTGTCTCTGTCTCTGTGTCTCTGTCTCTATGTCTCTGTCTCTGTCTCTGATTCCCTTTCTCTGTGTCTCTACCCCTGTGTCTCCGTCTCTGTGTCTCTGTCTCTGTGTCTCTGTCTCTGTGTCTGTGTCTCTGTGTCTCTGTCTCTGTGTCTCTGTGTCTCTGTCTCTGTGTCTCTGTCTCTGTGTCTCTCTCTGTGTGTCTCTGTCTCTGTGTCTCTGTCTCTGTGTCTCTGTCTCTGTGTCTCTGTCTCTGTGTCTCTGTCTCTGTGTCTCTGTCTCTGTGTCTCTGTCTCTGTGTCTCTGTCTCTGTCTCTGTCTCTGCTTCTCTTTCTCTGTGTCTCTGCCTCTGCGTCTCTGTCCCTGTGTCTCTGTCTCTATGTTTCAGTCTGTGTATCTCTGTCTCTGTGACTCTGTCTCTGTGTTTCCGTCTCTGTATCTCTGTATCTGTGTCCCTGTCTCTGTGTCTCTGTCTCTGTGTCTCTGTCTCTGTGTTTCTCTCTCTGTGTCTCTGTCTCTGTGTCTCTGTCTCTCTCACTGTGTCTCCGTCTCTGAGTCTCTGCCTTTGTGTCTCTGTCTCTGTGTCGCTGTCTCTGTGTCTCTGTCTCTCTCACTGTGTCCCTGTCTCTGCGTCTCTGTTTCTATGTCACTGTCTCTGTGTCTCCGTCTCTGTGTCTCAGTCTCTGTGTCTCTGTCTGTGTGTCTCTGCACCTGTGCCTCTGTCTCCGTCTCAGTGTCTCTGTTTCTGTGTCTCTGTCTCTGTGTCTCCGTCTCTGGGTCTCGGTCTCTGTGTCTCTGCCTCTGCATCGCTGTCTCTGTGTCTCTGTCCCAGAGTCTCGGTCCCTGTGTCTCGGTGTCTGTGGCTCCGTCTCCGTGTCTCTGTCTCTTTGTCTGTGTCTCTGTGCATCTGTCTCTGGGTCTCTGTCTCTGTGTTTCTGTCTCCGTCTCTGTGTCTCTGTCCCTGTGTCCTTGTCCCTGTGTCTCCGTCTCTGTGTTTCTGTCTTTATGTCTCTGTCTCTGTGTCTCTGTCTCTGTGAATCTGTCTCTGTGTCTCTGTCTCAGAGTCTCCGCGTCTGTCTCTCTGTCTCTGTCTCTGTGTCTCTGTCTCTGTCTCTGTCTCTGTTTCTCTATCTCTGTGTCTCTGTCTCTGTATCTCTGTCTCTGTGTCTCTGCGTCTCTATCTCTTTGTCTCTTTCTCTGTGTCTCTGTCTCTGTGTTCCTGTCCCTCTTTCTCTGTCTCTGTCTGTGTGACCCTGTCTCTGTGTCTCTGTCCCTGTGTCTCCGTCTCTGTGTATCTGTCTCTCTCTCTCTGTGTCTCTGTCTCTGTGTCTTTGTATCTGTGTCTCTCTGACTATGTGGCTGTGTCACTGTCTCTGAATCTCTGTCTCTGTGTCTCTGTCTCTGTGTCTCTGTCTCTGTGCCTCTGTCTCTGTGTCTTGGTCGCTGTGTCTCTGTCCCTGTGTCTCTGTCTCTGTGTCCCTGTCTCTGTGTCTCTGTCTTTGTGTCTCTGTCTCTGTGTCTCTGTCTCTGTGTCTCTGTCTCTGTGTCTCTGTCTCCGTGTCTCTGCGTCCATGTCTCTGTCTCTGTGTCTCTGTCTCTGTGTCTCTGTCTCTGTGTCTCGGTCTCTGTGTCTCTGTCTCTGTGTCTCCGTCTCTGGGTCTCGGTCTCTGTGTCTTTGCCTCTGCATCGCTGTCTCTGTGTCTCTGTCTCTGTGTCTCTGTCTCTGTGTCTCTGTCTCTGTGTCTCTGCCTCTGTCTCTGTCTCTGTTTCTCTTTCTCTGTGTCTCTGTCCCTGTGTCCTTGTCCCTGTGTCTCCGTCTCTGTGTCTCTGTCTCTGTGTCTCTGTCTCTGTGTCTCTGTCTCTGTCTCTGCTTCTCTTTCTCTGTGTCTCTGCCTCTGTGTCTCTGTCCCTGTGTCTCTGTCTCTATGTTTCAGTCTGTGTATCTCTGTCTCTGTGACTCTGTCTCTGTGTTTCCGTCTCTGTATCTCTGTATCTGTGTCCCTGTCTCTGTGTCTCTGTCTCTGTGTCTCTGTCTCTGTGTTTCTCTCTCTGTGTCTCTGTCTCTGTGTCTCTGTCTCTCTCACTGTGTCTCCGTCTCTGAGTCTCTGCCTTTGTGTCTCTGTCTCTGTGTCGCTGTCTCTGTGTCTCTGTCTCTCTCACTGTGTCCCTGTCTCTGCGTCTCTGTTTCTATGTCACTGTCTCTGTGTCTCCGTCTCTGTGTCTCAGTCTCTGTGTCTCTGTCTGTGTGTCTCTGCACCTGTGCCTCTGTCTCCGTCTCTGTGTCCCTGTCTCTGTGTCTCTGCCTCTGTCTCTGTCTCTGTTTCTCTTTCTCTGTGTCTCTGTGCCTGTGTCCTTGTCCCTGTGTCTCTGTCTCTATGTTTCAGTCTGTGTATCTCTGTCTCTGTGACTCTGTCTCTGTGTTTCCGTCTCTGTATCTCTGTATCTGTGTCCCTGTCTCTGTGTCTCTGTCTCTGTGTCTCTGTCTCTGTGTTTCTCTCTCTGTGTTTCTGTCTCTGTGTCTCTGTCTCTCTCACTGTGTCTCCGTCTCTGAATCTCTGTCTTTGTGTCTCTGTCTCTGTGTCTCTGTCTCTGTGTCTCTGTCTCTGTGTCTCTGTCTCTGTGTCTCCGTCTCTGTGTCTCTGTCTCTGTGTCCCTGCCTCTGTGTCTCTGTCCCTGTGTCTCTGTCTCTGTGTCTCTGTCTCTGTGTCTCTGTTTCTGTGTATCTGTCTCTGTGTCTCTGTCTCTGTGTCTCTGTCTCTGTGTCTCTGTCTCTGTGTCTCTGTCTCTGTGTCTCGGTCTCTGTGTCTCTGTCTCTGTGTCTCCGTCTCTGTGTTTCTGTCTCCGTCTCTGTGTCTCTGTCCCTGTGTCCTTGTCCCTGTGTCTCCGTCTCTGTGTTTCTGTCTTTATGTCTCTGTCTCTTGTGTCTCTGTCTCTGTGAATCTGTCTCTGTGTCTCTGTCCCAGAGTCTCCGCGTCTGTCTCTCTGTCTCTGTCTCTGTGTCTCTGTCTCTGTCTCTGTCTCTGTTTCTCTTTCTCTGTGTCTCTGTCTCTGTGTCCTTGTCCCTGTGTCTCCGTCTCTGTGTTTCTGTGTTTATGTCTCTGTCTCTGTGTCTCTGTCTCTGTGAATCTGTCTCTGTGAATCTGTCTCTGTGTTTCTGTCTCTGTGTCTCTGGCATTGTGTCTCCGTCTCTGTATCTCTGTCTCTCTGACTCTGTCTCTGTGTCACTGTCTCTGAATCTCTGTCTCTGTGTCTCTGAATCTGTGTCTCTCTCCCTGTGTCACGGTCTCTGTGTCTCGGTCTCTGTGTCTCCGTCTCTGCCTCTCTTTCTCTGTGTCTGTGTCTCCGTCTCTGTGTCTCTGTCTCTGTCTCTGCTTCTCTTTCTCTGTGTCTCTGCCTCTGTGTTTCTGACCCTGTGTCTCCGTCTCTGTGTTTCTGTCTCTGTGTCTCTGTCTCTGTGTCTCTGCCTCTGTGTCCCTGTCTCTGTGTCTCTGTCTCTGTGTTTCTGTCTCCGTCGCTGTGTCTCTGTCTCTGTGTCTCTGTCTCTATGTCTCTGTCCCTGTCTCTGATTCCCTTTCTCTGTGTCTCTACCCCTGTGTCTCCGTCTCTGTGTCTCTGTCTCTGTGTCTCTGTCTCTGTGTCTCTGTCTCTGTGTCTGTGTCTCTGTGTCTCTGTCTCTGTGTCTCTGTCTCTGTGTCTCTGTCTGTGTGTCTCTGTCTCTGTGTCTCTGTCTCTGTGTCTCTGTCTCTGTGTCTCTGTCTCTGTGTCTCTGTCTCTGTGTCTCTGTCTCTGTGTCTCTGTCTCTGTGTCTCTGTCTCTGTGTCTCTGTGTCTCTGTCTCTGTGTCTCTGTCTCTGTGTCTCTGTCTCTGTGTCTCTGTCTCTGTGTCTCTGTCTCTGTGTCTCTGTCTCTGTGTCTCTGTCTCTGTGTCTCTGTCTCTGTGTCTCTGTCTCTGTGTCTCTGTCTCTGTGTTCCTGTCATTATGTCTCTGCCTCTGTGTCTCTGTCTCTGTGTGTCCGTCTCTGTGTCTCTGTCTCTGTGTCCATGTCTCTGTGTCTCTGTCCCTGTGTCTCTGTCTCTGTGTCTCTGTCTCTGTGTCTCTGTCTCTGTGTCTCTGTTTCTGTGTCTCAGCCTCTGTGTCTCTGTCTCTGTGTCTCTGTCTCTGTGTCTCTGTCTCTGTGTCTCGGTCTCTGTGTCTCTGTCTCTGTGTCTCCGTCTCTGGGTCTCGGTCTCTGTGTCTCTGCCTCTGCATCGCTGTCTCTGTGTCTCTGTCTCTGTGTATCTGCCTCTGTCTCTGTCTCTGTTTCTCTTTCTCTGTGTCTCTGTCCCTGTGTCCTTGTCCCTGTGTCTCCGTCTCTGTGTCTCTGTCTCTGTGTCTCTGTCTCTGTGTCTCTGTCTCTGTGTCTCTGTCTCTGTCTCTGTCTCTGCTTCTCTTTCTCTGTGTCTCTGCCTCTGTGTCTCTGTCCCTGTGTCTCTGTCTCTATGTTTCAGTCTGTGTATCTCTGTCTCTGTGACTCTGTCTCTGTGTTTCCGTCTCTGTATCTCTGTATCTGTGTCCCTGTCTCTGTGTCTCTGTCTCTGTGTCTCTGTCTCTGTGTTTCTCTCTCTGTGTCTCTGTCTCTGTGGTTCTGTCTCTCTCACTGTGTCTCCGTCTCTGAATCTCTGTCTTTGTGTCTCTGTCTCTGTGTCGCTGTCTCTGTGTCTCTGTCTCTCTCACTGTGTCCCTGTCTCTGCGTCTCTGTTTCTATGTCACTGTCTCTGTGTCTCCGTCTCTGTGTCTCAGTCTCTGTGTCTCTGTCTGTGTGTCTCTGCACCTGTGCCTCTGTCTCCGTCTCAGTGTCTCTGTTTCTGTGTCTCTGTCTCTGTGTATCTGTCTCTGTGTCTCTGTCTCTGTCTCTGTCTCTGCTTCTCTTTCTCTGTGTCTCTGCCTCTGAGTTTCTGACCCTGTGTCTCCGTCTCTGTGTTTCTGTCTCTGTGTCTCTGTCTCTGTGTCTCTGCCTCTGTGTCCCTGTCTCTGTGTCTCTGTCTCTGTGTCTCTGTCTGTGTGTCTCTGTCTCTGTGTCTCTGTCTCTGTGTCTCTGTCTCTGTGTCTCTGTCTCTGTGTCTCTGTCTCTGTGTCTCTGTCTCTGTGTCTCTGTCTCTGTGTCTCTGTCTCTGTGTCTCTGTGTCTCTGTGTCTCTGTCTCTGTGTCTCTGTCTCTGTGTCTCTGTCTCTGTGTCTCTGTCTCTGTGTTTCTCTCTCTGTGTCTCTGTCTCTGTGTCTCTGTCTCTCTCACTGTGTCTCCGTCTCTGAATCTCTGTCTTTGTGTCTCTGTCTCTGTGTCGCTGTCTCTGTGTCTCTGTCTCTCTCACTGTGTCCCTGTCTCTGCGTCTCTGTTTCTATGTCACTGTCTCTGTGTCTCCGTCTCTGTGTCTCAGTCTCTGTGTCTCTGTCTGTGTGTCTCTGCACCTGTGCCTCTGTCTCCGTCTCAGTGTCTCTGTTTCTGTGTCTCTGTCTCTGTGTATCTGTCTCTGTGTCTCTGTCTCTGTCTCTGTCTCTGCTTCTCTTTCTCTGTGTCTCTGCCTCTGAGTTTCTGACCCTGTGTCTCCGTCTCTGTGTTTCTGTCTCTGTGTCTCTGTCTCTGTGTCTCTGCCTCTGTGTCCCTGTCTCTGTGTCTCTGTCTCTGTGTTTCTGTCTCCGTCTCTGTGTCTCTGTCTCTGTGTCTCTGTCTCTATGTCTCTGTCTCTGTCTCTGATTCCCTTTCTCTGTGTCTCTACCCCTGTGTCTCCGTCTCTGTGTCTCTGTCTCTGTGTCTCTGTCTCTGTGTCTGTGTCTCTGTGTCTCTGTCTCTGTGTCTCTGTGTCTCTGTCTCTGTGTCTCTGTCTCTGTGTCTCTGTCTGTGTGTCTCTGTCTCTGTGTCTCTGTCTCTGTGTCTCTGTCTCTGTGTCTCTGTCTCTGTGTCTCTGTCTCTGTGTCTCTGTCTCTGTGTCTCTGTCTCTGTGTCTCTGTCTCTGTGTCTCTGTCTCTGTCTCTGTCTCTGCTTCTCTTTCTCTGTGTCTCTGCCTCTGTGTCTCTGTCCCTGTGTCTCTGTCTCTATGTTTCAGTCTGTGTATCTCTGTCTCTGTGACTCTGTCTCTGTGTTTCCGTCTCTGTATCTCTGTATCTGTGTCCCTGTCTCTGTGTCTCTGTCTCTGTGTCTCTGTCTCTGTGTTTCTCTCTCTGTGTCTCTGTCTCTGTGTCTCTGTCTCTCTCACTGTGTCTCCGTCTCTGAGTCTCTGCCTTTGTGTCTCTGTCTCTGTGTCGCTGTCTCTGTGTCTCTGTCTCTCTCACTGTGTCCCTGTCTCTGCGTCTCTGTTTCTATGTCACTGTCTCTGTGTCTCCGTCTCTGTGTCTCAGTCTCTGTGTCTCTGTCTGTGTGTCTCTGCACCTGTGCCTCTGTCTCCGTCTCAGTGTCTCTGTTTCTGTGTCTCTGTCTCTGTGTCTCCGTCTCTGGGTCTCGGTCTCTGTGTCTCTGCCTCTGCATCGCTGTCTCTGTGTCTCTGTCCCAGAGTCTCGGTCCCTGTGTCTCGGTGTCTGTGGCTCCGTCTCCGTGTCTCTGTCTCTTTGTCTGTGTCTCTGTGCATCTGTCTCTGGGTCTCTGTCTCTGTGTTTCTGTCTCCGTCTCTGTGTCTCTGTCCCTGTGTCCTTGTCCCTGTGTCTCCGTCTCTGTGTTTCTGTCTTTATGTCTCTGTCTCTGTGTCTCTGTCTCTGTGAATCTGTCTCTGTGTCTCTGTCTCAGAGTCTCCGCGTCTGTCTCTCTGTCTCTGTCTCTGTGTCTCTGTCTCCGTCTCTGTCTCTGTTTCTCTATCTCTGTGTCTCTGTCTCTGTATCTCTGTCTCTGTGTCTCTGCGTCTCTGTCTCTTTGTCTCTTTCTCTGTGTCTCTGTCTCTGTGTTCCTGTCCCTCTTTCTCTGTCTCTGTCTGTGTGACCCTGTCTCTGTGTCTCTGTCCCTGTGTCTCCGTCTCTGTGTATCTGTCTCTCTCTCTCTGTGTCTCTGTCTCTGTGTCTTTGTATCTGTGTCTCTCTGACTATGTGGCTGTGTCACTGTCTCTGAATCTCTGTCTCTGTGTCTCTGTCTCTGTGTCTCTGTCTCTGTGTCTCTGTCTCTGTGTCTCTGTCTCTGTGCCTCTGTCTCTGTGTCTTGGTCGCTGTGTCTCTGTCCCTGTGTCTCTGTCTCTGTGTCCCTGTCTCTGTGTCTCTGTCTTTGTGTCTCTGTCTCTGTGTCTCTGTCTCTGTGTCTCTGTCTCTGTGTCTCTGTCTCCGTGTCTCTGCGTCCATGTCTCTGTCTCTGTGTCTCTGTCTCCGTCCCTGTGTCTCTGTCTCTGTGTCTGTGTTTCTGTGTCTCCGTCTCTGTGCCTCTGTCTCTGTCTCTGAGTCTCTGTCTCTGTGTCTCTGTCTATGTGTCTCTGTCTCTGTGTCTCCGTCTCTGTGTCTCTGCCTCTGTCTCTGTCTCTGTTTCTCTTTCTCTGTGTCTCTGTCCCTGTGTCCTTGTCCCTGTGTCTCCGTCTCTGTGTCTCTGTCTCTGTGTCTCTGTCTCTGTGTCTCTGTCTCTGTCTCTGTCTCTGCTTCTCTTTCTCTGTGTCTCTGCCTCTGTGTCTCTGTCCCTGTGTCTCTGTCTCTATGTTTCAGTCTGTGTATCTCTGTCTCTGTGACTCTGTCTCTGTGTTTCCGTCTCTGTATCTCTGTATCTGTGTCCCTGTCTCTGTGTCTCTGTCTCTGTGTCTCTGTCTCTGTGTTTCTCTCTCTGTGTCTCTGTCTCTGTGTCTCTGTCTCTCTCACTGTGTCTCCGTCTCTGAGTCTCTGCCTTTGTGTCTCTGTCTCTGTGTCGCTGTCTCTGTGTCTCTGTCTCTCTCACTGTGTCCCTGTCTCTGCGTCTCTGTTTCTATGTCACTGTCTCTGTGTCTCCGTCTCTGTGTCTCAGTCTCTGTGTCTCTGTCTGTGTGTCTCTGCACCTGTGCCTCTGTCTCCGTCTCTGTGTCCCTGTCTCTGTGTCTCTGCCTCTGTCTCTGTCTCTGTTTCTCTTTCTCTGTGTCTCTGTGCCTGTGTCCTTGTCCCTGTGTCTCTGTCTCTATGTTTCAGTCTGTGTATCTCTGTCTCTGTGACTCTGTCTCTGTGTTTCCGTCTCTGTATCTCTGTATCTGTGTCCCTGTCTCTGTGTCTCTGTCTCTGTGTCTCTGTCTCTGTGTTTCTCTCTCTGTGTTTCTGTCTCTGTGTCTCTGTCTCTCTCACTGTGTCTCCGTCTCTGAATCTCTGTCTTTGTGTCTCTGTCTCTGTGTCTCTGTCTCTGTGTCTCTGTCTCTGTGTCTCTGTCTCTGTGTCTCTGTCTCTGTGTCTCCGTCTCTGTGTCTCTGTCTCTGTGTCCCTGCCTCTGTGTCTCTGTCCCTGTGTCTCTGTCTCTGTGTCTCTGTCTCTGTGTCTCTGTTTCTGTGTATCTGTCTCTGTGTCTCTGTCTCTGTGTCTCTGTCTCTGTGTCTCTGTCTCTGTGTCTCTGTCTCTGTGTCTCGGTCTCTGTGTCTCTGTCTCTGTGTCTCCGTCTCTGTGTTTCTGTCTCCGTCTCTGTGTCTCTGTCCCTGTGTCCTTGTCCCTGTGTCTCCGTCTCTGTGTTTCTGTCTTTATGTCTCTGTCTCTGTGTCTCTGTCTCTGTGAATCTGTCTCTGTGTCTCTGTCCCAGAGTCTCCGCGTCTGTCTCTCTGTCTCTGTCTCTGTGTCTCTGTCTCTGTCTCTGTCTCTGTTTCTCTTTCTCTGTGTCTCTGTCTCTGTGTCCTTGTCCCTGTGTCTCCGTCTCTGTGTTTCTGTGTTTATGTCTCTGTCTCTGTGTCTCTGTCTCTGTGAATCTGTCTCTGTGAATCTGTCTCTGTGTTTCTGTCTCTGTGTCTCTGGCATTGTGTCTCCGTCTCTGTATCTCTGTCTCTCTGACTCTGTCTCTGTGTCACTGTCTCTGAATCTCTGTCTCTGTGTCTCTGAATCTGTGTCTCTCTCCCTGTGTCACGGTCTCTGTGTCTCGGTCTCTGTGTCTCCGTCTCTGCCTCTCTTTCTCTGTGTCTGTGTCTCCGTCTCTGTGTCTCTGTCTCTGTCTCTGCTTCTCTTTCTCTGTGTCTCTGCCTCTGTGTTTCTGACCCTGTGTCTCCGTCTCTGTGTTTCTGTCTCTGTGTCTCTGTCTCTGTGTCTCTGCCTCTGTGTCCCTGTCTCTGTGTCTCTGTCTCTGTGTTTCTGTCTCCGTCGCTGTGTCTCTGTCTCTGTGTCTCTGTCTCTATGTCTCTGTCCCTGTCTCTGATTCCCTTTCTCTGTGTCTCTACCCCTGTGTCTCCGTCTCTGTGTCTCTGTCTCTGTGTCTCTGTCTCTGTGTCTCTGTCTCTGTGTCTGTGTCTCTGTGTCTCTGTCTCTGTGTCTCTGTCTCTGTGTCTCTGTCTGTGTGTCTCTGTCTCTGTGTCTCTGTCTCTGTGTCTCTGTCTCTGTGTCTCTGTCTCTGTGTCTCTGTCTCTGTGTCCCTGTCTCTGTGTCTCTGTCTCTGTGTCTCTGTCTCTGTGTCTCTGTGTCTCTGTCTCTGTGTCTCTGTCTCTGTGTCTCTGTCTCTGTGTCTCTGTCTCTGTGTCTCTGTCTCTGTGTCTCTGTCTCTGTGTCTCTGTCTCTGTGTCTCTGTCTCTGTGTCTCTGTCTCTGTGTTCCTGTCATTATGTCTCTGCCTCTGTGTCTCTGTCTCTGTGTGTCCGTCTCTGTGTCTCTGTCTCTGTGTCCATGTCTCTGTGTCTCTGTCCCTGTGTCTCTGTCTCTGTGTCTCTGTCTCTGTGTCTCTGTCTCTGTGTCTCTGTTTCTGTGTCTCAGCCTCTGTGTCTCTGTCTCTGTGTCTCTGTCTCTGTGTCTCTGTCTCTGTGTCTCGGTCTCTGTGTCTCTGTCTCTGTGTCTCCGTCTCTGGGTCTCGGTCTCTGTGTCTCTGCCTCTGCATCGCTGTCTCTGTGTCTCTGTCTCTGTGTATCTGCCTCTGTCTCTGTCTCTGTTTCTCTTTCTCTGTGTCTCTGTCCCTGTGTCCTTGTCCCTGTGTCTCCGTCTCTGTGTCTCTGTCTCTGTGTCTCTGTCTCTGTGTCTCTGTCTCTGTGTCTCTGTCTCTGTCTCTGTCTCTGCTTCTCTTTCTCTGTGTCTCTGCCTCTGTGTCTCTGTCCCTGTGTCTCTGTCTCTATGTTTCAGTCTGTGTATCTCTGTCTCTGTGACTCTGTCTCTGTGTTTCCGTCTCTGTATCTCTGTATCTGTGTCCCTGTCTCTGTGTCTCTGTCTCTGTGTCTCTGTCTCTGTGTTTCTCTCTCTGTGTCTCTGTCTCTGTGGTTCTGTCTCTCTCACTGTGTCTCCGTCTCTGAATCTCTGTCTTTGTGTCTCTGTCTCTGTGTCGCTGTCTCTGTGTCTCTGTCTCTCTCACTGTGTCCCTGTCTCTGCGTCTCTGTTTCTATGTCACTGTCTCTGTGTCTCCGTCTCTGTGTCTCAGTCTCTGTGTCTCTGTCTGTGTGTCTCTGCACCTGTGCCTCTGTCTCCGTCTCAGTGTCTCTGTTTCTGTGTCTCTGTCTCTGTGTCTCCGTCTCTGGGTCTCGGTCTCTGTGTCTCTGCCTCTGCATCGCTGTCTCTGTGTCTCTGTCCCAGAGTCTCGGTCCCTGTGTCTCGGTGTCTGTGGCTCCGTCTCCGTGTCTCTGTCTCTTTGTCTGTGTCTCTGTGCATCTGTCTCTGGGTCTCTGTCTCTGTGTTTCTGTCTCCGTCTCTGTGTCTCTGTCCCTGTGTCCTTGTCCCTGTGTCTCCGTCTCTGTGTTTCTGTCTTTATGTCTCTGTCTCTGTGTCTCTGTCTCTGTGAATCTGTCTCTGTGTCTCTGTCTCAGAGTCTCCGCGTCTGTCTCTCTGTCTCTGTCTCTGTGTCTCTGTCTCCGTCTCTGTCTCTGTTTCTCTATCTCTGTGTCTCTGTCTCTGTATCTCTGTCTCTGTGTCTCTGCGTCTCTGTCTCTTTGTCTCTTTCTCTGTGTCTCTGTCTCTGTGTTCCTGTCCCTCTTTCTCTGTCTCTGTCTGTGTGACCCTGTCTCTGTGTCTCTGTCCCTGTGTCTCCGTCTCTGTGTATCTGTCTCTCTCTCTCTGTGTCTCTGTCTCTGTGTCTTTGTATCTGTGTCTCTCTGACTATGTGGCTGTGTCACTGTCTCTGAATCTCTGTCTCTGTGTCTCTGTCTCTGTGTCTCTGTCTCTGTGTCTCTGTCTCTGTGCCTCTGTCTCTGTGTCTTGGTCGCTGTGTCTCTGTCCCTGTGTCTCTGTCTCTGTGTCCCTGTCTCTGTGTCTCTGTCTTTGTGTCTCTGTCTCTGTGTCTCTGTCTCTGTGTCTCTGTCTCTGTGTCTCTGTCTCCGTGTCTCTGCGTCCATGTCTCTGTCTCTGTGTCTCTGTCTCCGTCCCTGTGTCTCTGTCTCTGTGTCTGTGTTTCTGTGTCTCCGTCTCTGTGCCTCTGTCTCTGTCTCTGAGTCTCTGTCTCTGTGTCTCTGTCTATGTGTCTCTGTCTCTGTGTCTCCGTCTCTGTGTCTCTGCCTCTGTCTCTGTCTCTGTTTCTCTTTCTCTGTGTCTCTGTCCCTGTGTCCTTGTCCCTGTGTCTCCGTCTCTGTGTCTCTGTCTCTGTGTCTCTGTCTCTGTGTCTCTGTCTCTGTCTCTGTCTCTGCTTCTCTTTCTCTGTGTCTCTGCCTCTGTGTCTCTGTCCCTGTGTCTCTGTCTCTATGTTTCAGTCTGTGTATCTCTGTCTCTGTGACTCTGTCTCTGTGTTTCCGTCTCTGTATCTCTGTATCTGTGTCCCTGTCTCTGTGTCTCTGTCTCTGTGTCTCTGTCTCTGTGTTTCTCTCTCTGTGTCTCTGTCTCTGTGTCTCTGTCTCTCTCACTGTGTCTCCGTCTCTGAGTCTCTGCCTTTGTGTCTCTGTCTCTGTGTCGCTGTCTCTGTGTCTCTGTCTCTCTCACTGTGTCCCTGTCTCTGCGTCTCTGTTTCTATGTCACTGTCTCTGTGTCTCCGTCTCTGTGTCTCAGTCTCTGTGTCTCTGTCTGTGTGTCTCTGCACCTGTGCCTCTGTCTCCGTCTCTGTGTCCCTGTCTCTGTGTCTCTGCCTCTGTCTCTGTCTCTGTTTCTCTTTCTCTGTGTCTCTGTGCCTGTGTCCTTGTCCCTGTGTCTCTGTCTCTATGTTTCAGTCTGTGTATCTCTGTCTCTGTGACTCTGTCTCTGTGTTTCCGTCTCTGTATCTCTGTATCTGTGTCCCTGTCTCTGTGTCTCTGTCTCTGTGTCTCTGTCTCTGTGTTTCTCTCTCTGTGTTTCTGTCTCTGTGTCTCTGTCTCTCTCACTGTGTCTCCGTCTCTGAATCTCTGTCTTTGTGTCTCTGTCTCTGTGTCTCTGTCTCTGTGTCTCTGTCTCTGTGTCTCTGTCTCTGTGTCTCTGTCTCTGTGTCTCCGTCTCTGTGTCTCTGTCTCTGTGTCCCTGCCTCTGTGTCTCTGTCCCTGTGTCTCTGTCTCTGTGTCTCTGTCTCTGTGTCTCTGTTTCTGTGTATCTGTCTCTGTGTCTCTGTCTCTGTGTCTCTGTCTCTGTGTCTCTGTCTCTGTGTCTCTGTCTCTGTGTCTCGGTCTCTGTGTCTCTGTCTCTGTGTCTCCGTCTCTGTGTTTCTGTCTCCGTCTCTGTGTCTCTGTCCCTGTGTCCTTGTCCCTGTGTCTCCGTCTCTGTGTTTCTGTCTTTATGTCTCTGTCTCTGTGTCTCTGTCTCTGTGAATCTGTCTCTGTGTCTCTGTCCCAGAGTCTCCGCGTCTGTCTCTCTGTCTCTGTCTCTGTGTCTCTGTCTCTGTCTCTGTCTCTGTTTCTCTTTCTCTGTGTCTCTGTCTCTGTGTCCTTGTCCCTGTGTCTCCGTCTCTGTGTTTCTGTGTTTATGTCTCTGTCTCTGTGTCTCTGTCTCTGTGAATCTGTCTCTGTGAATCTGTCTCTGTGTTTCTGTCTCTGTGTCTCTGGCATTGTGTCTCCGTCTCTGTATCTCTGTCTCTCTGACTCTGTCTCTGTGTCACTGTCTCTGAATCTCTGTCTCTGTGTCTCTGAATCTGTGTCTCTCTCCCTGTGTCACGGTCTCTGTGTCTCGGTCTCTGTGTCTCCGTCTCTGCCTCTCTTTCTCTGTGTCTGTGTCTCCGTCTCTGTGTCTCTGTCTCTGTCTCTGCTTCTCTTTCTCTGTGTCTCTGCCTCTGTGTTTCTGACCCTGTGTCTCCGTCTCTGTGTTTCTGTCTCTGTGTCTCTGTCTCTGTGTCTCTGCCTCTGTGTCCCTGTCTCTGTGTCTCTGTCTCTGTGTTTCTGTCTCCGTCGCTGTGTCTCTGTCTCTGTGTCTCTGTCTCTATGTCTCTGTCCCTGTCTCTGATTCCCTTTCTCTGTGTCTCTACCCCTGTGTCTCCGTCTCTGTGTCTCTGTCTCTGTGTCTCGGTCTCTGTGTCTCTGTCTCTGTGTCTCCGTCTCTGGGTCTCGGTCTCTGTGTCTCTGCCTCTGCATCGCTGTCTCTGTGTCTCTGTCTCTGTGTATCTGCCTCTGTCTCTGTCTCTGTTTCTCTTTCTCTGTGTCTCTGTCCCTGTGTCCTTGTCCCTGTGTCTCCGTCTCTGTGTCTCTGTCTCTGTGTCTCTGTCTCTGTGTCTCTGTCTCTGTGTCTCTGTCTCTGTCTCTGTCTCTGCTTCTCTTTCTCTGTGTCTCTGCCTCTGTGTCTCTGTCCCTGTGTCTCTGTCTCTATGTTTCAGTCTGTGTATCTCTGTCTCTGTGACTCTGTCTCTGTGTTTCCGTCTCTGTATCTCTGTATCTGTGTCCCTGTCTCTGTGTCTCTGTCTCTGTGTCTCTGTCTCTGTGTTTCTCTCTCTGTGTCTCTGTCTCTGTGGTTCTGTCTCTCTCACTGTGTCTCCGTCTCTGAATCTCTGTCTTTGTGTCTCTGTCTCTGTGTCGCTGTCTCTGTGTCTCTGTCTCTCTCACTGTGTCCCTGTCTCTGCGTCTCTGTTTCTATGTCACTGTCTCTGTGTCTCCGTCTCTGTGTCTCAGTCTCTGTGTCTCTGTCTGTGTGTCTCTGCACCTGTGCCTCTGTCTCCGTCTCAGTGTCTCTGTTTCTGTGTCTCTGTCTCTGTGTATCTGTCTCTGTGTCTCTGTCTCTGTCTCTGTCTCTGCTTCTCTTTCTCTGTGTCTCTGCCTCTGAGTTTCTGACCCTGTGTCTCCGTCTCTGTGTTTCTGTCTCTGTGTCTCTGTCTCTGTGTCTCTGCCTCTGTGTCCCTGTCTCTGTGTCTCTGTCTCTGTGTCTCTGTCTGTGTGTCTCTGTCTCTGTGTCTCTGTCTCTGTGTCTCTGTCTCTGTGTCTCTGTCTCTGTGTCTCTGTCTCTGTGTCTCTGTCTCTGTGTCTCTGTCTCTGTGTCTCTGTCTCTGTGTCTCTGTGTCTCTGTGTCTCTGTCTCTGTGTCTCTGTCTCTGTGTCTCTGTCTCTGTGTCTCTGTCTCTGTGTTTCTCTCTCTGTGTCTCTGTCTCTGTGTCTCTGTCTCTCTCACTGTGTCTCCGTCTCTGAATCTCTGTCTTTGTGTCTCTGTCTCTGTGTCGCTGTCTCTGTGTCTCTGTCTCTCTCACTGTGTCCCTGTCTCTGCGTCTCTGTTTCTATGTCACTGTCTCTGTGTCTCCGTCTCTGTGTCTCAGTCTCTGTGTCTCTGTCTGTGTGTCTCTGCACCTGTGCCTCTGTCTCCGTCTCAGTGTCTCTGTTTCTGTGTCTCTGTCTCTGTGTATCTGTCTCTGTGTCTCTGTCTCTGTCTCTGTCTCTGCTTCTCTTTCTCTGTGTCTCTGCCTCTGAGTTTCTGACCCTGTGTCTCCGTCTCTGTGTTTCTGTCTCTGTGTCTCTGTCTCTGTGTCTCTGCCTCTGTGTCCCTGTCTCTGTGTCTCTGTCTCTGTGTTTCTGTCTCCGTCTCTGTGTCTCTGTCTCTGTGTCTCTGTCTCTATGTCTCTGTCTCTGTCTCTGATTCCCTTTCTCTGTGTCTCTACCCCTGGGTCTCCGTCTCTGTGTCTCTGTCTCTGTGTCTCTGTCTCTGTGTCTGTGTCTCTGTGTCTCTGTCTCTGTGTCTCTGTGTCTCTGTCTCTGTGTCTCTGTCTCTGTGTCTCTGTCTGTGTGTCTCTGTCTCTGTGTCTCTGTCTCTGTGTCTCTGTCTCTGTGTCTCTGTCTCTGTGTCTCTGTCTCTGTGTCTCTGTCTCTGTGTCTCTGTCTCTGTGTCTCTGTCTCTGTGTCTCTGTCTCTGTCTCTGCTTCTCTTTCTCTGTGTCTCTGCCTCTGTGTCTCTGTCCCTGTGTCTCTGTCTCTATGTTTCAGTCTGTGTATCTCTGTCTCTGTGACTCTGTCTCTGTGTTTCCGTCTCTGTATCTCTGTATCTGTGTCCCTGTCTCTGTGTCTCTGTCTCTGTGTCTCTGTCTCTGTGTTTCTCTCTCTGTGTCTCTGTCTCTGTGTCTCTGTCTCTCTCACTGTGTCTCCGTCTCTGAGTCTCTGCCTTTGTGTCTCTGTCTCTGTGTCGCTGTCTCTGTGTCTCTGTCTCTCTCACTGTGTCCCTGTCTCTGCGTCTCTGTTTCTATGTCACTGTCTCTGTGTCTCCGTCTCTGTGTCTCAGTCTCTGTGTCTCTGTCTGTGTGTCTCTGCACCTGTGCCTCTGTCTCCGTCTCAGTGTCTCTGTTTCTGTGTCTCTGTCTCTGTGTCTCCGTCTCTGGGTCTCGGTCTCTGTGTCTCTGCCTCTGCATCGCTGTCTCTGTGTCTCTGTCCCAGAGTCTCGGTCCCTGTGTCTCGGTGTCTGTGGCTCCGTCTCTGTGTCTCTGTCTCTTTGTCTGTGTCTCTGTGCATCTGTCTCTGGGTCTCTGTCTCTGTGTTTCTGTCTCCGTCTCTGTGTCTCTGTCCCTGTGTCCTTGTCCCTGTGTCTCCGTCTCTGTGTTTCTGTCTTTATGTCTCTGTCTCTGTGTCTCTGTCTCTGTGAATCTGTCTCTGTGTCTCTGTCTCAGAGTCTCCGCGTCTGTCTCTCTGTCTCTGTCTCTGTGTCTCTGTCTCTGTCTCTGTCTCTGTTTCTCTATCTCTGTGTCTCTGTCTCTGTATCTCTGTCTCTGTGTCTCTGCGTCTCTGTCTCTTTGTCTCTTTCTCTGTGTCTCTGTCTCTGTGTTCCTGTCCCTCTTTCTCTGTCTCTGTCTGTGTGACCCTGTCTCTGTGTCTCTGTCCCTGTGTCTCCGTCTCTGTGTATCTGTCTCTCTCTCTCTGTGTCTCTGTCTCTGTGTCTTTGTATCTGTGTCTCTCTGACTATGTGGCTGTGTCACTGTCTCTGAATCTCTGTCTCTGTGTCTCTGTCTCTGTGTCTCTGTCTCTGTGTCTCTGTCTCTGTGCCTCTGTCTCTGTGTCTTGGTCGCTGTGTCTCTGTCCCTGTGTCTCTGTCTCTGTGTCCCTGTCTCTGTGTCTCTGTCTTTGTGTCTCTGTCTCTGTGTCTCTGTCTCTGTGTCTCTGTCTCTGTGTCTCTGTCTCCGTGTCTCTGCGTCCATGTCTCTGTCTCTGTGTCTCTGTCTCCGTCCCTGTGTCTCTGTCTCTGTGTCTGTGTTTCTGTGTCTCCGTCTCTGTGCCTCTGTCTCTGTCTCTGAGTCTCTGTCTCTGTGTCTCTGTCTATGTGTCCCTGTCTCTGTGTCTCTGTCTCTGTGTATCTGCCTCTGTGTCTCACTCCCTGTGTCACGGTCCCTGTGTTACCGTCTCTGTGTCTCGGCCTCTGTGTCTCTGTCTCTGTGTCGCTGTCTCTGTCTCAGTTTCTCTTTCCCTGTGTGTCTGTCTCTGTGTCTCTGTCCCTGTGTCCCTGTCTCTGTGTCTCTGTCCCTGTGGCTCCTTCTCTGTGTCACACTCTCTGTGTCTCTGTCGCTGTGTCTCTGTCTCTATGTTTCAGTCTCTGTATCTCTGTCTCTGTGACTCTGTCTCTGTGTGTCCGTCTCTGTATCTCTGTATCTGTGTCCCTGTCTCTGTGTCTCTGTCTCTGTCTCTGTGTATCTGCCTCTGTGTGTCCCTCCCTCTGTCACGGTCCCTGTGTCTCCGTCTCTGTGTCTCTCTCTCTCTGTGTCTCTGCCGACATTATCTGTCTCTGTGTCTCGGTCTCTGTGTCTCGGTCCATGTGTGTCCGTCTCTGTGTGTCTCTCGCTCTCTCTCTCTCTCTGTGTCCCTGTCTCCGTGTCTCTGCGTCCGTGTTTCTGTCTCTGTGTCTCTGTCTCCGTCCCTGCGTCTCTGTCTCTGTGTCTCTGCCTCAGTGTCTCTGTATCTCCGTCTCTGTGTTTCTGTCTCTGTGTCTCTGGCCCTGTGTCTCCGTCTCTGTCTCTCTGTCTCTCTGGCTCTGTCTCTGTTCCTCTGTCTCTGTGTCTCTGTCTCCGTCTCTGTCTCTGTGTCTCTGTCTCTCTGTCTCTGTCCCTGTGTCTCTGTCTCTGTGTCTCTGTCTCTGTGTCTCTGTCCCTGTGTCTGCGTGTCTGTATCACTGTGTCTGAATCTCTGTCTCTGAGTCTCTGTCTCTGTGTCTCCGTCTCTGTCTCTGTCTCTGTCTCTGTTCCTCTTTCTCTGTGTCTCTGTCTCTGTGTCTCTGTCCCTGTGTCTCCGTCTCTGTGTCTCGCTCTCTCTCTCTCTGTGTCTCTGCCGACTTTATCTGTCTCTATGTCTCGGTCTCTGTGTCTCGGTCCATGTGTGTCCGTCTCTGTGTCTCTGTCTCTCTCTCTCTCTGTGTCCCTGTCTCCGTGTCTATGCGTCCGTGTCTCTGTCTCTGTGTCTCTGTCTCCGTCCCTGTGTCTCTGTCTCTGTGTCTCTGCCTCAGTGTCTCTGTATCTCCGTCTCTGTGTCTCTGTCTCTGAGTCTCTGTCTCTGTGTCTCTGTATATGTGTCCCTGTCTCTGTGTCTCTGTCTCAGTGTCTCTGTCCCTGTACCTCCGTCTCTGTGTCACTGTCTCTGTGTCTCTGTCTCTGTGTCTCTGTCTCTGTGTCTCTGTCTCCGTGTCTCTGTCTCTGTGTCCCCGTCTCTGCGTCTCTGTACCTGTGCCTTCGTCTCTGTGTGTCGGTCTCTGTGTCTCTACCTCTGTGTCTCTGTCTCGGTGTCTCTGTCCCAGTGTCTCCGTCTCTGTGTCACTGTCCCTCTGTCTGCGTGTCTGTGTCAGTGTGTCTGAATCTCTGTCTCTGAGTCTCTGTCTCTGTGTCTCTGTCTCTGTTTCTGTCTCTGTCTCTGTCTCTGTCTCTGTTTCTCTTTCTCTGTGTCTCTGTCTCTGTGTCTCTGTCTCTGTGTCTCCGTCTCTGTGTCTCTGTCTCCGTGTCTCTGTCTCTGTGTCTCTGCCTCTGAATCTCTGTCTCTGTGTCTCTGTCCCAGAGTCTCCGCGTCTGTGTCTCTGTCTCTGTCTCTGTGTCTCTGTCTCTGTGTATCTGTCTCTGTGTCTCTGTCTCTGTCTCTGTCTCTGTCTCTGTTTCTCTTTCTCTGTGTCTCTGTCCCTGTGTCCCTGTCCCTGTGTCTCCGTCTCTGTGTTTCTGTCATTATGTCTCTGTGTCTGTGTCTCTGTCTCTGTGAATCTGTCTCTGTGTTTCTGTCTCTGTGTCTCTGGCCCTGTGTCTCCGTCTCTGTATCTCTGTCTCTCTGACTCTGTCTCTGTGTCACTGTCTCTGAATCTCTGTCTCTGTGTCTCTGTCTCTCTGTCTCTGTCCCTGTGTCTCCGTCTCTGTGTCTCTGTCTCTCTGACTCTGTCTCTGTGTCACTGTCTCTGAATCTCTGTCTCTGTGTCTCTGTCTCTGTGTCTCTCTCCCTGTGTCACGGTCTGTGTGTCTCGGTCTCTGTGTCTCCGTCTCTGCGTCTCTTCCTCTGTGTCTGTGTCTTCGTCTCTGTGTCTCTGTCTCTCTGTCTCTGTGTCTGTGTCTTTGTCTCTGTATCTCTGTCCCTCTGACTCTGTCGCTGTGTCACTGTCTCTGAATCTCTGTCTCTGTGTCTCTGTCTCTGCGTCTCTGTCTCTGTGTCTCTGTCTCTGTGTCTCTGTCTCTGTGTCTCTGTCTCTGTGTCTCTGTCTCTGTGTCTCTGTCTCTGTGTCTCTGTCTCTGTGTCTCTGTCTCTGTGTCTCTGTCTCTGTGTCTCTGTCTCTGTGTCTCTGTCTCTGTGTCTCTGTCTCTGTGTCTCTGTCTCTGTGTCTCTGTCTCTGTGTCTCTGTCTCTGTGTCTCTGTCTCTGTGTCTCTGTCTCTGTGTCTCTGTCTCTGTGTCTCTGTCTCTGTGTCTCTGTCTCTGTGTCTCTGTCTCTGTGTCTCTGTCTCTGTGTCTCTGTCTCTGTGTCTCTGTCTCTGTCTCTGTGTCTCTGTCTCTGTGTTTGTGTCTCTGTGTCTCTGTCTCTGCGCTTCTGTCTCTGTGTCACTATCTCGGTGTCTCTGTCTCTGTGCCTCTGTCTCCCTCTCTGTGTCTCTGTCTCTGTGTCTCTGTCGCCGTGTCTCCGTCTCTGCGCCTCTGTCTCTGTGTGTGTGTCTCTGTCTCTGTGTCCCTGGCTCTGTGTCTCTGTCTTTGTGTCACTGTCTCTGTGTCTCTGTCTCTGTGTCTCTGTCTCTGTGTCTCTGTCTCCGTGTCTCTGCGTCCGTGTCTCTGTCTCTGTGTCTGTGTTTCTGTGTCTCCGTCTCTGTGCCTCTGTCTCTGTCTCTGAGTCTCTGTCTCTGTGTCTCTGTATATGTGTCCCTGTCTCTGTGTCTCTGTCTCAGTGTCTCTGTCCCTGTACCTCCGTCTCTGTGTCACTGTCTCTGTGTCTCTGTCTCTGTGTCTGTGTCACCGTGTCCCTGTCTCCGTCCCACTGTCTCGGTCTCTGTGTCTCTGTCTCTGTGTCTCTGTCGCCGTGTCTCCGTCGCTGCGTCCCTGTCTCTGTGTCTCTGTCTCTGTGTCTCTGTCTCTGTGTCTCTGTCCCTGTGTCTCTGTCTCTGTGTCTCTGTCTCTCTGTCTCTGTCTCTCTCTCGATGTGTCTCTCTCGCTGTGTCCCTGTCTCTGTGTCTATGCCTCTGTCCGTGTGTCTCTGTACTGTGTCTTCTTCTCTATGTGTCGGTCTCTGTGTCTCTACCTCTGTGCCTCTGTCTCGGTGTCTCTGTCCCTGTGTCTCCGTCTCTGTGCCACTGTCCCACTGTCTGCGTGTCTGTGTCACTGTGTCTGAATCTCTGTCCCTGAGTCTCTGTCTCTGTGTCTCTGTCTCTGTCTCTGTCTCTGTTTCTCTTTCTCTGTGTCTCTGTCTCTGTGTCTCTGTCCCTGTGTCTCCGTCTCTGTGTCTCTGTCTCTCTGACTCTGTCTCTGTGTCACTGTCTCTGAATCTCTGTCTCTGTGTCTCTGTCTCTGTGTCTCTCTGCCTGTGTCACGGTCTCTGTGTCTCGGTCTCTGTGTCTCCGTCTCTGCGTCTCTTTCTCTGTGTCTGTGTCTCCGTCTCTGTGTCCCTGTCTCTCTGTCTCTGTGTCTGTGTCTTTGTCTCTGTATCTCTGTCTCTCTGACTCTGTCGCTGTGTCACTGTCTCTGAATCTCTGTCTCTGTGTCTCTGTCTCTGTGTCTCTGTCTCTGTGTCTCTGTCTCTGTGTCTCTGTCATTATGTCTCTGTCTCTGTGTCTCTGTCTCTGTGTCTCCGTCTCTGTGTCTCTGTCTCTGTGTCTCCGTCTCTGTGTCTCTGCCTCTGTGTCCATGTCTCTGTGTCTCTGTCTCTGTGTCTCTGTTTCTGTGTCTCTGTTTCTGTGTCTCTGTCTCTGTGTCTCGGTCTCTGTGTCTCTGTCTCTGTGTCCCCGTCTCTGGGTCTCGGTCTCTGTGTCTCTGCCTCTGCATCGCTGTCTCTGTGTCTCTGTCTCTGTGTCTCTGTCTCTGTGTCTCTGCCTCTGTCTCTGTCTCTGTTTCTCTTTCTCTGTGTCTCTGTCCCTGTGTCCTTGTCCCTGTGTCTCCGTCTCTGTGTCTCTGTCTCTGTGTCTCTGTCTCTGTGTCTCTGTCTCTGTCTCTGTCTCTGCTTCTCTTTCTCTGTGTCTCTGCCTCTGTGTCTCTGTCCCTGTGTCTCTGTCTCTATGTTTCAGTCTGTGTATCTCTGTCTCTGTGACTCTGTCTCTGTGTTTCAGTCTCTGTATCTCTGTATCTGTGTCCCTGTCTCTGTGTCTCTGTCTCTGTGTCTCTGTCTCTGTGTTTCTCTCTCTGTGTCTCTGTCTCTGTGTCTCTGTCTCTCTCACTGTGTCTCCGTCTCTGAGTCTCTGCCTTTGTGTCTCTGTCTCTGTGTCGCTGTCTCTGTGTCTCTGTCTCTCTCACTGTGTCCCTGTCTCTGCGTCTCTGTTTCTATGTCACTGTCTCTGTGTCTCCGTCTCTGTGTCTCAGTCTCTGTGTCTCTGTCTGTGTGTCTCTGCACCTGTGCCTCTGTCTCCGTCTCTGTGTCTCTGTCTCTGTGTCTCTGCCTCTGTCTCTGTCTCTGTTTCTCTTTCTCTGTGTCTCTGTGCCTGTGTCCTTGTCCCTGTGTCTCCGTCTCTGTGTCTCTGTCTCTGTATCTCTGTCTCTGTGTCTCTGTCTCTGTCTCTGTCTCTGCTTCTCTTTCTCTGTGTCTCTGCCTCTGTGTCTCTGTCCCTGTGTCTCTGTCTCTATGTTTCAGTCTGTGTATCTCTGTCTCTGTGACTCTGTCTCTGTGTTTCCGTCTCTGTATCTCTGTATCTGTGTCCCTGTCTCTGTGTCTCTGTCTCTGTGTCTCTGTCTCTGTGTCTCTGTCTCTGTGTCTGTGTCTCTGTGTCTCTGTCTCTGTGTCTCTGTCTCTGTGTCTCTGTCTGTGTGTCTCTGTCTCTGTGTCTCTGTCTCTGTGTCTCTGTCTCTGTGTCTCTGTCTCTGTGTCTCTGTCTCTGTGTCTCTGTCTCTGTGTCTCTGTCTCTGTGTCTCTGTCTCTGTGTATCTGCCTCTGTCTCTGTCTCTGTTTCTCTTTCTCTGTGTCTCTGTCCCTGTGTCCTTGTCCCTGTGTCTCCGTCTCTGTGTCTCTGTCTCTGTGTCTCTGTCTCTGTGTCTCTGTCTCTGTCTCTGTCTCTGCTTCTCTTTCTCTGTGTCTCTGCCTCTGTGTCTCTGTCCCTGTGTCTCTGTCTCTGTGTCTCTGTCTCTGTCTCTGTCTCTGCTTCTCTTTCTCTGTGTCTCTGCCTCTGTGTCTCTGTCCCTGTGTCTCTGTCTCTATGTTTCAGTCTGTGTATCTCTGTCTCTGTGACTCTGTCTCTGTGTTTCCGTCTCTGTATCTCTGTATCTGTGTCCCTGTCTCTGTGTCTCTGTCTCTGTGTCTCTGTCTCTGTGTTTCTCTCTCTGTGTCTCTGTCTCTGTGTCTCTGTCTCTCTCACTGTGTCTCCGTCTCTGAGTCTCTGCCTTTGTGTCTCTGTCTCTGTGTCGCTGTCTCTGTGTCTCTGTCTCTCTCACTGTGTCCCTGTCTCTGCGTCTCTGTCTCTGTGTATCTGCCTCTGTGTCTCACTCCCTGTGTCACGGTCCCTGTGTTACCGTCTCTGTGTCTCGGCCTCTGTGTCTCTGTCTCTGTGTCGCTGTCTCTGTCTCTGAGGCTCTGTCTATGTGTCCCTGTCTCTGTGTCACTGTCTCTGTGTCTCTGTCTCTGTGTCTCCGTCTCTGTGTCTCTGTCTCTGTGTCGCTGTCTCTGTGTCTCTGTCTCTCTCACTGTGTCCCTGTCTCTGCGTCTCTGTCTCTGTGTATCTGCCTCTGTGTCTCACTCCCTGTGTCACTGTCTCTGTGTCTCCGTCTCTGTGTCTCAGTCTCTGTGTCTCTGTCTGTGTGTCTCTGCACCTGTGCCTCTGTCTCCGTCTCAGTGTCTCTGTTTCTGTGTCTCTGTCTCTGTGTCTCCGTCTCTGGATCTCGGTCTCTGTGTCTCTGCCTCTGCATCGCTGTCTCTGTGTCTCTGTCCCAGAGTCTCGGTCCCTGTGTCTCGGTGTCTGTGGCTCCGTCTCCGTGTCTCTGTCTCTTTGTCTGTGTCTCTGTGCATCTGTTTCTGGGTCTCTGTCTCTGTGTTTCTGTCTCCGTCTCTGTGTCTCTGTCCCTGTGTCCTTGTCCCTGTGTCTCCGTCTCTGTGTTTCTGTCTTTATGTCTCTGTCTCTGTGTCTCTGTCTCTGTGAATCTGTCTCTGTGTCTCTGTCTCAGAGTCTCCGCGTCTGTCTCTCTGTCTCTGTCTCTGTGTCTCTGTCTCTGTCTCTGTCCCTGTTTCTCTATCTCTGTGTCTCTGTCTCTGTATCTCTGTCTCTGTGTCTCTGCGTCTCTGTCTCTTTGTCTCTTTTTCTGTGTCTCTGTCTCTGTGTTCCTGTCCCTGTTTCTCTGTCTCTGTCTGTGTGACCCTGTCTCTGTGTCTCTGTCCCTGTGCCTCCGTCTCTGTGTATCTGTCTCTCTCTCTCTGTGTCTCTGTCTCTGTGTCTTTGTATCTGTGTCTCTCTGACTATGTGGCTGTGTCACTGTCTCTGAATCTCTGTCTCTGTGTCTCTGTCTCTGTGTCTCTGTCTCTGTGTCTCTGTCTCTGTGCCTCTGTCTCTGTGTCTTGGTCGCTGTGTCTCTGTCCCTGTGTCTCTGTCTCTGTGTCCCTGTCTCTGTGTCTCTGTCTTTGTGTCTCTGTCTCTGTGTCTCTGTCTCTGTGTCTCTGTCTCTGTGTCTCTGTCTCCGTGTCTCTGCGTCCATGTCTCTGTCTCTGTGTCTCTGTCTCCGTCCCTGTGTCTCTGTCTCTGTGTCTGTGTTTCTGTGTCTCCGTCTCTGTGCCTCTGTCTCTGTCTCTGAGTCTCTGTCTCTGTGTCTCTGTCTATGTGTCCCTGTCTCTGTGTCTCTGTCTCTGTGTATCTGCCTCTGTGTCTCACTCCCTGTGTCACGGTCCCTGTGTTACCGTCTCTGTGTCTCGGCCTCTGTGTCTCTGTCTCTGTGTCGCTGTCTCTGTCTCAGTTTCTCTTTCCCTGTGTGTCTGTCTCTGTGTCTCTGTCCCTGTGTCCCTGTCTCTGTGTCTCTGTCCCTGTGGCTCCTTCTCTGTGTCACACTCTCTGTGTCTCTGTCGCTGTGTCTCTGTCTCTATGTTTCAGTCTCTGTATCTCTGTCTCTGTGACTCTGTCTCTGTGTGTCCGTCTCTGTATCTCTGTATCTGTGTCCCTGTCTCTGTGTCTCTGTCTCTGTCTCTGTGTATCTGCCTCTGTGTGTCCCTCCCTCTGTCACGGTCCCTGTGTCTCCGTCTCTGTGTCTCTCTCTCTCTGTGTCTCTGCCGACATTATCTGTCTCTGTGTCTCGGTCTCTGTGTCTCGGCCCATGTGTGTCCGTCTCTGTGTGTCTCTCGCTCTCTCTCTCTCTCTGTGTCCCTGTCTCCGTGTCTCTGCGTCCGTGTTTCTGTCTCTGTGTCTCTGTCTCCGTCCCTGCGTCTCTGTCTCTGTGTCTCTGCCTCAGTGTCTCTGTATCTCCGTCTCTGTGTTTCTGTCTCTGTGTCTCTGGCCCTGTGTCTCCGTCTCTGTCTCTCTGTCTCTCTGGCTCTGTCTCTGTTCCTCTGTCTCTGTGTCTCTGTCTCCGTCTCTGTCTCTGTGTCTCTGTCTCTCTGTCTCTGTCCCTGTGTCTCTGTCTCTGTGTCTCTGTCTCTGTGTCTCTGTCCCTGTGTCTGCGTGTCTGTATCACTGTGTCTGAATCTCTGTCTCTGAGTCTCTGTCTCTGTGTCTCCGTCTCTGTCTCTGTCTCTGTCTCTGTTCCTCTTTCTCTGTGTCTCTGTCTCTGTGTCTCTGTCCCTGTGTCTCCGTCTCTGTGTCTCGCTCTCTCTCTCTCTGTGTCTCTGCCGACTTTATCTGTCTCTATGTCTCGGTCTCTGTGTCTCGGTCCATGTGTGTCCGTCTCTGTGTCTCTGTCTCTCTCTCTCTCTGTGTCCCTGTCTCCGTGTCTATGCGTCCGTGTCTCTGTCTCTGTGTCTCTGTCTCCGTCCCTGTGTCTCTGTCTCTGTGTCTCTGCCTCAGTGTCTCTGTATCTCCGTCTCTGTGTCTCTGTCTCTGAGTCTCTGTCTCTGTGTCTCTGTATATGTGTCCCTGTCTCTGTGTCTCTGTCTCAGTGTCTCTGTCCCTGTACCTCCGTCTCTGTGTCACTGTCTCTGTGTCTCTGTCTCTGTGTCTCTGTCTCTGTGTCTCTGTCTCCGTGTCTCTGTCTCTGTGTCCCCGTCTCTGCGTCTCTGTACCTGTGCCTTCGTCTCTGTGTGTCGGTCTCTGTGTCTCTACCTCTGTGTCTCTGTCTCGGTGTCTCTGTCCCAGTGTCTCCGTCTCTGTGTCACTGTCCCTCTGTCTGCGTGTCTGTGTCAGTGTGTCTGAATCTCTGTCTCTGAGTCTCTGTCTCTGTGTCTCTGTCTCTGTTTCTGTCTCTGTCTCTGTCTCTGTCTCTGTTTCTCTTTCTCTGTGTCTCTGTCTCTGTGTCTCTGTCTCTGTGTCTCCGTCTCTGTGTCTCTGTCTCCGTGTCTCTGTCTCTGTGTCTCTGCCTCTGAATCTCTGTCTCTGTGTCTCTGTCCCAGAGTCTCCGCGTCTGTGTCTCTGTCTCTGTCTCTGTGTCTCTGTCTCTGTGTATCTGTCTCTGTGTCTCTGTCTCTGTCTCTGTCTCTGTCTCTGTTTCTCTTTCTCTGTGTCTCTGTCCCTGTGTCCCTGTCCCTGTGTCTCCGTCACTGTGTTTCTGTCATTATGTCTCTGTGTCTGTGTCTCTGTCTCTGTGAATCTGTCTCTGTGTTTCTGTCTCTGTGTCTCTGGCCCTGTGTCTCCGTCTCTGTATCTCTGTCTCTCTGACTCTGTCTCTGTGTCACTGTCTCTGAATCTCTGTCTCTGTGTCTCTGTCTCTCTGTCTCTGTCCCTGTGTCTCCGTCTCTGTGTCTCTGTCTCTCTGACTCTGTCTCTGTGTCACTGTCTCTGAATCTCTGTCTCTGTGTCTCTGTCTCTGTGTCTCTCTCCCTGTGTCACGGTCTGTGTGTCTCGGTCTCTGTGTCTCCGTCTCTGCGTCTCTTCCTCTGTGTCTGTGTCTTCGTCTCTGTGTCTCTGTCTCTCTGTCTCTGTGTCTGTGTCTTTGTCTCTGTATCTCTGTCCCTCTGACTCTGTCGCTGTGTCACTGTCTCTGAATCTCTGTCTCTGTGTCTCTGTCTCTGCGTCTCTGTCTCTGTGTATCTGTCTCTGTGTCTCTGTCTCTGTCTCTGTCTCTGCTTCTCTTTCTCTGTGTCTCTGCCTCTGAGTTTCTGACCCTGTGTCTCCGTCTCTGTGTTTCTGTCTCTGTGTCTCTGTCTCTGTGTCTCTGCCCCTGTGTCCCTGTCTCTGTGTCTCTGTCTCTGTGTTTCTGTCTCCGTCTCTGTGTCTCTGTCTCTGTGTCTCTGTCTCTATGTCTCTGTCTCTGTCTCTGATTCCCTTTCTCTGTGTCTCTACCCCTGTGTCTCCGTCTCTGTGTCTCTGTCTCTGTGTCTCTGTCTCTGTGTCTGTGTCTCTGTGTCTCTGTCTCTGTGTCTCTGTGTCTCTGTCTCTGTGTCTCTGTCTCTGTGTCTCTGTCTGTGTGTCTCTGTCTCTGTGTCTCTGTCTCTGTGTCTCTGTCTCTGTGTCTCTGTCTCTGTGTCTCTGTCTCTGTGTCTCTGTCTCTGTGTCTCTGTCTCTGTGTCTCTGTCTCTGTGTCTCTGTCTCTGTCTCTGTCTCTGCTTCTCTTTCTCTGTGTCTCTGCCTCTGTGTCTCTGTCCCTGTGTCTCTGTCTCTATGTTTCAGTCTGTGTATCTCTGTCTCTGTGACTCTGTCTCTGTGTATCCGTCTCTGTATCTCTGTATCTGTGTCCCTGTCTCTGTGTCTCTGTCTCTGTGTCTCTGTCTCTGTGTTTCTCTCTCTGTGTCTCTGTCTCTGTGTCTCTGTCTCTCTCACTGTGTCTCCGTCTCTGAGTCTCTGCCTTTGTGTCTCTGTCTCTGTGTCGCTGTCTCTGTGTCTCTGTCTCTCTCACTGTGTCCCTGTCTCTGCGTCTCTGTTTCTATGTCACTGTCTCTGTGTCTCCGTCTCTGTGTCTCAGTCTCTGTGTCTCTGTCTGTGTGTCTCTGCACCTGTGCCTCTGTCTCCGTCTCAGTCTCTCTGTTTCTGTGTCTCTGTCTCTGTGTCTCCGTCTCTGGGTCTCGGTCTCTGTGTCTCTGCCTCTGCATCGCTGTCTCTGTGTCTCTGTCCCAGAGTCTCGGTCCCTGTGTCTCGGTGTCTGTGGCTCCGTCTCCGTGTCTCTGTCTCTTTGTCTGTGTCTCTGTGCGTCTGTCTCTGGGTCTCTGTCTCTGTGTTTCTGTCTCCGTCTCTGTGTCTCTGTCCCTGTGTCCTTGTCCCTGTGTCTCCGTCTCTGTGTTTCTGTCTTTATGTCTCTGTCTCTGTGTCTCTGTCTCTGTGAATCTGTCTCTGTGTCTCTGTCTCAGAGTCTCCGCGTCTGTCTCTCTGTCTCTGTCTCTGTGTCTCTGTCTCTGTCTCTGTCTCTGTTTCTCTATCTCTGTGTCTCTGTCTCTGTATCTCTGTCTCTGTGTCTCTGCGTCTCTGTCTCTTTGTCTCTTTCTCTGTGTCTCTGTCTCTGTGTTCCTGTCCCTCTTTCTCTGTCTCTGTCTGTGTGACCCTGTCTCTGTGTCTCTGTCCCTGTGTCTCCGTCTCTGTGTATCTGTCTCTCTCTCTCTGTGTCTCTGTCTCTGTGTCTTTGTATCTGTGTCTCTCTGACTATGTGGCTGTCTCACTGTCTCTGAATCTCTGTCTCTGTGTCTCTGTCTCTGTGTCTCTGTCTCTGTGTCTCTGTCTCTGTGCCTCTGTCTCTGTGTCTTGGTCGCTGTGTCTCTGTCCCTGTGTCTCTGTCTCTGTGTCCCTGTCTCTGTGTCTCTGTCTTTGTGTCTCTGTCTCTGTGTCTCTGTCTCTGTGTCTCTGTCTCTGTGTCTCTGTCTCCGTGTCTCTGCGTCCATGTCTCTGTCTCTGTGTCTCTGTCTCCGTCCCTGTGTCTCTGTCTCTGTGTCTGTGTTTCTGTGTCTCCGTCTCTGTGCCTCTGTCTCTGTCTCTGAGTCTCTGTCTCTGTGTCTCTGTCTATGTGTCCCTGTCTCTGTGTCTCTGTCTCTGTGTATCTGCCTCTGTGTCTCACTCCCTGTGTCACGGTCCCTGTGTTACCGTCTCTGTGTCTCGGCCTCTGTGTCTCTGTCTCTGTGTCGCTGTCTCTGTCTCAGTTTCTCTTTCCCTGTGTGTCTGTCTCTGTGTCTCTGTCCCTGTGTCCCTGTCTCTGTGTCTCTGTCCCTGTGGCTCCTTCTCTGTGTCACACTCTCTGTGTCTCTGTCGCTGTGTCTCTGTCTCTATGTTTCAGTCTCTGTATCTCTGTCTCTGTGACTCTGTCTCTGTGTGTCCGTCTCTGTATCTCTGTATCTGTGTCCCTGTCTCTGTGTCTCTGTCTCTGTCTCTGTGTATCTGCCTCTGTGTGTCCCTCCCTCTGTCACGGTCCCTGTGTCTCCGTCTCTGTGTCTCTCTCTCTCTGTGTCTCTGCCGACATTATCTGTCTCTGTGTCTCGGTCTCTGTGTCTCGGTCCATGTGTGTCCGTCTCTGTGTGTCTCTCGCTCTCTCTCTCTCTCTGTGTCCCTGTCTCCGTGTCTCTGCGTCCGTGTTTCTGTCTCTGTGTCTCTGTCTCCGTCCCTGCGTCTCTGTCTCTGTGTCTCTGCCTCAGTGTCTCTGTATCTCCGTCTCTGTGTTTCTGTCTCTGTGTCTCTGGCCCTGTGTCTCCGTCTCTGTCTCTCTGTCTCTCTGGCTCTGTCTCTGTTCCTCTGTCTCTGTGTCTCTGTCTCCGTCTCTGTCTCTGTGTCTCTGTCTCTCTGTCTCTGTCCCTGTGTCTCTGTCTCTGTGTCTCTGTCTCTGTGTCTCTGTCCCTGTGTCTGCGTGTCTGTATCACTGTGTCTGAATCTCTGTCTCTGAGTCTCTGTCTCTGTGTCTCCGTCTCTGTCTCTGTCTCTGTCTCTGTTCCTCTTTCTCTGTGTCTCTGTCTCTGTGTCTCTGTCCCTGTGTCTCCGTCTCTGTGTCTCGCTCTCTCTCTCTCTGTGTCTCTGCCGACTTTATCTGTCTCTATGTCTCGGTCTCTGTGTCTCGGTCCATGTGTGTCCGTCTCTGTGTCTCTGTCTCTCTCTCTCTCTGTGTCCCTGTCTCCGTGTCTATGCGTCCGTGTCTCTGTCTCTGTGTCTCTGTCTCCGTCCCTGTGTCTCTGTCTCTGTGTCTCTGCCTCAGTGTCTCTGTATCTCCGTCTCTGTGTCTCTGTCTCTGAGTCTCTGTCTCTGTGTCTCTGTATATGTGTCCCTGTCTCTGTGTCTCTGTCTCAGTGTCTCTGTCCCTGTACCTCCGTCTCTGTGTCACTGTCTCTGTGTCTCTGTCTCTGTGTCTCTGTCTCTGTGTCTCTGTCTCCGTGTCTCTGTCTCTGTGTCCCCGTCTCTGCGTCTCTGTACCTGTGCCTTCGTCTCTGTGTGTCGGTCTCTGTGTCTCTACCTCTGTGTCTCTGTCTCGGTGTCTCTGTCCCAGTGTCTCCGTCTCTGTGTCACTGTCCCTCTGTCTGCGTGTCTGTGTCAGTGTGTCTGAATCTCTGTCTCTGAGTCTCTGTCTCTGTGTCTCTGTCTCTGTTTCTGTCTCTGTCTCTGTCTCTGTCTCTGTTTCTCTTTCTCTGTGTCTCTGTCTCTGTGTCTCTGTCTCTGTGTCTCCGTCTCTGTGTCTCTGTCTCCGTGTCTCGGTCTCTGTGTCTCTGCCTCTGAATCTCTGTCTCTGTGTCTCTGTCCCAGAGTCTCCGCGTCTGTGTCTCTGTCTCTGTCTCTGTGTCTCTGTCTCTGTGTATCTGTCTCTGTGTCTCTGTCTCTGTCTCTGTCTCTGTCTCTGTTTCTCTTTCTCTGTGTCTCTGTCCCTGTGTCCCTGTCCCTGTGTCTCCGTCTCTGTGTTTCTGTCATTATGTCTCTGTGTCTGTGTCTCTGTCTCTGTGAATCTGTCTCTGTGTTTCTGTCTCTGTGTCTCTGGCCCTGTGTCTCCGTCTCTGTATCTCTGTCTCTCTGACTCTGTCTCTGTGTCACTGTGTCTGAATCTCTGTCTCTGTGTCTCTGTCTCTCTGTCTCTGTCCCTGTGTCTCCGTCTCTGTGTCTCTGTCTCTCTGACTCTGTCTCTGTGTCACTGTCTCTGAATCTCTGTCTCTGTGTCTCTGTCTCTGTGTCTCTCTCCCTGTGTCACGGTCTGTGTGTCTCGGTCTCTGTGTCTCCGTCTCTGCGTCTCTTCCTCTGTGTCTGTGTCTTCGTCTCTGTGTCTCTGTCTCTCTGTCTCTGTGTCTGTGTCTTTGTCTCTGTATCTCTGTCCCTCTGACTCTGTCGCTGTGTCACTGTCTCTGAATCTCTGTCTCTGTGTCTCTGTCTCTGCGTCTCTGTCTCTGTGTCTCTGTCTCTGTGTCTCTGTCTCTGTGTCTCTGTCTCTGTGTCTCTGTCTCTGTGTCTCTGTCTCTGTGTCTCTGTCTCTGTGTCTCTGTCTCTGTGTCTCTGTCTCTGTGTCTCTGTCTCTGTGTCTCTGTCTCTGTGTCTCTGTCTCTGTGTCTCTGTCTCTGTGTCTCTGTCTCTGTGTCTCTGTCTCTGTGTCTCTGTCTCTGTGTCTCTGTCTCTGTGTCTCTGTCTCTGTGTCTCTGTCTCTGTGTCTCTGTCTCTGTGTCTCTGTCTCTGTGTCTCTGTCTCTGTGTCTCTGTCTCTGTGTCTCTGTCTCTGTGTCTCTGTCTCTGTGTCTCTGTCTCTGTGTCTCTGTCTCTGTGTCTCTGTCTCTGTGTTTGTGTCTCTGTGTCTCTGTCTCTGCGCTTCTGTCTCTGTGTCACTATCTCGGTGTCTCTGTCTCTGTGCCTCTGTCTCCCTCTCTGTGTCTCTGTCTCTGTGTCTCTGTCGCCGTGTCTCCGTCTCTGCGCCTCTGTCTCTGTGTGTGTGTCTCTGTCTCTGTGTCCCTGGCTCTGTGTCTCTGTCTTTGTGTCACTGTCTCTGTGTCTCTGTCTCTGTGTCTCTGTCTCTGTGTCTCTGTCTCCGTGTCTCTGCGTCCGTGTCTCTGTCTCTGTGTCTGTGTTTCTGTGTCTCCGTCTCTGTGCCTCTGTCTCTGTCTCTGAGTCTCTGTCTCTGTGTCTCTGTATATGTGTCCCTGTCTCTGTGTCTCTGTCTCAGTGTCTCTGTCCCTGTACCTCCGTCTCTGTGTCACTGTCTCTGTGTCTCTGTCTCTGTGTCTGTGTCACCGTGTCCCTGTCTCCGTCCCACTGTCTCGGTCTCTGTGTCTCTGTCTCTGTGTCTCTGTCGCCGTGTCTCCGTCGCTGCGTCCCTGTCTCTGTGTCTCTGTCTCTGTGTCTCTGTCTCTGTGTCTCTGTCCCTGTGTCTCTGTCTCTGTGTCTCTGTCTCTCTGTCTCTGTCTCTCTCTCGATGTGTCTCTCTCGCTGTGTCCCTGTCTCTGTGTCTATGCCTCTGTCCGTGTGTCTCTGTACTGTGTCTTCTTCTCTATGTGTCGGTCTCTGTGTCTCTACCTCTGTGCCTCTGTCTCGGTGTCTCTGTCCCTGTGTCTCCGTCTCTGTGCCACTGTCCCACTGTCTGCGTGTCTGTGTCACTGTGTCTGAATCTCTGTCTCTGAGTCTCTGTCTCTGTGTCTCTGTCTCTGTCTCTGTCTCTGTTTCTCTTTCTCTGTGTCTCTGTCTCTGTGTCTCTGTCCCTGTGTCTCCGTCTCTGTGTCTCTGTCTCTCTGACTCTGTCTCTGTGTCACTGTCTCTGAATCTCTGTCTCTGTGTCTCTGTCTCTGTGTCTCTCTGCCTGTGTCACGGTCTCTGTGTCTCGGTCTCTGTGTCTCCGTCTCTGCGTCTCTTTCTCTGTGTCTGTGTCTCCGTCTCTGTGTCCCTGTCTCTCTGTCTCTGTGTCTGTGTCTTTGTCTCTGTATCTCTGTCTCTCTGACTCTGTCGCTGTGTCACTGTCTCTGAATCTCTGTCTCTGTGTCTCTGTCTCTGTGTCTCTGTCTCTGTGTCTCTGTCTCTGTGTCTCTGTCATTATGTCTCTGTCTCTGTGTCTCTGTCTCTGTGTCTCCGTCTCTGTGTCTCTGTCTCTGTGTCTCCGTCTCTGTGTCTCTGCCTCTGTGTCCATGTCTCTGTGTCTCTGTCTCTGTGTCTCTGTTTCTGTGTCTCTGTTTCTGTGTCTCTGTCTCTGTGTCTCTGTCTCTGTGTCTCTGTCTCTGTGTCTCTGTCTCTGTGTCTCTGTCTCTGTGTCTCTGTCTCTGTGTCTCGGTCTCTGTGTCTCTGTCTCTGTGTCCCCGTCTCTGGGTCTCGGTCTCTGTGTCTCTGCCTCTGCATCGCTGTCTCTGTGTCTCTGTCTCTGTGTCTCTGTCTCTGTGTCTCTGCCTCTGTCTCTGTCTCTGTTTCTCTTTCTCTGTGTCTCTGTCCCTGTGTCCTTGTCCCTGTGTCTCCGTCTCTGTGTCTCTGTCTCTGTGTCTCTGTCTCTGTGTCTCTGTCTCTGTCTCTGTCTCTGCTTCTCTTTCTCTGTGTCTCTGCCTCTGTGTCTCTGTCCCTGTGTCTCTGTCTCTATGTTTCAGTCTGTGTATCTCTGTCTCTGTGACTCTGTCTCTGTGTTTCCGTCTCTGTATCTCTGTATCTGTGTCCCTGTCTCTGTGTCTCTGTCTCTGTGTCTCTGTCTCTGTGTTTCTCTCTCTGTGTCTCTGTCTCTGTGTCTCTGTCTCTCTCACTGTGTCTCCGTCTCTGAGTCTCTGCCTTTGTGTCTCTGTCTCTGTGTCGCTGTCTCTGTGTCTCTGTCTCTCTCACTGTGTCCCTGTCTCTGCGTCTCTGTTTCTATGTCACTGTCTCTGTGTCTCCGTCTCTGTGTCTCAGTCTCTGTGTCTCTGTCTGTGTGTCTCTGCACCTGTGCCTCTGTCTCCGTCTCTGTGTCTCTGTCTCTGTGTCTCTGCCTCTGTCTCTGTCTCTGTTTCTCTTTCTCTGTGTCTCTGTGCCTGTGTCCTTGTCCCTGTGTCTCCGTCTCTGTGTCTCTGTCTCTGTATCTCTGTCTCTGTGTCTCTGTCTCTGTCTCTGTCTCTGCTTCTCTTTCTCTGTGTCTCTGCCTCTGTGTCTCTGTCCCTGTGTCTCTGTCTCTATGTTTCAGTCTGTGTATCTCTGTCTCTGTGACTCTGTCTCTGTGTTTCCGTCTCTGTATCTCTGTATCTGTGTCCCTGTCTCTGTGTCTCTGTCTCTGTGTCTCTGTCTCTGTGTCTCTGTCTCTGTGTCTGTGTCTCTGTGTCTCTGTCTCTGTGTCTCTGTCTCTGTGTCTCTGTCTGTGTGTCTCTGTCTCTGTGTCTCTGTCTCTGTGTCTCTGTCTCTGTGTCTCTGTCTCTGTGTCTCTGTCTCTGTGTCTCTGTCTCTGTGTCTCTGTCTCTGTGTATCTGCCTCTGTCTCTGTCTCTGTTTCTCTTTCTCTGTGTCTCTGTCCCTGTGTCCTTGTCCCTGTGTCTCCGTCTCTGTGTCTCTGTCTCTGTGTCTCTGTCTCTGTGTCTCTGTCTCTGTCTCTGTCTCTGCTTCTCTTTCTCTGTGTCTCTGCCTCTGTGTCTCTGTCCCTGTGTCTCTGTCTCTGTGTCTCTGTCTCTGTCTCTGTCTCTGCTTCTCTTTCTCTGTGTCTCTGCCTCTGTGTCTCTGTCCCTGTGTCTCTGTCTCTATGTTTCAGTCTGTGTATCTCTGTCTCTGTGACTCTGTCTCTGTGTTTCCGTCTCTGTATCTCTGTATCTGTGTCCCTGTCTCTGTGTCTCTGTCTCTGTGTCTCTGTCTCTGTGTTTCTCTCTCTGTGTCTCTGTCTCTGTGTCTCTGTCTCTCTCACTGTGTCTCCGTCTCTGAGTCTCTGCCTTTGTGTCTCTGTCTCTGTGTCGCTGTCTCTGTGTCTCTGTCTCTCTCACTGTGTCCCTGTCTCTGCGTCTCTGTCTCTGTGTATCTGCCTCTGTGTCTCACTCCCTGTGTCACGGTCCCTGTGTTACCGTCTCTGTGTCTCGGCCTCTGTGTCTCTGTCTCTGTGTCGCTGTCTCTGTCTCTGAGGCTCTGTCTATGTGTCCCTGTCTCTGTGTCACTGTCTCTGTGTCTCTGTCTCTGTGTCTCCGTCTCTGTGTCTCTGTCTCTGTGTCGCTGTCTCTGTGTCTCTGTCTCTCTCACTGTGTCCCTGTCTCTGCGTCTCTGTCTCTGTGTATCTGCCTCTGTGTCTCACTCCCTGTGTCACTGTCTCTGTGTCTCCGTCTCTGTGTCTCAGTCTCTGTGTCTCTGTCTGTGTGTCTCTGCACCTGTGCCTCTGTCTCCGTCTCAGTGTCTCTGTTTCTGTGTCTCTGTCTCTGTGTCTCCGTCTCTGGATCTCGGTCTCTGTGTCTCTGCCTCTGCATCGCTGTCTCTGTGTCTCTGTCCCAGAGTCTCGGTCCCTGTGTCTCGGTGTCTGTGGCTCCGTCTCCGTGTCTCTGTCTCTTTGTCTGTGTCTCTGTGCATCTGTTTCTGGGTCTCTGTCTCTGTGTTTCTGTCTCCGTCTCTGTGTCTCTGTCCCTGTGTCCTTGTCCCTGTGTCTCCGTCTCTGTGTTTCTGTCTTTATGTCTCTGTCTCTGTGTCTCTGTCTCTGTGAATCTGTCTCTGTGTCTCTGTCTCAGAGTCTCCGCGTCTGTCTCTCTGTCTCTGTCTCTGTGTCTCTGTCTCTGTCTCTGTCCCTGTTTCTCTATCTCTGTGTCTCTGTCTCTGTATCTCTGTCTCTGTGTCTCTGCGTCTCTGTCTCTTTGTCTCTTTTTCTGTGTCTCTGTCTCTGTGTTCCTGTCCCTGTTTCTCTGTCTCTGTCTGTGTGACCCTGTCTCTGTGTCTCTGTCCCTGTGCCTCCGTCTCTGTGTATCTGTCTCTCTCTCTCTGTGTCTCTGTCTCTGTGTCTTTGTATCTGTGTCTCTCTGACTATGTGGCTGTGTCACTGTCTCTGAATCTCTGTCTCTGTGTCTCTGTCTCTGTGTCTCTGTCTCTGTGTCTCTGTCTCTGTGCCTCTGTCTCTGTGTCTTGGTCGCTGTGTCTCTGTCCCTGTGTCTCTGTCTCTGTGTCCCTGTCTCTGTGTCTCTGTCTTTGTGTCTCTGTCTCTGTGTCTCTGTCTCTGTGTCTCTGTCTCTGTGTCTCTGTCTCCGTGTCTCTGCGTCCGTGTCTCTGTCTCTGTGTCTCTGTCTCCGTCCCTGTGTCTCTGTCTCTGTGTCTGTGTTTCTGTGTCTCCGTCTCTGTGCCTCTGTCTCTGTCTCTGAGTCTCTGTCTCTGTGTCTCTGTCTATGTGTCCCTGTCTCTGTGTCTCTGTCTCTGTGTATCTGCCTCTGTGTCTCACTCCCTGTGTCACGGTCCCTGTGTTACCGTCTCTGTGTCTCGGCCTCTGTGTCTCTGTCTCTGTGTCGCTGTCTCTGTCTCAGTTTCTCTTTCCCTGTGTGTCTGTCTCTGTGTCTCTGTCCCTGTGTCCCTGTCTCTGTGTCTCTGTCCCTGTGGCTCCTTCACTGTGTCACACTCTCTGTGTCTCTGTCGCTGTGTCTCTGTCTCTATGTTTCAGTCTCTGTATCTCTGTCTCTGTGACTCTGTCTCTGTGTGTCCGTCTCTGTATCTCTGTATCTGTGTCCCTGTCTCTGTGTCTCTGTCTCTGTCTCTGTGTATCTGCCTCTGTGTCTCCCTCCCTCTGTCACGGTCCCTGTGTCTCCGTCTCTGTGTCTCTCTCTCTCTGTGTCTCTGCCGACGTTATCTGTCTCTGTGTCTTGGTCCCTGTATCTCGGTCCATGTGTGTCCGTCTCTGTGTCTCTGTCTCTCTCTCTCTCTGTGTCCCTGTCTCCGTGTCTCTGCGTCCGTGTCTCTGTCTCTGTGTCTCTGTCTCCGTCCCTGTGTCTCTGTCTCTGTGTCTGTGTTTCTGTGTCTCCGTCTCTGTGTCTCTGTCTCTGTCTCTGAGGCTCTGTCTATGTGTCCCTGTCTCTGTGTCACTGTCTCTGTGTCTCTGTCTCTGTGTCTCCGTCTCTGAGCCTCTGTCTCCGTCTCTGAGTCTCTGTCTCTGTGTCTCTGTCTCTGTGTCTCTGTCTCAGTGTCTCTGTCTCTGTGTCTCTGTCTCCGTATCTCTGTCTCTGTGTCTCTGTCTCTATCTCTCTGTCTCTGTCTGTGTGTCTCTGTGTCTGTGTCTCTGTCACCGTCTCTGCGCCTCTGTTTCTATGTCTCTGTCTCTGTGTCTCTGTCTCTGTCTCTGTCTCTGTCTCTGTCTCTGTCTCTGTCTCTGTCTCTGTCTCTGTTTCTCTTTCTCTGTGTCTCTGTCTCTGTGTCTCTGTCTCTGTGTCTCTGTCCATGTGTCTCCGTCTCTGTGTCTCTCTTTCTCTGTGTCTCTGCCGACATTATCTGTCTCTGTGTCTCGGTCTCTGTGTCTCGGTCCATGTGTGTCCGTCTCTGTGTGTCTCTCGCTCTCTCTCTCTCTCTGTGTCCCTGTCTCCGTGTCTCTGCGTCCGTGTTTCTGTCTCTGTGTCTCTGTCTCCGTCCCTGCGTCTCTGTCTCTGTGTCTCTGCCTCAGTGTCTCTGTATCTCCGTCTCTGTGTTTCTGTCTCTGTGTCTCTGTCTCTGTGTCCCTGTCTCTGCGTCTCTGTCCCTGTGTCTCCGTCTCCGTGAATTGGTCTATGTGTCTCGGTCTATGTGTCTCTGTCTCTGTGCCTCTGCCTCTGTGTCTATGCCTCTGTCTCTGTGTCTCTGCCTCCGTGTCTCTGTCCCTGTGTCTCTGTCTCTCTGTCTCTGTCTCTCTCTCTCTGTGTCTCTGTCTCTGTGTCCCTGTCTCTGTGTCTATGCCTCTGTCCGTGTGTCTCTGTACCTGTGTCTTCGTCTCTGTGTGTCGATCTCTGTGTCTCTACCTCTGTGTCTCTGTCTCGGTGTCTCTGTCCCTGTGTCTCCGTCTCTGTGTCACTGTCCCTCTGTCTGCGTGTCTGTATCACTGTGTCTGAATCTCTGTCTCTGAGTCTCTGTCTCTGTGTCTCCGTCTCTGTCTGTGTCTCTGTCTCTGTTCCTCTTTCTCTGTGTCTCTGTCTCTGTGTCTCTGTCCCTGTGTCTCCGTCTCTGTGTCTCGCTCTCTCTCTCTGTGTCTCTGCCGACGTTATCTGTCTCTATGTCTCGGTCTCTGTGTCTCGGTCCATGTGTGTCCGTCTCTGTGTCTCTGTCTCTCTCTCTCTCTGTGTCCCTGTCTCCGTGTCTATGCGTCCGTGTCTCTGTCTCTGTGTCTCTGTCTCCGTCCCTGTGTCTCTGTCTCTGTGTCTCTGCCTCAGTGTCTCTGTATCTCCGTCTCTGTGTCTCTGTCTCTGAGTCTCTGTCTCTGTGTCTCTGTATATGTGTCCCTGTCTCTGTGTCTCTGTCTCTGTGTCACTGTCCCTCTGTCTGCGTGTCTGTGTCAGTGTGTCTGAATCTCTGTCTCTGAGTCTCTGTCTCTGTGTCTCTGTCTCTGTTTCTGTCTCTGTCTCTGTCTCTGTCTCTGTTTCTCTTTCTCTGTGTCTCTGTCTCTGTGTCTCTGTCTCTGTGTCTCCGTCTCTGTGTCTCTGTCTCCGTGTCTCTGTCTCTGTGTCTCTGCCTCTGAATCTCTGTCTCTGTGTCTCTGTCCCAGAGTCTCCGCGTCTGTGTCTCTGTCTCTGTCTCTGTGTCTCTGTCTCTGTGTATCTGTCTCTGTGTCTCTGTCTCTGTCTCTGTCTCTGTCTCTGTTTCTCTTTCTCTGAGTCTCTGTCCCTGTGTCCCTGTCCCTGTGTCTCCCTGTGTTTCTGTCATTATGTCTCTGTGTCTGTGTCTCTGTCTCTGTGAATCTGTCTCTGTGTTTCTGTCTCTGTGTCTGTGGCCCTGTGTCTCCGTCTCTGTATCTCTGTCTCTCTGACTCTGTCTCTGTGTCACTGTCTCTGAATCTCTGTCTCTGTGTCTCTGTCTCTCTGTCTCTGTCCCTGTGTCTCCGTCTCTGTGTCTCTGTCTCTCTGACTCTGTCTCTGTGTCACTGTCTCTGAATCTCTGTCTCTGTGTCTCTGTCTCTGTGTCTCTCTCCCTGTGTCACGGTCTGTGTGTCTCGGTCTCTGTGTCTCCGTCTCTGCGTCTCTTCCTCTGTGTCTGTGTCTTCGTCTCTGTGTCTCTGTCTCTGTGTTTGTGTCTCTGTGTCTCTGTCTCTGTGCTTCTGTCTCTGTGTCACTATCTCGGTGTCTCTGTCTCTGTGCCTCTGTCTCCCTCTCTGTGTCTCTGTCTCTGTGTCTCTGTCGCCGTGTCTCCGTCTCTGCGCCTCTGTCTCTGTGTGTGTGTCTCTGTCTCTGTGTCTCTGTCTCTGTCTCTCTGTCTCTGTGCCTCTATCTCTGTGTCTCTGTCTCTGTGTCTCTGCGTCTCTGTCTCTTTGTCTCTTTCTCTGTGTCTCTGTCTCTGTGTTCCTGTCCCTGTTTCTCTGTCTCTGTCTCTGAGTCTTTGTCTGTGTGTCCCTGTCTCTGTGTCTCTGTCCCTGTGCCTCCGTCTCTGTGTATCTGTCTCTCTCTCTCCGTGTCTTTGTATCTGTGTCTCTCTGACTGTGTGGCTGTGTCACTGTCTCTGAATCTCTGTCTCTGTGTCTCTGTCTCTGTGTCTCTGTCTCTGTGTCTCTGTCTCTGTGTCTCTGTCTCTGTGCCTCTGTCTCTGTGTCTTGGTCGCTGTGTCTCTGTCCCTGTTTCTCTGTCTCTGTGTCCCTGTCTCTGTGTCTCTGTCTTTGTGTCACTGTCTCTGTGTCTCTGTCTCTGTGTCTCTGTCTCTGTGTCTCTGTCTCCGTGTCTCTGCGTCCGTGTCTCTGTCTCTGTGTCTGTGTTTCTGTGTCTCCGTCTCTGTGCCTCTGTCTCTGTCTCTGAGTCTCTGTCTCTGTGTCTCTGTATATGTGTCCCTGTCGCTGTGTGTCGATCTCTATGTCTCTGCCTCTGTGTCTCTGTCTCGGTGTCTCCGTCTCTGTATCTCTGTCCTTCTGACTCTGTCTCTGTGTCACTGTGTCTGAATCTCTGTCTCTGCGTCTCTGTCTCTGTGTCTCTGTCTCTGTGTCTCTGTCTCTGTGTCTTGGTCGCTCTGTCTCTGTCTCTGTGTCTCTGTCTCTGTGTCTCTGTCTCTGTGTCTCTGTCTCTGTGTATCTGTCTCTGTGTCTCTGTCTCTGTGACTCTGTCTCTGTGACTCTTCTCTGTGTCTCTGACTCTGTTTCTGTGTCTCTGTCTCTGTGTATCTGTCTGTGTGTCTCTGTCTCTGTGTCTCTGTCTCTGTGTCTCTGTCTCTACGTCTCTGTCTCTGTCTCAGTTTCCCTTTCCCTGTGTCTCTGTGTCTCTGTCCCTGGGTCTCGGTCTCTGTGTTTCTGTCTCTGTGTCTCTGTCTCTGTGCCTCTGTCTCTGTGTCCCTGTCTCTGTGTCTCCGTCCCCGTGTCTCCGTCTCTGTGTCACTGTCTCTGTGTCTCTGTCTCTGTGACTCTGCCTCGGTGTCCCTGTCTCTGTGTCTCTGTCCCTGTGTCTCCGTCTCTGTATCTCTGTCTCTGTGTCTATGTCTCTGTGTCTCTGTCTCTGTGTTTCTCTCTTTATGTATCTGTCTCTGTGTCTCCGTTTCTGTGTATCTGTCTCGCTCTCTCTGTGTCTCTGTCTCTGAGTCTTTGTCTGTGTGACCCTGTCTCTGTGTCTCTGTCCCTGTGTCTCCGTCTCTGTGTATCGGTCTCTCTCTCTCTGTGTCTCTGTCTCTGTGTCTTTGTATCTGTGTCTCTGTCTCTGTATCTCTGTCTCTGTGACTCTGCCTCGGTGTTTATTTCTCTGTGTCTCCGTCTCTGTGTTTCTCTCTTTATGTATCTGCCTCTGTGTGTCTGTCTCTGTGAATCTGTCTCTGTGTCTCTGTCTCTGTGTCTCTGTCTCTGTGTCTCTGTCTCTGTGTCTCTGTCTCTGTGTCTCTGTCTCTGCGTCTCTGTCTCTGTGTCTCTGTCTCTGTGTCTCTGTCTTTGTGTCTCTGTCTCTGTGTCTCTGTCTCTGTGTCTCTGTCTCTGTGTCTCTGTCCCAGAGTCTCCGCGTCTGTGTCTCTGTCTCTGTCTGTGTGTATCTGTCTCTGTGTCTCTGTCTCTGTCTCTGTCTCTGTCTCTGTTTCTCTTTCTCTGTATCTCTGTCCCTGTGTCCCTGTCCCTGTGTCTCCGTCTCTGTGTTTCTGTCATTATGTCTCTGTCTCTGTGTCTCTGTCTCTGTGAATCTGTCTCTGTGTTTCTGTCTCTGTGTCTCTGGCATTGTGTCTCCGTCTCTGTATCTCTGTCTCTCTGACTCTGTCTCTGTGTCACTGTCCCTGAATCTCTGTCTCTGTGTCCCTGTCTCTGATTCTCTCTCGCTGTGTCCCAGTCCCTGTGTCTCTCTCTGTGTCTCTGTCTCTATATCTCTGTCGCTGTGAAACTGTCTCTGTGTCTCTGTGGCTGTGTCTCCGTCTCTGTGTCTCTGTCTCTCTCACTGTGTCTCTGTCTATGTGTCTCTGTCTTTGTATGTCTGTCTGTGTGTCGCTGTCTCCGTGTCTCCGTCTCTGCGTCTCTGTCTCTATGTCTCTGTCTCTGTCTCTGTTTCTCTTTCTCTGTGTCTCTGTCTATATGTCTCTGTCTCGGTGTCTCTGTCCCTGTGCCTGCGTCTCTGTGTTTCTGTCTCTGTGTATCTGTCTCTGTGTCACTGTCTCTGTGTCTCTGTCTCCGTGTCTCTGTCTCCGTGCCTCTGTCTCGGTCGCTGTGTCTCTGTCGCAGTGTCTCCGTCTCTGCGCCTCTGTCCCTGTGTCTCTGTCTCTGTCTCTGTTTATCTGCCTCTGTGTCTCTCTCCCTGTGTCACGGTCTCTTTGTCTCCGTCTCTGGGTCTCGGTCTCTGTGTCTCTTTCTCTGTCTCTGTTTCTGCTTCTCTTTCTCTGAGTCCCTGTCTCTGTGTCTCTGTCTCTGTGTCTCTGTCTCTATGTCTCTGTTTCTCTCTCTCTCCGTGTCTCTGTCTCTGTGCCTCCGTCTCTGTGTCTATGCCTCTGTCCGTGTGTCTCTGTACCTGTGTCTCCATCTCTGTGTGTCGGTCTCTATGTCTCTGCCTCTGTGTTTCTGCCTCTGCGTCTCTGTCTCGGTGTCTGTGTCCCTGTGCCTGCGTCTCTGTGTCACTGTCTCTGTGTCTCTGTCTCTGTGTCTGTGTCACCGTGTCCCTGTCTCCGTCCCTATGTCTCTGTCTCTGTGTCTCTGTCTCTGTGTCTACGTCTCTGTATCTCTGTCCCTCTGACTCTGTCTCTGTGTCACTTTGTCTGAATCTCTGTCTCTGCGTCTCTGTCTCTGTGTCTCTGTCTCTGTGTCACTCTTTCGGTGTCTCTGTCTCTGTGCCTCTGTCTCCCTCTCTGCGTCTCTGTCTCGGTGTCTCTGTCTCCGTCTCTGTGCCTCTGTCTCTCTGTCTCTGTGTCTCTGTCTCTGTGTCTCTGTCTCTGTGTCTCTGTCTCTGTGTCTCTGTCCCTGTGTCTCCGTCTCTGTGTCTCTCTCTCTCTCTCTCTGTGTCTCTGCCGACGTTATCTGTCTCTATGTCTCGGTCTCTGTGTCTCGGTCCATGTGTGTCCGTCTCTGTGTCTCTGTCTCTCTCTCTCCCTGTGTCCCTGTCTCCGTGTCTCTGCGTCCGTGTCTCTGTCTCTGTGTCTCAGTCTCCGTCCCTGTGTCGTTGTCTCTGTGTCTGTGTCACCGTGTCCCTGTCTCCGTCCCTATGTCTCTGCCTCTGTGTCTCTGCCTCTGTGTCCCTGTCTCTGTGTCTCCGTCCCCGTGTCTCCGTCTCTGTGTCACTGTCTCTGTGTCTCTGTCTCTGTGACTCTGCCTCGGTGTCCCTGTCTCTGTGTCTCTGTCCCTGTGTCTCCGTCTCTGTATCTCTGTCTCTGTGTCTATGTCTCTGTGTCTCTGTCTCTGTGTTTCTCTCTTTATGTATCTGTCTCTGTGTCTCCGTTTCTGTGTATCTGTCTCTCTCTCTCTGTGTCTCTGTCTCTGTGTCTTTGTATCTGTGTCTCTGTCTCTGTATCTCTGTCTCTGTGACACTGTCTCTGTGTCTCTGTCTCTGTGTCTCCGTCCCTGTGTCTACGTCTCTGTGTCACTGTCTCTGTGTCACTGTCTCTGTGTCACTGTCTCTGTGTCCCTGTCTCCGTGTCTCTGTCTCTATGCCTCTGTCTCGGTCTCTGTGTCTGTGTCTCTGTGTCTCTGTCGCTGTGTCTCCGTCTCTGCGTCTCTGTCTCTGTGTCTCTGTCTCTGTGTTTCTGTCTCTGTGTATCTGTCTCTGTGTCTCTGTCTCTGTGTCTCTGTCTCTATGTCTCTGTGTCTCTGCCTCCGTGTCTCTGTCTCCGTGTCTCTGTCTCTGTGCCTCTGTCTCTGTGTCTGTGCCTCTGTCCGTGTGTCTCTGTCGCTGTGTCTCCGTCTCTGTGTTTCTGTCTCTGTGTCACTGTCTCTGTGTCACTGTCTCTGTGTCCCTGTCTCCGTGTCTCTGTCTCTATGCCTCTGTCTCGGTCTCTGTGTCTGTGTCTCTGTGTCTCTGTCGCTGTGTCTCCGTCTCTGCGTCTCTGTCTCTGTGTCTCTGTCTCTGTGTTTGTGTCTCTGTGTATCTGTCTCTGTGTCTCTGTCTCTGTGTCTCTGTCTCTATGTCTCTGTGTCTCTGTCTCCGTGTCTCTGTCTCCGTGTCTCTGTCTCTGTGCCTCTGTCCGTGTGTCTCTGTCGCTGTGTCTCCGTCTCTGCGTCTCTGTCTCTGTGTCTCTGTCTCTGTGTTTCTGTCATTATGTCTCTGTCTCTGTGTCTCTGTCTCTGTGAATCTGTCTCTGTGTCTCTGTCTCGGTGTCTCTGTCCCTGTGTCCCCTCCTCTGTGTCACTGTCTCTGTGTCTCTGTCTCTGCACCTCTGTCTCTGTGTGTGTGTCTCTGTCTCTGTCTCTGTTCATCTGCCTCTGTGTCCCTCTCCCTGTGTCATGGTCTCTTTGTCTCCGTCTCTGGGTCTCGGTCTCTGTGTCTCTGTCTCTGTCTCTGTTTCTGCTTCTCTTTCTCTGTGTCTCTGGCTCTGTGTCTCTGTCCCTGTGTCTGCGTCTCTGTGTTTCTGTCTCTGTGTCTCTGTCCCTGTGTCTCTGTCTCCGTGTCACTGTCTCTGTGCATCTGTCTCGGTCTTTGTGTCTCTGTCGCTGTGTCTCCGCCTCTGCGTCTTTGTCTCTGTGTCTCTGTCTCTATGTCTCTGACTCTGTCTCAGTTTCTCTTTCTCTGTCTCTCTATCTCTGTGTCTCTGTCCCTGGGTCTCGGTCTCTGTGTCCCTGTCTCTGTGTCTCTGTACCTGTGTCTCCGTCTCTGTGTCTCTGTCTCTGTGTCTCTGTCACTATGTCTCTGTCTCTGTCTCTGTCTCTGTTTCTCTTTCTCTGTGTCTCTGTCTCTGTGTCTCTGTCCCTGTATCTCCGTCTATGTGTGTCTGTCTCTGTTGTTATGTCTCTGTGTGTCTGTCTCTGTTGTTATGTCTCTGTGTGTCTGTCTCTGTTGTTATGTCTCTGTGCCTCCGTCCCTGTGTCTCTGTCTCTGTCTCTGTCTCTGTGTCTCTGTCTCTGTGTATCTGTCTCTGTGCCTCTGTCTCTGTGTCTCTGTCTCTATGTCTCTGTTTCCCTCTCTCCGTGTCTCCGTCTCTGTGCCTCTGTCTCTGTGTCTATGCCTCTGTCCGTGTGTCTCTGTCGCTGTGTCTCCGTCTCTACGTCTCTGTCTCTGTGTCTCTGTCTCTGTGTCTCTGTCTCTGTGTCTCTGTCTCTGTGTCTCTGTCTCTGTGAATCTGTCTCTGTGTTTCTGTCTCGGTGTCTCTGTTTCCGTGTCTCTGTCTCTGTGCCTCTCTCTCTGTGTCTATGCCTCTGTCCGTGTGTCTCTGTACCTGTGTCTCCGTCTCTGTGTGTCGGTCTCTATGTCTCTGTCTCTGTGTCTCTGTCTCGGTGTCTCTGTCTCTGTGTCTCTGTCTCTGTGTCTCTGTCTCTGTGTCTCTGTCTCTGTGTCTCTGTCTCTGTGTCTCTGTCTCTGTGTCTCTGTCTCTGTGTCTCTGTCTCTGCCTCTGTGTCTCTGTCTCTGTGTCTCTGTCTCTGCTTCTCTTTCTCTGTGTCTCTGCCTCTGTGTCTCCGTCCCTGTGTTTCTGTCTCTGTGTCTCTGTCTCTGTGTCCCTGCCTCTGTGTCTCTGTCACTGTGTCTCTGTCTCGGTGTCTCTGTCCCTGTGTCCCCTCCTCTGTGTCACTGTCTCTGTGTCTCTGTCTCCGTGTCTCTGTCTCCGTATCTCTGTCTCTGTGTCCCTGTCTCTGCGTCTCTGTGTCTCTGTTTCGGTCTCTGTGTCCCTGTCTCTGATTCTCTATCGCTGTGTCCCAGTCCCTGTGCCTCTGTCTCTGTGTCTCTGTCTCTATGCCTCGGTCTCTGTGAAACTGTCTCTGAATGTCTGTCTCTGTGTCTCTGTCTCTGTGTCTCTCTCCCTGTGTCACGGTTTCTATGTCTCGGTTTCAGTGTCTCCGTCTCTGCGTCTCTTTCTCTGTGCCCGTATCTCCTTCTCTGTGCCTCTGTCTCTCTGTCTCTGTGTCTCTGTCTCTGTGTCTCTCTCGCTGTGTCTCTGTCTCTGTGTCTCGGTCTCTGTGTCTCTGTCTCTGTTTCTGCTTCTCTTTCTCTGTGTCTCTGGCTCTGTGTCTCTGTCCCTGTGTCTGCGTCTCTGTGTTTCTGTCTCTGTGTCTCTGTCCCTGTGTCTCTGTCTCCGTGTCACTGTCTCTGTGCATCTGTCTCGGTCTTTGTATCTCTGTCGCTGTGTCTCCGCCTCTGCGTCTTTGTCTCTGTGTCTCTGTCTCTATGTCTCTGTCTCTGTCTCTGTGTCCCTGTCTCTGTGTCTCTGTCTCTGTGTCGCTGTCTCTGTGTCTCTGTCTCTGTGTCTCTGTCTCTGTGTCTCTGTCTCTGTGTCTCTGTCTCTGTGTCCCTGTCTCTGTGTCTCTGTCTCTGTGTCTCTGTCTCTGTGTCTCTGTCTCTGTGTCTCTGTCTCTGTGTCTCTGTCTCTGTGTCTCTATCTCTGTGTCTCTGTCTCTGTGTCTCTGTCTCTGTGTCTCTGTCTCTGTGTCTCTGTCTCTGTGTCTCTGTCTCTGTGTCTCTGTCTCTGTGTCTCTGTCTCTGTGTCTCTGTCTCTGTGTCTCTGTCTCTGTGTCTCTGTCTCTGTGTCTCTGTCTCTGTGTCTCTGTCTCTGTGTCTCTGTCTCTGTGTCTCTGTCTCTGTGTCTCTGTCATTATGTCTCTGTCTCTGTGTCTCTGTCTCTGTGTATCTGTCTCTGTGTCTCTGTCTCCGTGTCTCTGTCTCCACGTCTCTGTCTCGGTGTCTCTGTCTCTGTGTCTCTGTCTCTGTGTATCTGTCTCTGTGACTCTGTCTCTCTCTCTGCCCCTGTTTCCCTTTCTCTGTGTCTCCGTCTCTGTGTCTCCATACCTGTGTCTCCTTCTCTGTGTTTCTCTCTCTGTGTCTCTGTCTCTGTGTCTCTGTCCCTGTGTCTCTGTCTCTGTGTCTCTGTCTCTGTGTCTTTGTCTCTGTGCCTCTGTCTCGGTGTCTCTGTCTGCGTGTCTCTGTCTCTGTGAATCTGTCTCTGTGTTTCTGTCTCTGTGTCTCTGGCATTGTGTCTCCGTCTCTGTATCTCTGTCTCTCTGACTCTGTCTCTGTGTCACTGTCTCTGAATCTCTGTCTCTGTGTCCCTGTCTCTGATTCTCTCAGGCTGTGTCCCAGTCCCTGTGTCTCTGTCTCTGTGTCTCTGTCTCTATATCTCTGTCGCTGTGAAACTGTCTCTGTGTTTCTGTCTCTGTGTCTCTGTGGCTGTGTCTCCGTCTCTGTGTCTCTGTCTCTCTCACTGTGTCTCTGTCTATGTGTCTCTGTCTTTGTATGTCTGTCTGTGTGTCGCTGTCTCCGTGTCTCCGTCTCTGCGTCTCTGTCTCTCTCACTGTGTCCCTGTCTCTGTGTCTCTGTTTCTATGTCACTGTCTATGTGTCGCCGTCTCTGTGTCTCAGTCTCTGTGTCTCTGTCTGTGTGTCTCTGCCCCTGTGCCTCTATCTCCGTCTTAGTGTCTCTGTTTCTGTGTCTCTGTCTCTGTGTCTCCGTCCCTGTGTCTCGGTCTCTGGGTCTCTGTCTGTGCGTCTCTGTCTCCGTGTCTCTGTCTCTGTGTCTCCGTCTCTGTGTCTCGGTCTCTGTGTCTCTGTCTGTGTGTCTCTGCCTCTGTGTCTCTGTCTCTGTGTCTCCGTCTCTTCGTCTCTTTCTCTGTGTCTGTGTCCCCGTCTCTGTGTCTCTGTCTCTGTGTCTCTGTGTCTGTTTCTCTGTATCTCTGTCTCTGTGTCTGTGTCCCTGTGTCTCCGTTTCTGTGTCTCTATCTCTGTGTCTCTGTCTCCGTTATCTGACTCTGTGTCTCTGTCTCTGTGTCTCTGTCTCTGTCTCTGTCTCTGTCTCTGTCTCTGTCTCTGTCTCTGCCTTTGTGTCTCTGCCTCTAAATCTCTGTCTCTGTGTCTCTGTCCCAGAGTCTCCGTCTCTGTGTCTCTGTCTCTATGTCTCTGTCTCTGTCTCTGTTTCTCTTTCTCTGTGTCTCACTCAATGTGTCTCCGTCTCTGAGTCCCTGTCTCTGTGTCTCTGTCTCTGTGTCTTGGTCGCTGTGTCTCTGTCCCTGTGTCTCTGTCTCGGTGTCTCTGTCTCTGTGTCTCTATCTCTGTGTCTCTGTCTCTGTGTCTCTGTCTCTGTGTCTCTGTCTCTGTGTCTCTGTCTCTGTCTCTGTGTCTCTGTCTCTGTGTCTCTGTCTCTGCTTCTCTTTCTCTGTGTCTCTGCCTCTGTGTCTCCGTCCCTGTGTCTCCGTCTCTGTGTTTCTGTCTCTGTGTCTCTCTCTCTGTGTCCCTGTCTCTGTGTCTCTGTCTATGTGTCTCTGTCTCGGTGTCTCTGTCCCTGTGCCTGCGTCTCTGTGTTTCTGTCTCTGTGTATCTGTCTCTGTGTCACTGTCTCTGTGTCTCTGTCTCCGTGTCTCTGTCTCCGTGCCTCTGTCTCGGTCGCTGTGTCTCTGTCGCAGTGTCTCCGTCTCTGCGCCTCTGTCCCTGTGTCTCTGTCTCTGTCTCTGTTTATCTGCCTCTGTGTCTCTCTCCCTGTGTCACGGTCTCTTTGTCTCCGTCTCTGGGTCTCGGTCTCTGTGTCTCTGTCTCTGTCTCTGTTTCTGCTTCTCTTTCTCTGAGTCCCAGTCTCTGTGTCTCTGTCTCTGTGTCTCTGTCTCTATGTCTCTGTTTCTCTCTCTCTCCGTGTCTCTGTCTCTGTGCCTCCGTCTCTGTGTCTATGCCTCTGTCCGTGTGTCTCTGTACCTGTGTCTCCATCTCTGTGTGTCGGTCCCTATGTCTCTGCCTCTGTGTTTCTGCCTCTGTGTCTCTGTCTCGGTGTCTCTGTCCCTGTGCCTGCGTCTCTGTGTCACTGTCTCTGTGTCTCTGTCTCTGTGTCTGTGTCACCGTGTCCCTGTCTCCGTCCATATGTCTCTGTCCCTGTGTCCCCGTCTCTGTGAATCTGTCTCTGTGTTTCTGTCTCTGTGTCTCTGGCCCTGTGTCTCCGTCTCTGTATCTCTGTCCCTCTGACTCTGTCTCTGTGTCACTTTGTCTGAATCTCTGTCTCTGCGTCTCTGTCTCTGTGTCTCTGTCTCTGTGTCACTCCCTCGGTGTCTCTGTCTCTGTGCCTCTGTCTCCCTCTCTGCGTCTCTGTCTCGGTGTCTCTGTCTCCGTCTCTGTGCCTCTGTCTCTCTGTCTCTCTGTCTCTGTGTCTCTGTCTCTGTGTCTCTGTCTCTGTGTCTCTGTCTCTGTGTCTCTGTCCCTGTGTCTCCGTCTCTGTGTCTCTCTCTCTCTCTCTCTGTGTCTCTGCCGACGTTATCTGTCTCTATATCTCGGTCTCTGTGTCTCGGTCCATGTGTGTCCGTCTCTGTGTCTCTGTCTCTCTCTCTCTCTGTGTCCCTGTCTCCGTGTCTCTGCGTCCGTGTCTCTGTCTCTGTGTCTCTGTCTCCGTCCCTGTGTCTGTGTCTCTGTGTCTCTGTCGCTGTGTCTCCGTCTCTGCGTCTCTGTCTCTGTGTCTCTGTCTCTGTGTTTCTGTCTCTGTGTATCTGTCTCTGTGTCTCTGTCTCTGTGTCTCTCTCTCTATGTCTCTGTGTCTCTGTCTCCGTGTCTCTGTCTCCGTGTCTCTGTCTCTGTGCCTCTGTCTCTGTGTCTGTGCCTCTGTCCGTGTGTCTCTGTCGCTGTGTCTCCGTCTCTGCGTCTCTGTCTCTGTGTCTCTGTCTCTGTGTTTCTGTCATTATGTCTCTGTCTCTGTGTCTCTGTCTCTGTGAATCTGTCTCTGTGTCTCTGTCTCTGTGTCTCTGTCGCTGTGTCCCTGTCTCTGTGTCTCTGTCTCGGTGTCTCTGTCCCTGTGTCCCCTCCTCTGTGTCACTGTCTCTGTGTCTCTGTCTCTGTGCCTCTGTCTCGGTCTCTGTGTCTCTGTCGCTGTGTCTCCGTCTCTGCACCTCTGTCTCTGTGTGTGTGTCTCTGTCTCTGTCTCTGTTCATCTGCCTCTGTGTCCCTCTCCCTGTGTCATGGTCTCTTTGTCTCCGTCTCTGGGTCTCGGTCTCTGTGTCTCGGTCTCTGTGTCTCTGTCTCTGTCTCTGTTTCTGCTTCTCTTTCTCTGTGTCTCTGGCTCTGTGTCTCTGTCCCTGTGTCTGCGTCTCTGTGTTTCTGTCTCTGTGTCTCTGTCCCTGTGTCTCTGTCTCTGTGTCCCTGTCTCTGTGTCTCTGTCTCTGTGTCTCTCTCTCGGTGTCTCTGCCCCTGTGTCCCCTCCTCTGTGTCCCTGTCTCCGTGTCACTGTGTCTGTGCATCTGTCTCGGTCTTTGTGTCTCTGTCGCTGTGTCTCCGCCTCTGCGTCTTTGTCTCTGTGTCTCTGTCTCTATGTCTCTGACTCTGTCTCAGTTTCTCTTTCTCTGTCTCTCTATCTCTGTGTCTCTGTCCCTGGGTCTCGGTCTCTGTGTCCCAGTCTCTGTGTCTCTGTCCCTGTGTCTCCGTCTCTGTGTCTCTGTCTCTGTGTCTTTGTCACTATGTCTCTGTCTCTGTCTCTGTCTCTGTTTCTCTTTCTCTGTGTCTCTGTCTCTGTGTCTCTGTCCCTGTATCTCCGTCTATGTGTGTCTGTCTCTGTTGTTATGTCTCTGTGTGTCTGTCTCTGTTGTTATGTCTCTGTGTGTCTGTCTCTGTTGTTATGTCTCTGTGCCTCCGTCCCTGTGTCTCTGTCTCTGTCTCTGTCTCTGTGTCTCTGTCTCGGTGTCTCTGTCTCTGTGTCTCTGTCTCCGTGTCTCTGTCTCCGTGTCTCTGTCTCCGTGTCTCTGTCTCTGTGTCTCTGTCGCTGTGTCTCTGTCTCTGTGTCTCTGTCTCTGTGTCTCTGACTCTGTGTCTCTTTCTCGGTGTCTCTGTCTCTGTGTCTCTGTCTCCGTGTCTCTGTCTCCGTATCTCTGTCTCTGTGTCTCTGTCTCTGTGTCTCTGTCTCTGCGTCTCTGTCTCTGTGTCCCTGTCTCTGTGTCGGTCTCTATGTCTCTGTCTCTGTGTCTCTGGCACTGTGTATCTGTCTCTATCTCTGTCTCTGTGTCCCTGTCTCTGAGTCTCTCTCTCTGTGTCTCAGTCTCTGTCTCTGTCACTGTGTCTCTGTCTCTGTGTCTCTGTCTCTGTGTCTCTGTCTCTGTGTCTCTGTCTCTGTGTCTCTGTCTCTGTGTCTCTGTCTCTGTGTCTCTGTCTCTGTGTCTCTGTCTCTGTGTCTCTGTCTCTGTGTCTCTGTCTCTGTGTCTCTGTCTCTGTGTCTCTGTCATTATGTCTCTGTCTCTGTGTCTCTGTCTCTGTGTATCTGTCTCTGTGTCTCTGTCTCCGTGTCTCTGTCTCCACGTCTCTGTCTCGGTGTCTCTGTCTCTGTGTCTCTGTCTCTGTGTATCTGTCTCTGTGACTCTGTCTCTCTCTCTGCCCCTGTTTCCCTTTCTCTGTGTCTCCGTCTCTGTGTCTCCATACCTGTGTCTCCTTCTCTGTGTTTCTCTCTCTGTGTCTCTGTCTCTGTGTCTCTGTCCCTGTGTCTCTGTCTCTGTGTCTCTGTCTCTGTGTCTTTGTCTCTGTGCCTCTGTCTCGGTGTCTCTGTCTGCGTGTCTCTGTCTCTGTGAATCTGTCTCTGTGTTTCTGTCTCTGTGTCTCTGGCATTGTGTCTCCGTCTCTGTATCTCAGTCTCTGTCTCTGTCACTGTGTCTCTGTCTCTGTGTCTCTGTCTCTGTGTCTCTGTCTCTGTGTCTCTGTCTCTGTGTCTCTGTCTCTGTGTCTCTGTCTCTGTGTCTCTGTCGCTGTGTCTCTGTCTCTGTGTCTCTGTCTCTGTGTCTCTGACTCTGTGTCTCTTTCTCGGTGTCTCTGTCTCTGTGTCTCTGTCTCCGTGTCTCTGTCTCCGTATCTCTGTCTCTGTGTCTCTGTCTCTGTGTCTCTGTCTCTGCGTCTCTGTCTCTGTGTCCCTGTCTCTGTGTCGGTCTCTATGTCTCTGTCTCTGTGTCTCTGGCACTGTGTATCTGTCTCTATCTCTGTCTCTGTGTCCCTGTCTCTGAGTCTCTCTCTCTGTGTCTCAGTCTCTGTCTCTGTCACTGTGTCTCTGTCTCTGTGTCTCTGTCTCTGTGTCTCTGTCTCTGTGTCTCTGTCTCTGTGTCTCTGTCTCTGTGTCTCTGTCTCTGTGTCTCTGTCTCTGTGTCTCTGTCTCTGTGTCTCTGTCTCTGTGTCTCTGTCTCTGTGTCTCTGTCTCTGTGTCTCTGTCTCTGTGTCTCTGTCATTATGTCTCTGTCTCTGTGTCTCTGTCTCTGTGTATCTGTCTCTGTGTCTCTGTCTCCGTGTCTCTGTCTCCACGTCTCTGTCTCGGTGTCTCTGTCTCTGTGTCTCTGTCTCTGTGTATCTGTCTCTGTGACTCTGTCTCTCTCTCTGCCCCTGTTTCCCTTTCTCTGTGTCTCCGTCTCTGTGTCTCCATACCTGTGTCTCCTTCTCTGTGTTTCTCTCTCTGTGTCTCTGTCTCTGTGTCTCTGTCCCTGTGTCTCTGTCTCTGTGTCTCTGTCTCTGTGTCTTTGTCTCTGTGCCTCTGTCTCGGTGTCTCTGTCTGCGTGTCTCTGTCTCTGTGAATCTGTCTCTGTGTTTCTGTCTCTGTGTCTCTGGCATTGTGTCTCCGTCTCTGTATCTCTGTCTCTCTGACTCTGTCTCTGTGTCACTGTCTCTGAATCTCTGTCTCTGTGTCCCTGTCTCTGATTCTCTCAGGCTGTGTCCCAGTCCCTGTGTCTCTGTCTCTGTGTCTCTGTCTCTATATCTCTGTCGCTGTGAAACTGTCTCTGTGTTTCTGTCTCTGTGTCTCTGTGGCTGTGTCTCCGTCTCTGTGTCTCTGTCTCTCTCACTGTGTCTCTGTCTATGTGTCTCTGTCTTTGTATGTCTGTCTGTGTGTCGCTGTCTCCGTGTCTCCGTCTCTGCGTCTCTGTCTCTCTCACTGTGTCCCTGTCTCTGTGTCTCTGTTTCTATGTCACTGTCTATGTGTCGCCGTCTCTGTGTCTCAGTCTCTGTGTCTCTGTCTGTGTGTCTCTGCCCCTGTGCCTCTATCTCCGTCTTAGTGTCTCTGTTTCTGTGTCTCTGTCTCTGTGTCTCCGTCCCTGTGTCTCGGTCTCTGGGTCTCTGTCTGTGCGTCTCTGTCTCCGTGTCTCTGTCTCTGTGTCTCCGTCTCTGTGTCTCGGTCTCTGTGTCTCTGTCTGTGTGTCTCTGCCTCTGTGTCTCTGTCTCTGTGTCTCCGTCTCTTCGTCTCTTTCTCTGTGTCTGTGTCCCCGTCTCTGTGTCTCTGTCTCTGTGTCTCTGTGTCTGTTTCTCTGTATCTCTGTCTCTGTGTCTGTGTCCCTGTGTCTCCGTTTCTGTGTCTCTATCTCTGTGTCTCTGTCTCCGTTATCTGACTCTGTGTCTCTGTCTCTGTGTCTCTGTCTCTGTCTCTGTCTCTGTCTCTGTCTCTGTCTCTGTCTCTGCCTTTGTGTCTCTGCCTCTAAATCTCTGTCTCTGTGTCTCTGTCCCAGAGTCTCCGTCTCTGTGTCTCTGTCTCTATGTCTCTGTCTCTGTCTCTGTTTCTCTTTCTCTGTGTCTCACTCAATGTGTCTCCGTCTCTGAGTCCCTGTCTCTGTGTCTCTGTCTCTGTGTCTTGGTCGCTGTGTCTCTGTCCCTGTGTCTCTGTCTCGGTGTCTCTGTCTCTGTGTCTCTATCTCTGTGTCTCTGTCTCTGTGTCTCTGTCTCTGTGTCTCTGTCTCTGTGTCTCTGTCTCTGTCTCTGTGTCTCTGTCTCTGTGTCTCTGTCTCTGCTTCTCTTTCTCTGTGTCTCTGCCTCTGTGTCTCCGTCCCTGTGTCTCCGTCTCTGTGTTTCTGTCTCTGTGTCTCTCTCTCTGTGTCCCTGTCTCTGTGTCTCTGTCTATGTGTCTCTGTCTCGGTGTCTCTGTCCCTGTGCCTGCGTCTCTGTGTTTCTGTCTCTGTGTATCTGTCTCTGTGTCACTGTCTCTGTGTCTCTGTCTCCGTGTCTCTGTCTCCGTGCCTCTGTCTCGGTCGCTGTGTCTCTGTCGCAGTGTCTCCGTCTCTGCGCCTCTGTCCCTGTGTCTCTGTCTCTGTCTCTGTTTATCTGCCTCTGTGTCTCTCTCCCTGTGTCACGGTCTCTTTGTCTCCGTCTCTGGGTCTCGGTCTCTGTGTCTCTGTCTCTGTCTCTGTTTCTGCTTCTCTTTCTCTGAGTCCCAGTCTCTGTGTCTCTGTCTCTGTGTCTCTGTCTCTATGTCTCTGTTTCTCTCTCTCTCCGTGTCTCTGTCTCTGTGCCTCCGTCTCTGTGTCTATGCCTCTGTCCGTGTGTCTCTGTACCTGTGTCTCCATCTCTGTGTGTCGGTCCCTATGTCTCTGCCTCTGTGTTTCTGCCTCTGTGTCTCTGTCTCGGTGTCTCTGTCCCTGTGCCTGCGTCTCTGTGTCACTGTCTCTGTGTCTCTGTCTCTGTGTCTGTGTCACCGTGTCCCTGTCTCCGTCCATATGTCTCTGTCCCTGTGTCCCCGTCTCTGTGAATCTGTCTCTGTGTTTCTGTCTCTGTGTCTCTGGCCCTGTGTCTCCGTCTCTGTATCTCTGTCCCTCTGACTCTGTCTCTGTGTCACTTTGTCTGAATCTCTGTCTCTGCGTCTCTGTCTCTGTGTCTCTGTCTCTGTGTCACTCCCTCGGTGTCTCTGTCTCTGTGCCTCTGTCTCCCTCTCTGCGTCTCTGTCTCGGTGTCTCTGTCTCCGTCTCTGTGCCTCTGTCTCTCTGTCTCTCTGTCTCTGTGTCTCTGTCTCTGTGTCTCTGTCTCTGTGTCTCTGTCTCTGTGTCTCTGTCCCTGTGTCTCCGTCTCTGTGTCTCTCTCTCTCTCTCTCTGTGTCTCTGCCGACGTTATCTGTCTCTATATCTCGGTCTCTGTGTCTCGGTCCATGTGTGTCCGTCTCTGTGTCTCTGTCTCTCTCTCTCTCTGTGTCCCTGTCTCCGTGTCTCTGCGTCCGTGTCTCTGTCTCTGTGTCTCTGTCTCCGTCCCTGTGTCTGTGTCTCTGTGTCTCTGTCGCTGTGTCTCCGTCTCTGCGTCTCTGTCTCTGTGTCTCTGTCTCTGTGTTTCTGTCTCTGTGTATCTGTCTCTGTGTCTCTGTCTCTGTGTCTCTCTCTCTATGTCTCTGTGTCTCTGTCTCCGTGTCTCTGTCTCCGTGTCTCTGTCTCTGTGCCTCTGTCTCTGTGTCTGTGCCTCTGTCCGTGTGTCTCTGTCGCTGTGTCTCCGTCTCTGCGTCTCTGTCTCTGTGTCTCTGTCTCTGTGTTTCTGTCATTATGTCTCTGTCTCTGTGTCTCTGTCTCTGTGAATCTGTCTCTGTGTCTCTGTCTCTGTGTCTCTGTCGCTGTGTCCCTGTCTCTGTGTCTCTGTCTCTGTGTCTCTGTCTCGGTGTCTCTGTCCCTGTGTCCCCTCCTCTGTGTCACTGTCTCTGTGTCTCTGTCTCTGTGCCTCTGTCTCGGTCTCTGTGTCTCTGTCGCTGTGTCTCCGTCTCTGCACCTCTGTCTCTGTGTGTGTGTCTCTGTCTCTGTCTCTGTTCATCTGCCTCTGTGTCCCTCTCCCTGTGTCATGGTCTCTTTGTCTCCGTCTCTGGGTCTCGGTCTCTGTGTCTCGGTCTCTGTGTCTCTGTCTCTGTCTCTGTTTCTGCTTCTCTTTCTCTGTGTCTCTGGCTCTGTGTCTCTGTCCCTGTGTCTGCGTCTCTGTGTTTCTGTCTCTGTGTCTCTGTCCCTGTGTCTCTGTCTCTGTGTCCCTGTCTCTGTGTCTCTGTCTCTGTGTCTCTCTCTCGGTGTCTCTGCCCCTGTGTCCCCTCCTCTGTGTCCCTGTCTCCGTGTCACTGTGTCTGTGCATCTGTCTCGGTCTTTGTGTCTCTGTCGCTGTGTCTCCGCCTCTGCGTCTTTGTCTCTGTGTCTCTGTCTCTATGTCTCTGACTCTGTCTCAGTTTCTCTTTCTCTGTCTCTCTATCTCTGTGTCTCTGTCCCTGGGTCTCGGTCTCTGTGTCCCAGTCTCTGTGTCTCTGTCCCTGTGTCTCCGTCTCTGTGTCTCTGTCTCTGTGTCTTTGTCACTATGTCTCTGTCTCTGTCTCTGTCTCTGTTTCTCTTTCTCTGTGTCTCTGTCTCTGTGTCTCTGTCCCTGTATCTCCGTCTATGTGTGTCTGTCTCTGTTGTTATGTCTCTGTGTGTCTGTCTCTGTTGTTATGTCTCTGTGTGTCTGTCTCTGTTGTTATGTCTCTGTGCCTCCGTCCCTGTGTCTCTGTCTCTGTCTCTGTCTCTGTGTCTCTGTCTCGGTGTCTCTGTCTCTGTGTCTCTGTCTCCGTGTCTCTGTCTCCGTGTCTCTGTCTCCGTGTCTCTGTCTCTGTGTCTCTGTCGCTGTGTCTCTGTCTCTGTGTCTCTGTCTCTGTGTCTCTGACTCTGTGTCTCTGTCTCGGTGTCTCTGTCTCTGTGTCTCTGTCTCCGTGTCTCTGTCTCCGTATCTCTGTCTCTGTGTCTCTGTCTCTGTGTCTCTGTCTCTGCGTCTCTGTCTCTGTGTCCCTGTCTCTGTGTCGGTCTCTATGTCTCTGTCTCTGTGTCTCTGGCACTGTGTATCTGTCTCTATCTCTGTCTCTGTGTCCCTGTCTCTGAGTCTCTCTCTCTGTGTCTCAGTCTCTGTCTCTGTCACTGTGTCTCTGTCTCTGTGCCTCTGTCTCTGTGCCTCTGTCTCAGTGTCTCTGTCTCTGTGTCTCTGTCTCTGTGTCCCTGTCTCTGCGTCTCTGTGTCTCTGTTTCGGTCTCTGTGTCCCTGTCTCTGATTCTCTATCGCTGTGTCCCAGTCCCTGTGCCTCTGTCTCTGTGTCTCTGTCTCTATGCCTCGGTCTCTGTGAAACTGTCTCTGAATGTCTGTCTCTGTGTCTCTGTCTCTGTGTCTCTCTCCCTGTGTCACGGTTTCTGTGTCTCGGTTTCTGTGTCTCCGTCTCTGCGTCTCTTTCTCTGTGGCCGTATCTCCTTCTCTGTGCCTCTGTCTCTCTGTCTCTGTGTCTCTGTCTCTGTGTCTCTCCCCCTGTGTCTCTGTCTCTGTGTCTTTGTCTCTGTGCCTCTGTCTCGGTGTCTCTGTCTCGGTGTCTCTGTCTCTGTGTCTCTGTCTCTGTGTCTCTGTCTCTGTGTCTCTGTCTCTGTGTCTCTGTCTCTGTGTCTCTGTCTCTGTGTCTCTGTCTCTATGTCTCTGTCTCTGTCTCAGTTTCCCTTTCTCTGTGGCTTTGTCTCTGTGTCTCTGTCCCTGGGTCTCGGTCTCTGTGTTTCTGTCTCTGTGTCTCTGTCTCTGTGCCTCTGTCTCTGTGCCTCTGTCTCTGTGTCACTCTCTCTGTGTCTCTGTCTCTGTGCCTCTGTCTCCCTCTCTGTGTCTCTGTCTCTGTGTGTCTCTGTCGCTGTGTCTCCGTCTCCGCGTCTCTGTCTCTGTGTGTGTGTCTCTCTCTCTCTGTGTCTCTGTCTCTGTGTCTTTGTATCTGTGTCTCTGTCTCTGTATCTCTGTCTCTCTCTCTCTGTGTCTCTGTCTCTGTGTCTTTGTATCTGTGTCTCTGTCTCTGTATCTCTGTCTCTGTGACTCTGTCTCTGTGTCTCTGTCTCTGTGTCTCCGTCCCTGTGTCTACGTCTCTGTGTCTCTGTCTCTGTGTCTCTCTCCCTGCGTCACGGTTTCTGTGTCTCGGTTTCTGTGTCTCCGTCTCTGCGTCTCTTTCTCTGTGCCCGTATCTCCTTCTCTGTGCCTCTGTCTCTCTGTCTCTGTGTCTCTGTCTCTGTGTCTCTCTCCCTGTGTCTCTGTCTCTGTGTCTCGGTCTCTGTGTCTCTGTCTCTGTCTCTGTTTCTGCTTCTCTTTCTCTGTGTCTCTGGCTCTGTGTCTCTGTCCCTGTGTCTGCGTCTCTGTGTTTCTGTCTCTGTGTCTCTGTCCCTGTGTCTCTGTCTCCGTGTCACTGTCTCTGTGCATCTGTCTCGGTCTTTGTGTCTCTGTCGCTGTGTCTCCGCCTCTGCGTCTTTGTCTCTGTGTCTCTGTCTCTATGTCTCTGTCTCTGTCTCTGTGTCCCTGTCTCTGTGTCTCTGTCTCTGTGTCGCTGTCTCTGTGTCTCTGTCTCTGTGTCTCTGTCTCTGTGTCTCTGTGTCTCTGTCTCTGTGTCTCTGTCTCTGTGTCTCTGTCTCTGTGTCTCTGTCTCTGTGTCTCTGTCTCTGTGTCTCTGTCTCTGTGTCTCTGTCTCTGTGTCTCTGTCTCTGTGTCTCTGTCTCTGTGTCTCTGTCTCTGTGTCTCTGTCTCTGTGTCTCTGTCTCTGTGTCTCTGTCTCTGTGTCTCTGTCTCTGTGTCTCTGTCTCTGTGTCTCTGTCTCTGTGTCTCTGTCTCTGTGTCTCTGTCTCTGTGTCTCTGTCTCTGTGTCTCTGTCTCTGTGTCTCTGTCTCTGTGTCTATGTCTCTGTGTCTCTGTCTCTGTGTCTCTGTCTCTGTGTCTCTGTCTCTGTGTCTCTGTCTCTGTGTCTCTGTCTCTGTGTCTCTGTCTCTGTGTCTCTGTCATTATGTCTCTGTCTCTGTGTCTCTGTCTCTGTGTATCTGTCTCTGTGTCTCTGTCTCCGTGTCTCTGTCTCCACGTCTCTGTCTCGGTGTCTCTGTCTCTGTGTCTCTGTCTCTGTGTATCTGTCTCTGTGACTCTGTCTCTCTCTCTGCCCCTGTTTCCCTTTCTCTGTGTCTCCGTCTCTGTGTCTCCATACCTGTGTCTCCTTCTCTGTGTTTCTCTCTCTGTGTCTCTGTCTCTGTGTCTCTGTCTCTGTGTCTCTGTCTCTGTGTCTCTGTCTCTGTGTCTTTGTCTCTGTGCCTCTGTCTCGGTGTCTCTGTCTGCGTGTCTCTGTCTCGGTGTCTCTGTCTCTGTGTCTCTGTCTCTGTGTCTCTGTCTCTGTGTCTCTGTCTCTGTCTCTGTCTCTGTCTCTGTTTCTCTTTCTCTGTATCTCTGTCCCTGTGTCCCTGTCCCTGTGTCTCCGTCTCTGTGTTTCTGTCATTATGTCTCTGTCTCTGTGTCTCTGTCTCTGTGAATCTGTCTCTGTGTTTCTGTCTCTCTGACTCTGTCTCTGTGTCACTGTCTCTGAATCTCTGTCTCTGTGTCCCTGTCTCTGATTCTCTCTGGCTGTGTCCCAGTCCCTGTGTCTCTGTCTCTGTGTCTCTGTCTCTATATCTCTGTCGCTGTGAAACTGTCTCTGTGTTTCTGTCTCTGTGTCTCTGTGGCTGTGTCTCCGTCTCTGTGTCTCTGTCTCTCTCACTGTGTCTCTGTCTATGTGTCTCTGTCTTTGTATGTCTGTCTGTGTGTCGCTGTCTCCGTGTCTCCGTCTCTGCGTCTCTGTCTCTCTCACTGTGTCCCTGTCTCTGTGTCTCTGTTTCTATGTCACTGTCTATGTGTCGCCGTCTCTGTGTCTCGGTCTCTGTGTCTCTGTCTGTGTGTCTCTGCCTCTGTGTCTCTGTCTCTGTGTCTCCGTCTCTTCGTCTCTTTCTCTGTGTCTGTGTCCCCGTCTCTGTGTCTCTGTCTCTGTGTCTCTGTGTCTGTTTCTCTGTATCTCTGTCTCTGTGTCTGTGTCCCTGTGTCTCCGTTTCTGTGTCTCTATCTCTGTGTCTCTGTCTCCGTTATCTGACTCTGTGTCTCTGTCTCTGTGTCTCTGTCTCTGTCTCTGTCTCTGTCTCTGTCTCTGTCTCTGCCTTTGTGTCTCTGCCTCTAAATCTCTGTCTCTGTGTCTCTGTCCCAGAGTCTCCGTCTCTGTGTCTCTGTCTCTATGTCTCTGTCTCTGTCTCTGTTTCTCTTTCTCTGTGTCTCACTCAATGTGTCTCCGTCTCTGAGTCCCTGTCTCTGTGTCTCTGTCTCTGTGTCTTGGTCGCTGTGTCTCTGTCCCTGTGTCTCTGTCTCGGTGTCTCTGTCTCTGTGTCTCTATCTCTGTGTCTCTGTCTCTGTGTCTCTGTCTCTGTGTCTCTGTCTCTGTGTCTCTGTCTCTGTCTCTGTGTCTCTGTCTCTGTGTCTCTGTCTCTGCTTCTCTTTCTCTGTGTCTCTGCCTCTGTGTCTCCGTCCCTGTGTCTCCGTCTCTGTGTTTCTGTCTCTGTGTCTCTCTCTCTGTGTCCCTGTCTCTGTGTCTCTGTCTATGTGTCTCTGTCTCGGTGTCTCTGTCCCTGTGCCTGCGTCTCTGTGTTTCTGTCTCTGTGTATCTGTCTCTGTGTCACTGTCTCTGTGTCTCTGTCTCCGTGTCTCTGTCTCCGTGCCTCTGTCTCGGTCGCTGTGTCTCTGTCGCAGTGTCTCCGTCTCTGCGCCTCTGTCCCTGTGTCTCTGTCTCTGTCTCTGTTTATCTGCCTCTGTGTCTCTCTCCCTGTGTCACGGTCTCTTTGTCTCCGTCTCTGGGTCTCGGTCTCTGTGTCTCTGTCTCTGTCTCTGTTTCTGCTTCTCTTTCTCTGAGTCCCAGTCTCTGTGTCTCTGTCTCTGTGTCTCTGTCTCTATGTCTCTGTTTCTCTCTCTCTCCGTGTCTCTGTCTCTGTGCCTCCGTCTCTGTGTCTATGCCTCTGTCCGTGTGTCTCTGTACCTGTGTCTCCATCTCTGTGTGTCGGTCCCTATGTCTCTGCCTCTGTGTTTCTGCCTCTGTGTCTCTGTCTCGGTGTCTCTGTCCCTGTGCCTGCGTCTCTGTGTCACTGTCTCTGTGTCTCTGTCTCTGTGTCTGTGTCACCGTGTCCCTGTCTCCGTCCATATGTCTCTGTCCCTGTGTCCCCGTCTCTGTGAATCTGTCTCTGTGTTTCTGTCTCTGTGTCTCTGGCCCTGTGTCTCCGTCTCTGTATCTCTGTCCCTCTGACTCTGTCTCTGTGTCACTTTGTCTGAATCTCTGTCTCTGCGTCTCTGTCTCTGTGTCTCTGTCTCTGTGTCACTCCCTCGGTGTCTCTGTCTCTGTGCCTCTGTCTCCCTCTCTGCGTCTCTGTCTCGGTGTCTCTGTCTCCGTCTCTGTGCCTCTGTCTCTCTGTCTCTCTGTCTCTGTGTCTCTGTCTCTGTGTCTCTGTCTCTGTGTCTCTGTCTCTGTGTCTCTGTCCCTGTGTCTCCGTCTCTGTGTCTCTCTCTCTCTCTCTCTGTGTCTCTGCCGACGTTATCTGTCTCTATATCTCGGTCTCTGTGTCTCGGTCCATGTGTGTCCGTCTCTGTGTCTCTGTCTCTCTCCCTCTCTGTGTCCCTGTCTCCGTGTCTCTGCGTCCGTGTCTCTGTCTCTGTGTCTCTGTCTCCGTCCCTGTGTCTGTGTCTCTGTGTCTCTGTCGCTGTGTCTCCGTCTCTGCGTCTCTGTCTCTGTGTCTCTGTCTCTGTGTTTCTGTCTCTGTGTATCTGTCTCTGTGTCTCTGTCTCTGTGTCTCTCTCTCTATGTCTCTGTGTCTCTGTCTCCGTGTCTCTGTCTCCGTGTCTCTGTCTCTGTGCCTCTGTCTCTGTGTCTGTGCCTCTGTCCGTGTGTCTCTGTCGCTGTGTCTCCGTCTCTGCGTCTCTGTCTCTGTGTCTCTGTCTCTGTGTTTCTGTCATTATGTCTCTGTCTCTGTGTCTCTGTCTCTGTGAATCTGTCTCTGTGTCTCTGTCTCTGTGTCTCTGTCGCTGTGTCCCTGTCTCTGTGTCTCTGTCTCTGTGTCTCTGTCTCGGTGTCTCTGTCCCTGTGTCCCCTCCTCTGTGTCACTGTCTCTGTGTCTCTGTCTCTGTGCCTCTGTCTCGGTCTCTGTGTCTCTGTCGCTGTGTCTCCGTCTCTGCACCTCTGTCTCTGTGTGTGTGTCTCTGTCTCTGTCTCTGTTCATCTGCCTCTGTGTCCCTCTCCCTGTGTCATGGTCTCTTTGTCTCCGTCTCTGGGTCTCGGTCTCTGTGTCTCGGTCTCTGTGTCTCTGTCTCTGTCTCTGTTTCTGCTTCTCTTTCTCTGTGTCTCTGGCTCTGTGTCTCTGTCTCTGTGTCTCTGTCTCTGTGTCTCTGTCTCTGTGTCTCTGTCTCTGTGTCTCTGTCTCTGTGTCCCTGTCTCCCTCTCTGTGTCTCTGTCTCTGTGTGTCTCTGTCGCTGTGTCTCCGTCTCCGCGTCTCTGTCTCTGTGTGTGTGTCTCTGTCTCTGTGTCTCTGTCTCTGTCTCTCTGTCTCTGTGCCACTATCTCTGTGTCACCGTCTCTGTGTCGCTGCGTCTCTGTCTCTTTGTCTCTTTCTCTGTGTCTCTGTCTCTGTGTTCCTGTCCCTGTTTCTCTGTCTCTGTCTCTGAGTCTTTGTCTGTGTGACCCTGTCTCTGTGTCTCTGTCCCTGTGTCTCCGTCTCTGTGTATCTGTCTCTCTCTCTCTGTGTCTCTGTCTCTGTGTCTTTGTATCTGTGTCTCCGTCTCTGTGCCACTGTCTCTGTCTCTGTGTCTCTGTCTCTGTGTCTCTGTCTCTGTGTATCTGTCTCTGTGTCTCTGTCCCTGTGTCTCTGTCTCTGTGTCTCTGTCTCTGTGTCTCTGTCTCTGTGTCTCTGTCTCTGGGTCTCTGTCTCTGTGTCTCTGGCTCTGTGTCTCTGTCTCTGTGTCCCTGTCTCTGTGTCTCTGTCTCTGTGTCTCTGTCTCTGTGTCTCTGTCTCTGTGTCTGTGTCTCTGTGTCTCTGTCTCTGTGTCTCTGTCTCTGTGTCTCTGTCTCTGTCTCTGTCTCTGTGTCCTTGTCTCTGTGTCTCTGTCTCTGTGTCGCTGTCTCTGTGTCTCTGTCTCTGTGTCTCTGTCTCTGTCTCTGTGTGTCTGTCTCTGTGTCTCTGTCTCTGTGTCTCTGTCTCTGTGTCTCTGTCTCTGTGTCTCTGTCTCTGTGTCTCTGTCTCTGTGTCTCTGTCTCTGTGTCTCTGTCTCTGTGTCTCTGTCTCTGTGTCTCTGTCTCTGTGTCCCTGTCTCTGTGTCTCTGTCTCTGTGTCTCTGTCTCTGTGTCTCTGTCTCTGTGTCTCTGTCTCTGTGTCTCTGTCTCTGTGTCTCTGTCTCTGTGTCTCTGTCTCTGTGTCTCTGTCTCTGTGTCTCTGTCTCTGTGTCTCTGTCTCTGTGTCTCTGTCTCTGTGTCTCTGTCTCTGTGTCTCTGTCTCTGTGTCTCTGCCTCTGTGTTCCTGTCCCTGTTTCTCTGTCTCTGTCTCTGTGTCTTTGTCTGTGTGACCCTGTCTCTGTGTCTCTCTCCCTGTGTCTCCGTCTCTGTGTATCTGTCTCTCTCTCTCCGTGTCTCTGTCTCTGTGTCTTTGTATCTGTGTCTCCGTCTCTGTGCAACTGTCTCTGTCTCTGTGTCTCTGTCTCTGTCTCCATTTCCCTTTCTCTGTGTCTTTGTCTCTGTGTCTCTGTCCCTGGGTCTCGGTCTCTGTGTTTCTGTCTCTGTGTCTCTGTCTCTGTGCCTCTGTCTCTGTGCCTCTGTCTCTGTGTCACTCTCTCTGTGTCTCTGTCTCTGTGCCTCTGTCTCCCTCTCTGTGTCTCTGTCTCTGTGTGTCTCTGTCGCTGTGTCTCCGTCTCCGCGTCTCTGTCTCTGTGTGTGTGTCTCTCTCTCTCTGTGTCTCTGTCTCTGTGTCTTTCTGTCTGTGTCTCTGTCTCTGTATCTCTGTCTCTCTCTCTCTGTGTCTCTGTCTCTGTGTCTTTGTATCTGTGTCTCTGTCTCTGTATCTCTGTCTCTGTGACTCTGCCTCGGTGTTTATTTCTCTGTGTCTCCGTCTCTGTGTTTCTCTCTTTATGTATCTGTCTCTGTGTGTCTGTCTCTGTGAATCTGTCTCTGTGTCTCTGTCTCTGTGTCTCTGTCGCTATGCCTCGGTCTCTGTGAAACTGTCTCTGTGTTTCTGTCTCTGTGTCTCTGTCTCTGTGTCTCTGTCTCTGTGTCTCTGTCTCTGTGTCTCTGTCTCTGTGTCTCTGTCTCTGTGTCTCTGTCTCTGTGTCTCTGTCTCTGTGCCTCTGTCTCCCTCTCTGTGTCTCTGTCTCTGTGTGTCTCTGTCGCTGTGTCTCCGTCTCCGCGTCTCTGTCTCTGTGTGTGTGTCTCTGTCTCTGTGTCTCTGTCTCTGTCTCTCTGTCTCTGTGCCACTATCTCTGTGTCACCGTCTCTGTGTCGCTGCGTCTCTGTCTCTTTGTCTCTTTCTCTGTGTCTCTGTCTCTGTGTTCCTGTCCCTGTTTCTCTGTCTCTGTCTCTGAGTCTTTGTCTGTGTGACCCTGTCTCTGTGTCTCTGTCCCTGTGTCTCCGTCTCTGTGTATCTGTCTCTCTCTCTCTGTGTCTCTGTCTCTGTGTCTTTGTATCTGTGTCTCCGTCTCTGTGCCACTGTCTCTGTCTCTGTGTCTCTGTCTCTGTGTCTCTGTCTCTGTGTATCTGTCTCTGTGTCTCTGTCCCTGTGTCTCTGTCTCTGTGTCTCTGTCTCTGTGTCTCTGTCTCTGTGTCTCTGTCTCTGGGTCTCTGTCTCTGTGTCTCTGGCTCTGTGTCTCTGTCTCTGTGTCCCTGTCTCTGTGTCTCTGTCTCTGTGTCTCTGTCTCTGTGTCTCTGTCTCTGTGTCTGTGTCTCTGTGTCTCTGTCTCTGTGTCTCTGTCTCTGTGTCTCTGTCTCTGTCTCTGTCTCTGTGTCCTTGTCTCTGTGTCTCTGTCTCTGTGTCGCTGTCTCTGTGTCTCTGTCTCTGTGTCTCTGTCTCTGTCTCTGTGTCTCTGTCTCTGTGTCTCTGTCTCTGTGTCTCTGTCTCTGTGTCTCTGTCTCTGTGTCTCTGTCTCTGTGTCTCTGTCTCTGTGTCTCTGTCTCTGTGTCTCTGTCTCTGTGTCTCTGTCTCTGTGTCTCTGTCTCTGTGTCTCTGTCTCTGTGTCTCTGTCTCTGTGTCTCTGTCTCTGTGTCTCTGTCTCTGTGTCTCTGTCTCTGTGTCTCTGTCTCTGTGTCTCTGTCTCTGTGTCTCTGTCTCTGTGTCTCTGTCTCTGTGTCTCTGTCTCTGTGTCTCTGTCTCTGTGTCTCTGTCTCTGTGTCTCTGTCTCTGTGTCTCTGTCTCTGTGTCTCTGTCTCTGTGTCTCTGTCTCTGTGTCTCTGTCTCTGTGTCTCTGTCTCTGTGTCTCTGTCTCTGTGTCTCTGTCTCTGTGTCTCTGTCTCTGTGTCTCTGTCTCTGTGTCTCTGCCTCTGTGTTCCTGTCCCTGTTTCTCTGTCTCTGTCTCTGTGTCTTTGTCTGTGTGACCCTGTCTCTGTGTCTCTCTCCCTGTGTCTCCGTCTCTGTGTATCTGTCTCTCTCTCTCCGTGTCTCTGTCTCTGTGTCTTTGTATCTGTGTCTCCGTCTCTGTGCAACTGTCTCTGTCTCTGTGTCTCTGTCTCTGTGTCTCTGTCTCTGTGTATCTGTCTCTGTGTCTCTGTCTCTGTGTCTCTGTCTCTGTGTCTCTGTCTCTGTGTCTCTGTCTCTGGGTCTCTGTCTCTGTGTCTCTGTCTCTGTGTCTCTGTCTCTGTGTCCCTGTCTCTGTGTCTCTGTCTCTGTGTCTCTGTCTCTGTGTCTCTGTCTCTGTGTCTCTGTCTCCGTGTCTCTGTCTCTGTGTCTCTGTCTCTGTGTCTCTGTCTCTGTCTCTGTGTCCCTGTCTCTGTGTCTCTGTCTCTGTGTCGCTGTCTCTGTGTCTCTGTCTCTGTGTCTCTGTCTCTGTCTCTGTGTCCCTGTCTCTGTGTCTCTGTCTCTGTGTCGCTGTCTCTGTGTCTCTGTCTCTGTGTCTCTGTCTCTGTGTCTCTGTCTCTGTGTCTCTGTCTCTGTGTCTCTGTCTCTGTGTCTCTGTCTCTGTGTCTCTGTCTCTGTGTCTCTGTCTCTGTGTCTCTGTCTCTGTGTCTCTGTCTCTGTGTCTCTGTCTCTGTGTCTCTGTCTCTGTGTCTCTGTCATTATGTCTCTGTCTCTGTGTCTCAGTCTCTGTGTATCTGTCTCTGTGTCTCTGTCTCCGTGTCTCTGTCTCCACGTCTCTGTCTCGGTGTCTCTGTCTCTGTGTCTCTGTCTCTGTGTATCTGTCTCTGTGACTCTGTCTCTCTCTCTGCCTCTGTTTCCATTTCTCTGTGTCTCCGTCTCTGTGTCTCCATACCTGTGTCTCCTTCTCTGTGTTTCTCTCTCTGTGTCTCTGTCTCGGTGTCTCTGTCTCTGTGTCTCTGTCTCTGTGTCTCTGTCTCTGTGTCTCTGTCTCTGTGTCTTTGTCTCTGTGCCTCTGTCTCGGTGTCTCTGTCTGCGTGTCTCTGTCTCGGTGTCTCTGCCTCTGTGTCTCTGTCCCAGTGTCCCTGTCCCTGTGTCTCTGACTCTGTGTATCTGTCACTGTGTCTCCGTCTCTGCGTCCCTGTCTCTGTGTCTCTGTCTCTGTGTTTCTGTCATTATGTCTCTGTCTCTGTGAATCTGTCTCTGTGTTTCTGCCTCTGTGTATCTGTCTCTGTGTCTCTGTCTCTGTGTCTCTGTCTCTGTGTATCTGTCACTGTGTCTCCGTCCCTGCGTCTCTGTCTCTGTGTCTCTGTCTCTTTGTTTCTGTCATTATGTCTCTGTCTCTGTGTCTCTGTCTCTGTGAATCTGTCTCTGTGTCTCTGTCTCTGTGTTTCTGTCTGTGTGTCTCTGTCTCTGAATCTCTGTCTCTGTGTCTCTGTCCCAGAGTCTCCGCGTCTGTGTCTCTGTGTCTGTCTCTGTGTATCTGTCTCTGTGTCTCTGTCTCTGTCTCTGTCTCTGTTTCCCTTTCTCTGTGTCTCCGTCTCTGTGTTTCTGTCATTATGTCTCTGTCTCTGCGTCTCTGTCTCTGTGTGTGTGTCTCTGTCCCTGTGTCTCTGTCTCTGTCTCTCTGTCTCTGTGCCTATATCTCTGTGTCTCTGTCTCTGTGTGTCTCTGTCGCTGTGTCTCCGTCTCCGCGTCTCTGTCTCTGTGTGTGTGTCTCTGTCTCTGTGTCTCTGTCTCTGTCTCTCAGTCTCTGTGCCACTATCTCTGTGTCACCGTCTCTGTGTCGCTGCGTCTCTGTCTCTTTGTCTCTTTCTCTGTGTCTCTGTCTCTGTGTTCCTGTCCCTGTTTCTCTGTCTCTGTCTCTGAGTCTTTGTCTGTGTGACCCTGTCTCTGTGTCTCTGTCCCTGTGTCTCCGTCTCTGTGTATCTGTCTCTCTCTCTCTGTGTCTCTGTCTCTGTGTCTTTGTATCTGTGTCTCCGTCTCTGTGCCACTGTCTCTGTCTCTGTGTCTCTGTCTCTGTGTCTCTGTCTCTGTGTATCTGTCTCTGTGTCTCTGTCTCTGTGTCTCTGTCTCTGTGTCTCTGTCTCTGTGTCTCTGTCTCTGGGTCTCCGTCTCTGTGTCTCTGTCTCTGTCCCTGTGTCCCTGTCTCTGTGTCTCTGTCTCTGTGTCTCTGTCTCTGTGTCTCTGTCTCTGTGTCTCTGTCTCTGTGTCTCTGTCTCTGTGTCTCTGTCTCTGTGTCTCTGTCTCTGTGTCTCGGTCTCTGTGTCCCTGTCACTGTGTCTCTGTCCCTGTGTCCCTGTCTCTGCGTCTCTGTCCCTGTGTCACCGTCTCCGTGAATAGGTCTCTGTGTCTCGGTCTATGTGTCTCTGTCTCTGTGCCTCTGCTTCTGTGTCTATGCCTCTGTCTCTGTCTCTCTGTCTCTGTGTCTCTGCCTCCGTGTCTCTGTCTCTGTGTATCTGTCTCTGTGTCTCTGTCTCTGTGTCTCTGTCTCGATGTCTCTGTCTCTCTGTCTCTGTCTCTCTCTCTCTGTCTCTGTCTCTGTGTCCCTGTCTCTGTGTCTATGCCTCTGTCCGTGTGTCTCTGTACCTGTGTCTCCGTCTCTGTGTGTCGGTCTCTGTTGCTCTGCCTCTGTGTCTCTGTCCCTGTATCTCCGTCTCTGTGTTTCTCTCTCTGTGTCTCTGTCTCTGTGTCCTTGTCTCTGTGTCTCTGTCTCTGTGTCTCTGTCTCTGTGTATCTGCCTCTGTGTCTCTGTCTCTGTGTCTATGCCTCCGTCCGTGTGTCTCTGTACCTGTGTCTCCGTCTCGGTGTGTCGGTCTCTCTGTCTCTGACTCTGTCTCTGTCACTGTGTCTATGTCTCTGTTTCTCTCTCCCTGTGTCACGGTCTCTGTGTCTCTGTCTCTGCGTCTCTGTGTATCTGTCTCTGTCTCTGTCTCTGTGTCTCTGTCCCTGGGTCTCGTTCTCTGTGTCCCTGTCTCTGTGTCTCTGTCCCTGTGTCCCCGTCTCTGTGTATCTGTCTCTCTCTCTCTGTGTCTCCGTCTCTGTGTATCTGTCTCTCCCTCTCTGTGCCACTGTGTCTGAATATCTGTCTCTGTGTCTCTGTCTCTGTGTCTCTGTCTCTGTGTCTCTGTCTCTGTCTCTGTCTCTGTCTCTGTCTCTGTCTCTGTCTCTGTCTCTGTCTCTGTCTCTGTCTCTGTCTCTGTCTCTGTCTCTGTCTCTGTGTCTATGTCCCTGTTTCTCTCTCCCTGTGTCACGGTCTCTGTGTCTCTGTCTCTGCGCCTCTGTGCCTCTGTCTCTGTATCTCTGTCTCTGTGTCTCTGTCTCTGTGTCTCTGTCTCTATGTCCATGACTCTGTGTCTCTATCTCTGTGTCTCTGTCTCTGTGCCTCTGTCTCTGTGTCTCTGTCTCTGAGAATCTGTCTCTGTGTTTCTGTCTCTGTGTCTCTGTCCCTGTGTCTCCGTCTGTGTGTCTCTGTCTCTCTCACTTTGTCCCTGTCTCTGTGTCTCTGTCTCTGTGTATCTGTCTCTGTGTCTCTGTCTCCGTGTCTCTGTCTCCGTGTCTCTGTCTCTGTGTCTCTGTCTCTGTGTCTCTGTCTCTGTGTATCTGTCTCTGTGTCTCTGTCTCTGTGTCTCTGTCTCTGTGTCCCTGTCTCTGTGTCTCTGTCTCTCTGTCTCTGTCTCCGTCTCTGTGTCTCGGTATATGTGTCTCTGTCTCTGTGCATCTGCCTCTGTGTCTATGCCACTGTCTCTGTCTCTCTGTCTCTGTGTCTCTGCCTCCGTGTCTCTGTCTCTGTGTCTCTGTCTCTCTGTCTCTGTCTCTCTCTCTCTGTGTCTCCGTATCTGTGTCCCTGTCTCTGTGTCTATGAATCTGTCCGTGTGTCCCTGTACCTGTGACTCCGTCTCTGTGTGTCGGTCTCTGTGTCTCTGCCTCTGTGTCTCTGTCTCGGTGTCTCTGTCCCTGTGTCTCCGTCTCTGTGTCACTGTCCCTCTGACTCTGCCTCTGTGTCACTGTGTCTGAATATCTGTCTCTGTGTCGCTGTCTCTGTGTCCCTGCCTCTGTGTCTCTGTCTCTGTGTCTATGTCTCGGTTTCTCTGTCTCCGTGTCACTGTCTCTGTGTCTCTGTCTCTGTATCTCTGTCTCTGTATCTCTGTCTCTGTGACTCTGCCTCGGTGTCTCTGTCTCTGTGTCTCTGTCTCTGTGTATCTGTCGCTGTGTCTCTGTCTCTGTGTCTCTGTCTCTGTGTCCCTGTCTCTGTGTCTCTGTCTCTCTGTCTCTGTCTCCGTCTCTGTGTCTCGGTATATGTGTCTCTGTCTCTGTGCATCTGCCTCTGTGTCTATGCCACTGTCTCTGTCTCTCTGTCTCTGTGTCTCTGCCTCCGTGTCTCTGTCTCTGTGTCTCTGTCTCTCTGTCTCTGTCTCTCTCTCTCTCTGTGTCTCCGTATCTGTGTCCCTGTCTCTGTGTCTATGAATCTGTCCGTGTGTCCCTGTACCTGTGACTCCGTCTCTGTGTGTCGGTCTCTGTGTCTCTGCCTCTGTGTCCTTGTCTCTGTGTCTCTGTCCCTGTGTCTCCGTCTCTGTGTCTCCGTCACTGTGTCTGTGTCTCTGTCTCTGAGTCTATGTCTCTGAATCTCTGTCTCTGTGTCTCTGTCTCTGTGTCTCTGTCTCTGTGTCTCTGTCTCTGTGTCTCTGTCCCTGTGTCTCCGTCTTCGTGAATTGGTCTCTGTGTGTCGGTCTATGTGTCTCTGTCTCTGTGCTTCTGCCTCTGTGTCTATGCCTCTGTCTCTGTCTCTCTGTCCCTGTGTCTCCGTCTACGTGTCACTGTCCCTCTGACTCTGTCTCTGTGTCACTGTGTCTGAATCTCTGTCTCTGTGTCTCTGTCTCCGTCTCTGTCTCCTGTGTCTACGTCTCTGTTTCTCTCTCCCTGTGTCACGGTCTCTGTGTTTCTGTCTCTGCGTCTCTGTGTCTCTGTGTCTCTGTCTCTGTGTGTCTGTCTCTGTGTCTCTGACTCTGTGTCTCTGTCCCTGTGTCTCTGTCTCTGTCTCTGTGCCTCTATCTCTGTGTTCTTGTCTCTGTGTCTCTGCCTCCGTGTCTCTGCCTCAGTGTCATTGTCTCTTTTTTCTCTGTCTCTGTGTCTCTGTCTCTGTGTCTGTGTCTGTGTCTCTGTGTCTCTGTCTCCGTGTCTCTGTCTCCGTGTCTCTGTCTCTGTGCCTCCGTCTCTGTGTCTATGCCTCTGTCCGTGTGTCTCTGTACCTGTGTCTCCATCTCTGTGTGTCGGTCCCTATGTCTCTGCCTCTGTGTTTCTGCCTCTGTGTCTCTGTCTCGGTGTCTCTGTCCCTGTGCCTGCGTCTCTGTGTCACTGTCTCTGTGTCTCTGTCTCTGTGTCTGTGTCACCGTGTCCCTGTCTCCGTCCATATGTCTCTGTCCCTGTGTCCCCGTCTCTGTGAATCTGTCTCTGTGTTTCTGTCTCTGTGTCTCTGGCCCTGTGTCTCCGTCTCTGTATCTCTGTCCCTCTGACTCTGTCTCTGTGTCACTTTGTCTGAATCTCTGTCTCTGCGTCTCTGTCTCTGTGTCTCTCTCTCTGTGTCACTCCCTCGGTGTCTCTGTCTCTGTGCCTCTGTCTCCCTCTCTGCGTCTCTGTCTCGGTGTCTCTGTCTCCGTCTCTGTGCCTCTGTCTCTCTGTCTCTCTGTCTCTGTGTCTCTGTCTCTGTGTCTCTGTCTCTGTGTCTCTGTCTCTGTGTCTCTGTCCCTGTGTCTCCGTCTCTGTGTCTCTCTCTCTCTCTCTCTGTGTCTCTGCCGACGTTATCTGTCTCTATATCTCGGTCTCTGTGTCTCGGTCCATGTGTGTCCGTCTCTGTGTCTCTGTCTCTCTCCCTCTCTGTGTCCCTGTCTCCGTGTCTCTGCGTCCGTGTCTCTGTCTCTGTGTCTCTGTCTCCGTCCCTGTGTCTGTGTCTCTGTGTCTCTGTCGCTGTGTCTCCGTCTCTGCGTCTCTGTCTCTGTGTCTCTGTCTCTGTGTTTCTGTCTCTGTGTATCTGTCTCTGTGTCTCTGTCTCTGTGTCTCTCTCTCTATGTCTCTGTGTCTCTGTCTCCGTGTCTCTGTCTCCGTGTCTCTGTCTCTGTGCCTCTGTCTCTGTGTCTGTGCCTCTGTCCGTGTGTCTCTGTCGCTGTGTCTCCGTCTCTGCGTCTCTGTCTCTGTGTCTCTGTCTCTGTGTTTCTGTCATTATGTCTCTGTCTCTGTGTCTCTGTCTCTGTGAATCTGTCTCTGTGTCTCTGTCTCTGTGTCTCTGTCGCTGTGTCCCTGTCTCTGTGTCTCTGTCTCTGTGTCTCTGTCTCGGTGTCTCTGTCCCTGTGTCCCCTCCTCTGTGTCACTGTCTCTGTGTCTCTGTCTCTGTGCCTCTGTCTCGGTCTCTGTGTCTCTGTCGCTGTGTCTCCGTCTCTGCACCTCTGTCTCTGTGTGTGTGTCTCTGTCTCTGTCTCTGTTCATCTGCCTCTGTGTCCCTCTCCCTGTGTCATGGTCTCTTTGTCTCCGTCTCTGGGTCTCGGTCTCTGTGTCTCGGTCTCTGTGTCTCTGTCTCTGTCTCTGTTTCTGCTTCTCTTTCTCTGTGTCTCTGGCTCTGTGTCTCTGTCTCTGTGTCTCTGTCTCTGTGTCTCTGTCTCTGTGTCTCTGTCTCTGTGTCTCTGTCTCTGTGTCCCTGTCTCCCTCTCTGTGTCTCTGTCTCTGTGTGTCTCTGTCGCTGTGTCTCCGTCTCCGCGTCTCTGTCTCTGTGTGTGTGTCTCTGTCTCTGTGTCTCTGTCTCTGTCTCTCTGTCTCTGTGCCACTATCTCTGTGTCACCGTCTCTGTGTCGCTGCGTCTCTGTCTCTTTGTCTCTTTCTCTGTGTCTCTGTCTCTGTGTTCCTGTCCCTGTTTCTCTGTCTCTGTCTCTGAGTCTTTGTCTGTGTGACCCTGTCTCTGTGTCTCTGTCCCTGTGTCTCCGTCTCTGTGTATCTGTCTCTCTCTCTCTGTGTCTCTGTCTCTGTGTCTTTGTATCTGTGTCTCCGTCTCTGTGCCACTGTCTCTGTCTCTGTGTCTCTGTCTCTGTGTCTCTGTCTCTGTGTATCTGTCTCTGTGTCTCTGTCCCTGTGTCTCTGTCTCTGTGTCTCTGTCTCTGTGTCTCTGTCTCTGTGTCTCTGTCTCTGGGTCTCTGTCTCTGTGTCTCTGGCTCTGTGTCTCTGTCTCTGTGTCCCTGTCTCTGTGTCTCTGTCTCTGTGTCTCTGTCTCTGTGTCTCTGTCTCTGTGTCTGTGTCTCTGTGTCTCTGTCTCTGTGTCTCTGTCTCTGTGTCTCTGTCTCTGTCTCTGTCTCTGTGTCCTTGTCTCTGTGTCTCTGTCTCTGTGTCGCTGTCTCTGTGTCTCTGTCTCTGTGTCTCTGTCTCTGTCTCTGTGTGTCTGTCTCTGTGTCTCTGTCTCTGTGTCTCTGTCTCTGTGTCTCTGTCTCTGTGTCTCTGTCTCTGTGTCTCTGTCTCTGTGTCTCTGTCTCTGTGTCTCTGTCTCTGTGTCTCTGTCTCTGTGTCTCTGTCTCTGTGTCCCTGTCTCTGTGTCTCTGTCTCTGTGTCTCTGTCTCTGTGTCTCTGTCTCTGTGTCTCTGTCTCTGTGTCTCTGTCTCTGTGTCTCTGTCTCTGTGTCTCTGTCTCTGTGTCTCTGTCTCTGTGTCTCTGTCTCTGTGTCTCTGTCTCTGTGTCTCTGTCTCTGTGTCTCTGTCTCTGTGTCTCTGTCTCTGTGTCTCTGCCTCTGTGTTCCTGTCCCTGTTTCTCTGTCTCTGTCTCTGTGTCTTTGTCTGTGTGACCCTGTCTCTGTGTCTCTCTCCCTGTGTCTCCGTCTCTGTGTATCTGTCTCTCTCTCTCCGTGTCTCTGTCTCTGTGTCTTTGTATCTGTGTCTCCGTCTCTGTGCAACTGTCTCTGTCTCTGTGTCTCTGTCTCTGTCTCCATTTCCCTTTCTCTGTGTCTTTGTCTCTGTGTCTCTGTCCCTGGGTCTCGGTCTCTGTGTTTCTGTCTCTGTGTCTCTGTCTCTGTGCCTCTGTCTCTGTGCCTCTGTCTCTGTGTCACTCTCTCTGTGTCTCTGTCTCTGTGCCTCTGTCTCCCTCTCTGTGTCTCTGTCTCTGTGTGTCTCTGTCGCTGTGTCTCCGTCTCCGCGTCTCTGTCTCTGTGTGTGTGTCTCTCTCTCTCTGTGTCTCTGTCTCTGTGTCTTTCTGTCTGTGTCTCTGTCTCTGTATCTCTGTCTCTCTCTCTCTGTGTCTCTGTCTCTGTGTCTTTGTATCTGTGTCTCTGTCTCTGTATCTCTGTCTCTGTGACTCTGCCTCGGTGTTTATTTCTCTGTGTCTCCGTCTCTGTGTTTCTCTCTTTATGTATCTGTCTCTGTGTGTCTGTCTCTGTGAATCTGTCTCTGTGTCTCTGTCTCTGTGTCTCTGTCGCTATGCCTCGGTCTCTGTGAAACTGTCTCTGTGTTTCTGTCTCTGTGTCTCTGTCTCTGTGTCTCTGTCTCTGTGTCTCTGTCTCTGTGTCTCTGTCTCTGTGTCTCTGTCTCTGTGTCTCTGTCTCTGTGTCTCTGTCTCTGTGCCTCTGTCTCCCTCTCTGTGTCTCTGTCTCTGTGTGTCTCTGTCGCTGTGTCTCCGTCTCCGCGTCTCTGTCTCTGTGTGTGTGTCTCTGTCTCTGTGTCTCTGTCTCTGTCTCTCTGTCTCTGTGCCACTATCTCTGTGTCACCGTCTCTGTGTCGCTGCGTCTCTGTCTCTTTGTCTCTTTCTCTGTGTCTCTGTCTCTGTGTTCCTGTCCCTGTTTCTCTGTCTCTGTCTCTGAGTCTTTGTCTGTGTGACCCTGTCTCTGTGTCTCTGTCCCTGTGTCTCCGTCTCTGTGTATCTGTCTCTCTCTCTCTGTGTCTCTGTCTCTGTGTCTTTGTATCTGTGTCTCCGTCTCTGTGCCACTGTCTCTGTCTCTGTGTCTCTGTCTCTGTGTCTCTGTCTCTGTGTATCTGTCTCTGTGTCTCTGTCCCTGTGTCTCTGTCTCTGTGTCTCTGTCTCTGTGTCTCTGTCTCTGTGTCTCTGTCTCTGGGTCTCTGTCTCTGTGTCTCTGGCTCTGTGTCTCTGTCTCTGTGTCCCTGTCTCTGTGTCTCTGTCTCTGTGTCTCTGTCTCTGTGTCTCTGTCTCTGTGTCTGTGTCTCTGTGTCTCTGTCTCTGTGTCTCTGTCTCTGTGTCTCTGTCTCTGTCTCTGTCTCTGTGTCCTTGTCTCTGTGTCTCTGTCTCTGTGTCGCTGTCTCTGTGTCTCTGTCTCTGTGTCTCTGTCTCTGTCTCTGTGTCTCTGTCTCTGTGTCTCTGTCTCTGTGTCTCTGTCTCTGTGTCTCTGTCTCTGTGTCTCTGTCTCTGTGTCTCTGTCTCTGTGTCTCTGTCTCTGTGTCTCTGTCTCTGTGTCTCTGTCTCTGTGTCTCTGTCTCTGTGTCTCTGTCTCTGTGTCTCTGTCTCTGTGTCTCTGTCTCTGTGTCTCTGTCTCTGTGTCTCTGTCTCTGTGTCTCTGTCTCTGTGTCTCTGTCTCTGTGTCTCTGTCTCTGTGTCTCTGTCTCTGTGTCTCTGTCTCTGTGTCTCTGTCTCTGTGTCTCTGTCTCTGTGTCTCTGTCTCTGTGTCTCTGTCTCTGTGTCTCTGTCTCTGTGTCTCTGTCTCTGTGTCTCTGTCTCTGTGTCTCTGTCTCTGTGTCTCTGTCTCTGTGTCTCTGTCTCTGTGTCTCTGCCTCTGTGTTCCTGTCCCTGTTTCTCTGTCTCTGTCTCTGTGTCTTTGTCTGTGTGACCCTGTCTCTGTGTCTCTCTCCCTGTGTCTCCGTCTCTGTGTATCTGTCTCTCTCTCTCCGTGTCTCTGTCTCTGTGTCTTTGTATCTGTGTCTCCATCTCTGTGCAACTGTCTCTGTCTCTGTGTCTCTGTCTCTGTGTCTCTGTCTCTGTGTATCTGTCTCTGTGTCTCTGTCTCTGTGTCTCTGTCTCTGTGTCTCTGTCTCTGTGTCTCTGTCTCTGGGTCTCTGTCTCTGTGTCTCTGTCTCTGTGTCTCTGTCTCTGTGTCCCTGTCTCTGTGTCTCTGTCTCTGTGTCTCTGTCTCTGTGTCTCTGTCTCTGTGTCTCTGTCTCCGTGTCTCTGTCTCTGTGTCTCTGTCTCTGTGTCTCTGTCTCTGTCTCTGTGTCCCTGTCTCTGTGTCTCTGTCTCTGTGTCGCTGTCTCTGTGTCTCTGTCTCTGTGTCTCTGTCTCTGTCTCTGTGTCCCTGTCTCTGTGTCTCTGTCTCTGTGTCGCTGTCTCTGTGTCTCTGTCTCTGTGTCTCTGTCTCTGTGTCTCTGTCTCTGTGTCTCTGTCTCTGTGTCTCTGTCTCTGTGTCTCTGTCTCTGTGTCTCTGTCTCTGTGTCTCTGTCTCTGTGTCTCTGTCTCTGTGTCTCTGTCTCTGTGTCTCTGTCTCTGTGTCTCTGTCATTATGTCTCTGTCTCTGTGTCTCAGTCTCTGTGTATCTGTCTCTGTGTCTCTGTCTCCGTGTCTCTGTCTCCACGTCTCTGTCTCGGTGTCTCTGTCTCTGTGTCTCTGTCTCTGTGTATCTGTCTCTGTGACTCTGTCTCTCTCTCTGCCTCTGTTTCCATTTCTCTGTGTCTCCGTCTCTGTGTCTCCATACCTGTGTCTCCTTCTCTGTGTTTCTCTCTCTGTGTCTCTGTCTCGGTGTCTCTGTCTCTGTGTCTCTGTCTCTGTGTCTCTGTCTCTGTGTCTCTGTCTCTGTGTCTTTGTCTCTGTGCCTCTGTCTCGGTGTCTCTGTCTGCGTGTCTCTGTCTCGGTGTCTCTGCCTCTGTGTCTCTGTCCCAGTGTCCCTGTCCCTGTGTCTCTGACTCTGTGTATCTGTCACTGTGTCTCCGTCTCTGCGTCCCTGTCTCTGTGTCTCTGTCTCTGTGTTTCTGTCATTATGTCTCTGTCTCTGTGAATCTGTCTCTGTGTTTCTGCCTCTGTGTATCTGTCTCTGTGTCTCTGTCTCTGTGTCTCTGTCTCTGTGTATCTGTCACTGTGTCTCCGTCCCTGCGTCTCTGTCTCTGTGTCTCTGTCTCTTTGTTTCTGTCATTATGTCTCTGTCTCTGTGTCTCTGTCTCTGTGAATCTGTCTCTGTGTCTCTGTCTCTGTGTTTCTGTCTGTGTGTCTCTGTCTCTGAATCTCTGTCTCTGTGTCTCTGTCCCAGAGTCTCCGCGTCTGTGTCTCTGTGTCTGTCTCTGTGTATCTGTCTCTGTGTCTCTGTCTCTGTCTCTGTCTCTGTTTCCCTTTCTCTGTGTCTCCGTCTCTGTGTTTCTGTCATTATGTCTCTGTCTCTGCGTCTCTGTCTCTGTGTGTGTGTCTCTGTCCCTGTGTCTCTGTCTCTGTCTCTCTGTCTCTGTGCCTATATCTCTGTGTCTCTGTCTCTGTGTGTCTCTGTCGCTGTGTCTCCGTCTCCGCGTCTCTGTCTCTGTGTGTGTGTCTCTGTCTCTGTGTCTCTGTCTCTGTCTCTCAGTCTCTGTGCCACTATCTCTGTGTCACCGTCTCTGTGTCGCTGCGTCTCTGTCTCTTTGTCTCTTTCTCTGTGTCTCTGTCTCTGTGTTCCTGTCCCTGTTTCTCTGTCTCTGTCTCTGAGTCTTTGTCTGTGTGACCCTGTCTCTGTGTCTCTGTCCCTGTGTCTCCGTCTCTGTGTATCTGTCTCTCTCTCTCTGTGTCTCTGTCTCTGTGTCTTTGTATCTGTGTCTCCGTCTCTGTGCCACTGTCTCTGTCTCTGTGTCTCTGTCTCTGTGTCTCTGTCTCTGTGTATCTGTCTCTGTGTCTCTGTCTCTGTGTCTCTGTCTCTGTGTCTCTGTCTCTGTGTCTCTGTCTCTGGGTCTCCGTCTCTGTGTCTCTGTCTCTGTCCCTGTGTCCCTGTCTCTGTGTCTCTGTCTCTGTGTCTCTGTCTCTGTGTCTCTGTCTCTGTGTCTCTGTCTCTGTGTCTCTGTCTCTGTGTCTCTGTCTCTGTGTCTCTGTCTCTGTGTCTCGGTCTCTGTGTCCCTGTCACTGTGTCTCTGTCCCTGTGTCCCTGTCTCTGCGTCTCTGTCCCTGTGTCACCGTCTCCGTGAATAGGTCTCTGTGTCTCGGTCTATGTGTCTCTGTCTCTGTGCCTCTGCTTCTGTGTCTATGCCTCTGTCTCTGTCTCTCTGTCTCTGTGTCTCTGCCTCCGTGTCTCTGTCTCTGTGTATCTGTCTCTGTGTCTCTGTCTCTGTGTCTCTGTCTCGATGTCTCTGTCTCTCTGTCTCTGTCTCTCTCTCTCTGTCTCTGTCTCTGTGTCCCTGTCTCTGTGTCTATGCCTCTGTCCGTGTGTCTCTGTACCTGTGTCTCCGTCTCTGTGTGTCGGTCTCTGTTGCTCTGCCTCTGTGTCTCTGTCCCTGTATCTCCGTCTCTGTGTTTCTCTCTCTGTGTCTCTGTCTCTGTGTCCTTGTCTCTGTGTCTCTGTCTCTGTGTCTCTGTCTCTGTGTATCTGCCTCTGTGTCTCTGTCTCTGTGTCTATGCCTCCGTCCGTGTGTCTCTGTACCTGTGTCTCCGTCTCGGTGTGTCGGTCTCTCTGTCTCTGACTCTGTCTCTGTCACTGTGTCTATGTCTCTGTTTCTCTCTCCCTGTGTCACGGTCTCTGTGTCTCTGTCTCTGCGTCTCTGTGTATCTGTCTCTGTCTCTGTCTCTGTGTCTCTGTCCCTGGGTCTCGTTCTCTGTGTCCCTGTCTCTGTGTCTCTGTCCCTGTGTCCCCGTCTCTGTGTATCTGTCTCTCTCTCTCTGTGTCTCCGTCTCTGTGTATCTGTCTCTCCCTCTCTGTGCCACTGTGTCTGAATATCTGTCTCTGTGTCTCTGTCTCTGTGTCTCTGTCTCTGTGTCTCTGTCTCTGTCTCTGTCTCTGTCTCTGTCTCTGTCTCTGTCTCTGTCTCTGTCTCTGTCTCTGTCTCTGTCTCTGTCTCTGTCTCTGTGTCTATGTCCCTGTTTCTCTCTCCCTGTGTCACGGTCTCTGTGTCTCTGTCTCTGCGCCTCTGTGCCTCTGTCTCTGTATCTCTGTCTCTGTGTCTCTGTCTCTGTGTCTCTGTCTCTATGTCCATGACTCTGTGTCTCTATCTCTGTGTCTCTGTCTCTGAGCCTCTGTCTCTGTGTCTCTGTCTCTGAGAATCTGTCTCTGTGTTTCTGTCTCTGTGTCTCTGTCCCTGTGTCTCCGTCTGTGTGTCTCTGTCTCTCTCACTTTGTCCCTGTCTCTGTGTCTCTGTCTCTGTGTATCTGTCTCTGTGTCTCTGTCTCCGTGTCTCTGTCTCCGTGTCTCTGTCTCTGTGTCTCTGTCTCTGTGTCTCTGTCTCTGTGTATCTGTCTCTGTGTCTCTGTCTCTGTGTCTCTGTCTCTGTGTCCCTGTCTCTGTGTCTCTGTCTCTCTGTCTCTGTCTCCGTCTCTGTGTCTCGGTATATGTGTCTCTGTCTCTGTGCATCTGCCTCTGTGTCTATGCCACTGTCTCTGTCTCTCTGTCTCTGTGTCTCTGCCTCCGTGTCTCTGTCTCTGTGTCTCTGTCTCTCTGTCTCTGTCTCTCTCTCTCTGTGTCTCCGTATCTGTGTCCCTGTCTCTGTGTCTATGAATCTGTCCGTGTGTCCCTGTACCTGTGACTCCGTCTCTGTGTGTCGGTCTCTGTGTCTCTGCCTCTGTGTCTCTGTCTCGGTGTCTCTGTCCCTGTGTCTCCGTCTCTGTGTCACTGTCCCTCTGACTCTGCCTCTGTGTCACTGTGTCTGAATATCTGTCTCTGTGTCGCTGTCTCTGTGTCCCTGCCTCTGTGTCTCTGTCTCTGTGTCTATGTCTCGGTTTCTCTGTCTCCGTGTCACTGTCTCTGTGTCTCTGTCTCTGTATCTCTGTCTCTGTATCTCTGTCTCTGTGACTCTGCCTCGGTGTCTCTGTCTCTGTGTCTCTGTCTCTGTGTATCTGTCGCTGTGTCTCTGTCTCTGTGTCTCTGTCTCTGTGTCCCTGTCTCTGTGTCTCTGTCTCTCTGTCTCTGTCTCCGTCTCTGTGTCTCGGTATATGTGTCTCTGTCTCTGTGCATCTGCCTCTGTGTCTATGCCACTGTCTCTGTCTCTCTGTCTCTGTGTCTCTGCCTCCGTGTCTCTGTCTCTGTGTCTCTGTCTCTCTGTCTCTGTCTCTCTCTCTCTCTGTGTCTCCGTATCTGTGTCCCTGTCTCTGTGTCTATGAATCTGTCCGTGTGTCCCTGTACCTGTGACTCCGTCTCTGTGTGTCGGTCTCTGTGTCTCTGCCTCTGTGTCCTTGTCTCTGTGTCTCTGTCCCTGTGTCTCCGTCTCTGTGTCTCCGTCACTGTGTCTGTGTCTCTGTCTCTGAGTCTATGTCTCTGAATCTCTGTCTCTGTGTCTCTGTCTCTGTGTCTCTGTCTCTGTGTCTCTGTCTCTGTGTCTCTGTCCCTGTGTCTCCGTCTTCGTGAATTGGTCTCTGTGTGTCGGTCTATGTGTCTCTGTCTCTGTGCTTCTGCCTCTGTGTCTATGCCTCTGTCTCTGTCTCTCTGTCCCTGTGTCTCCGTCTACGTGTCACTGTCCCTCTGACTCTGTCTCTGTGTCACTGTGTCTGAATCTCTGTCTCTGTGTCTCTGTCTCCGTCTCTGTCTCCTGTGTCTACGTCTCTGTTTCTCTCTCCCTGTGTCACGGTCTCTGTGTTTCTGTCTCTGCGTCTCTGTGTCTCTGTGTCTCTGTCTCTGTGTGTCTGTCTCTGTGTCTCTGACTCTGTGTCTCTGTCCCTGTGTCTCTGTCTCTGTCTCTGTGCCTCTATCTCTGTGTTCTTGTCTCTGTGTCTCTGCCTCCGTGTCTCTGCCTCAGTGTCATTGTCTCTTTTTTCTCTGTCTCTGTGTCTCTGTCTCTGTGTCTGTGTCTGTGTCTCTGTGTCTCTGTCTCTGAGTCTCTGCCTCTGTGTCTATGCCTCTGTGACTGTCTCTCTGTCTCTGTGTCTCTGCCTCCGTGTCTCTGTCCCTGTGTCTCCGTCTCTGTGTCTCTGTCTCCGTCCCTGTGTGTCTGTCTCTGTGTCTTTGTCTCTATCTCTGTGTATCTGTCTCTGTGTCTCTGCCTCCGTGTCTCTGCCGCCGTGTCTCTGTCTCTTTTTTCTCTGTCTCTGTGTCTCTGTCTCCGTCTCTGTGACTCGGTCTATGTGTCTCTGTCTCTGTGCCTCTGCCTCTGTCTCTCTCTCTCTGTGTCTCTGTCTCTGTGTCACTGTCTCTGTGTCTCTGTCTCTGTGTCTCTGTCTCTGTGTCTTGGTCGCTGTGTCTCTGTCCCTGTGTCTCTGTCCCTGCGTCTCTGTCTCTGCGTCTATGCCTCTGTCTCTGTCTCTCTGTCTCTGTGTCTATGTCTCTGTGTCCCCGTCCCTGTGTCTCTGTCTCTGTGTCTCTGTGTCTGTGTCTCTGTCTCTGTGTCTCTGTGTCTCTGTCTCTGTGTCTCTGTCTCCGTGCCTCTGTCTCCGTATCTCTGTCCCTGTGTCTCCGTCTCGGTGTCTCTGTATCTGTGTATCTGTCTCTGTGTCTCTGTCTCTGTGTCTCTGTCTCTATGTCTCTGTCTCTGTCTCCGTGTCTCTGTCTCTCTGTCTCTGTCTCCGTCTCTGTGTATCGGTCTATGTGTCTCTGTCTCTGTGCATCTGCCTCTGTGTCTATGCCACTGTCTCTGTCTCTCTGTCTCTGTGTCTCTGCCTCCGTGACTCTGTCTCTGTGTCTCTGTCTCTCTGTCTCTGTCTCTCTCTCTCTGTGTCTCTGTATCTGTGACCCTGTCTCTGTGTCTATGAATCTGTCCGTGTGTCTCTGTACCTGTGTCTCCGTCTCTGTGTGTCGGTCTCTGTGTCTCTGCCTCTGTGTCTCTGTCTCGGTGTCTCTGTCTCTGTGTCTCTGTCTCTGTGTCTCTGTCTCTGTGTCCCTGTCTCTGTGTCTCTGTCTCTGTGACTCTGTCTCTGTCTCTGTCTCTGTGTCTATGTCTCTGTTTCTCTCTCCCTGTGTCACGGTCTCTGTGTCTCTGCCTCTGCGTCTCTGTGCCTCTGTCTCTGTATCTCTGTCTCTGTGTCTGTGTCTCTGTCTCTGTGTCTCTGTCTCTGTGTCTCTGTCTCTGTGTCTCTGTCTCTGTGTCTCTGTCTCTGTGTCTCTGTCTCTGTGTCTCTGTCTCTGTGTCTCTGTCCCTGGGTCTCGGTCTCTGTGGCCCTGTCTCTGTGTCTCTGTCCCTGTGTCTCCGTCTCTGTGTATCTGTCTCTCTCTCTCTGTGTCTCCGGCTCTGTGTATCTGTCTCTCCCTCTCTGTGTTACTGTGTCTGAATATCTGTCTGTGTGTCTCTGTCTCTGTCTCTGTGTCCCTGTCTCTGTGTCTCTCTCTCTGTGTTTCTCTCTCGGTGTCTCTGTCTCTGTGTCCCTGTCTCTGTGTCTCTCTCTCTGTGTCTCTATCTCTGTGTCTCTGTCTCTGTGCCTCTGTCTCTGTGTCTCTGTCTCTGAGAATCTGTCTCTGTGTTTCTGTCTCTGTGTCTCTGTCCCTGTGTCTCCGTCTGTGTGTCTCTGTCTCTCTAACTTTGTCCCTGTCTCTGTGTCTCTGTCCCTGTGTCTCCGTCTCTGTGTATCTGTCTCTCTCTCTCTGTGTCTCTGTCTCTGTGTCTTTGTATCTGTGTCTCCGTCTCTGTGCCACTGTCTCTGTCTCTGTGTCTCTGTCTCTGTGTCTCTGTCTCTGTGTATCTGTCTCTGTGTCTCTGTCCCTGTGTCTCTGTCTCTGTGTCTCTGTCTCTGTGTCTCTGTCTCTGTGTCTCTGTCTCTGTGTCTCTGTCTCTGGGTCTCTGTCTCTGTGTCTCTGGCTCTGTGTCTCTGTCTCTGTGTCCCTGTCTCTGTGTCTCTGTCTCTGTGTCTCTGTCTCTGTCTCTGTCTCTGTGTCCTTGTCTCTGTGTCTCTGTCTCTGTGTCGCTGTCTCTGTGTCTCTGTCTCTGTGTCTCTGTCTCTGTGTCTCTGTCTCTGTGTCTCTGTCTCTGTGTCTCTGTCTCTGTGTCTCTGTCTCTGTGTCTCTGTCTCTGTGCCTCTGTCTCTGTGTCTCTGTCTCTGTGTCTCTGTCTCTGTGTCTCTGTGTCTCTGTCTCTGTGTCTCTGTCTCTGTGTCTCTGTCTCTGTGTCTGTGTCTCTGTGTCTCTGTCTCTGTGTCTCTGTCTCTGTGTCTCTGTCTCTGTGTTCCTGTCCCTGTTTCTCTGTCTCTGTCTCTGAGTCTTTGTCTGTGTGACCCTGTCTCTGTGTCTCTCTCCCTGTGTCTCCGTCTCTGTGTATCTGTCTCTCTCTCTCTGTGTCTCTGTCTCTGTGTCTTTGTATCTGTGTCTCCGTCTCTGTGCAACTGTCTCAGTCTCTGTGTCTCTGTCTCTGTGTCTCTGTCTCTGTGTATCTGTCTCTGTGTCTCTGTCTCTGTGTCTCTGTCTCTGTGTCTCTGTCTCTGTGTCTCTGTCTCTGGGTCTCTGTCTCTGTGTCTCTGTCTCTGTGTCTCTGTCTCTGTGTCCCTGTCTCTGTGTCTCTGTCTCTGTGTCTCTGTCTCTGTGTCTCTGTCTCTGTGTCTCTGTCTCTGTGTCTCTGTCTCTGTGTCTCTGTCTCTGTGTCTCTGTCTCTGTGTCTCTGTCTCTGTGTCTCTGTCTCTGTCTCTGTGTCCCTGTCTCTGTGTCTCTGTCTCTGTGTCGCTGTCTCTGTGTCTCTGTCTCTGTGTCTCTGTCTCTGTGTCTCTGTCTCTGTGTCTCTGTCTCTGTGTCTCTGTCTCTGTGTCTCTGTCTCTGAGTCTCTGTCTCTGTGTCTCTGTCTCCGTGTCTCTGTCTCTGTGTTTCTGTCTCTGTGTCTCTGTCTCTGTGTCTCTGTCTCTGTGTCTCTGTCTCTGTGTCTCTGTCTCTGTGTCTCTGTCTCTGTGTCTCTGTCTCTGTGTCTCTGTCTCTGTGTCTCTGTCTCTGTGTCTCTGTCTCTGTGTCTCTGTCTCTGTGTCTCTGTCTCTGTGTCTCTGTCTCTGTGTCTCTGTCTCTGTGTCTCTGTCTCTGTGTCTCTGTCTCTGTGTCTCTGTCTCTGTGTCTCTGTCTCTGTGTCTCTGTCTCTGTGTTTCTGTCTCTGTGTCTCTGTCTCTGTGTCTCTGTCTCTGTGTCTCTGTCTCTGTGTCTCTGTCTCTGTGTCTCTGTCTCCGTGTCTCTGTCTCTGTGTCTCTGTCTCTGTGTCTCTGTCTCTGTGTCTCTGTCTCTGTGTCTCTGTCTCTGTGTCTCTGTCTCTGTGTCTCTGTCTCTGTGTTCCTGTCCCTGTTTCTCTGTCTCTGTCTCTGAGTCTTTGTCTGTGTGACCCTGTCTCTGTGTCTCTCTCCCTGTGTCTCCGTCTCTGTGTATCTGTCTCTCTCTCTCTGTGTCTCTGTCTCTGTGTATCTGTCACTGTGTCTCCGTCCCTGCGTCTCTGTCTCTGTGTCTCTGTCTCTTTGTTTCTGTCATTATGTCTCTGTCTCTGTGTCTCTGTCTCTGTGAATCTGTCTCTGTGTCTCTGTCTCTGTGTTTCTGTCTGTGTGTCTCTGTCTCTGAATCTCTGTCTCTGTGTCTCTGTCCCAGAGTCTCCGCGTCTGTGTCTCTGTGTCTGTCTCTGTGTATCTGTCTCTGTGTCTCTGTCTCTGTCTCTGTCTCTGTTTCCCTTTCTCTGTGTCTCCGTCTCTGTGTTTCTGTCATTATGTCTCTGTCTCTGCGTCTCTGTCTCTGTGTGTGTGTCTCTGTCCCTGTGTCTCTGTCTCTGTCTCTCTGTCTCTGTGCCTATATCTCTGTGTCTCTGTCTCTGTGTGTCTCTGTCGCTGTGTCTCCGTCTCCGCGTCTCTGTCTCTGTGTGTGTGTCTCTGTCTCTGTGTCTCTGTCTCTGTCTCTCAGTCTCTGTGCCACTATCTCTGTGTCACCGTCTCTGTGTCGCTGCGTCTCTGTCTCTTTGTCTCTTTCTCTGTGTCTCTGTCTCTGTGTTCCTGTCCCTGTTTCTCTGTCTCTGTCTCTGAGTCTTTGTCTGTGTGACCCTGTCTCTGTGTCTCTGTCCCTGTGTCTCCGTCTCTGTGTATCTGTCTCTCTCTCTCTGTGTCTCTGTCTCTGTGTCTTTGTATCTGTGTCTCCGTTTCTGTGCCACTGTCTCTGTCTCTGTGTCTCTGTCTCTGTGTCTCTGTCTCTGTGTATCTGTCTCTGTGTCTCTGTCTCTGTGTCTCTGTCTCTGTGTCTCTGTCTCTGTGTCTCTGTCTCTGTGTCCCTGTCTCTGGGTCTCTGTCTCTGTGTCTCTGTCTCTGTCCCTGTGTCCCTGTCTCTGTGTCTCTGTCTCTGTGTCTCTGTCTCTGTGTCTCTGTCTCTGTGTCTCTGTCTCTGTGTCTCTGTCTCTGGGTCTCTGTCTCTGTGTCTCTGTCTCTGTGTCTCGGTCTCTGTGTCCCTGTCACTGTGTCTCTGTCCCTGTGTCCCTGTCTCTGCGTCTCTGTCCCTGTTTCACCGTCTCCGTGAATAGGTCTCTGTGTCTCGGTCTATGTGTCTCTGTCTCTGTGCCTCTACTTCTGTGTCTATGCCTCTGTCTCTGTCTCTCTGTCTCTGTGTCTCTGCCTCCGTGTCTCTGTCTCTGTGTATCTGTCTCTGTGTCTCTGTCTCTGTGTCTCTGTCTCGATGTCTCTGTCTCTCTGTCTCTGTCTCTCTCTCTCTGTCTCTGTCTCTGTGTCCCTGTCTCTGTGTCTATGCCTCTGTCCGTGTGTCTCTGTACCTGTGTCTCCGTCTCTGTGTGTCGGTCTCTGTTGCTCTGCCTCTGTGTCTCTGTCCCTGTATCTCCGTCTCTGTGTTTCTCTCTCTGTGTCTCTGTCTCTGTGTCCTTGTCTCTGTGTCTCTGTCTCTGTGTCTCTGTCTCTGTGTATCTGCCTCTGTGTCTCTGTCTCTGTGTCTATGCCTCCGTCCGTGTGTCTCTGTACCTGTGTCTCCGTCTCGGTGTGTCGGTCTCTCTGTCTCTGACTCTGTCTCTGTCACTGTGTCTATGTCTCTGTTTCTCTCTCCCTGTGTCACGGTCTCTGTGTCTCTGTCTCTGCGTCTCTGTGTATCTGTCTCTGTCTCTGTCTCTGTGTCTCTGTCCCTGGGTCTCGTTCTCTGTGTCCCTGTCTCTGTGTCTCTGTCCCTGTGTCCCCGTCTCTGTGTATCTGTCTCTCTCTCTCTGTGTCTCCGTCTCTGTGTATCTGTCTCTCCCTCTCTGTGCCACTGTGTCTGAATATCTGTCTCTGTGTCTCTGTCTCTGTGTCTCTGTCTCTGTGTCTCTGTCTCTGTCTCTGTCTCTGTCTCTGTCTCTGTCTCTGTCTCTGTCTCTGTCTCTGTCTCTGTCTCTGTCTCTGTCTCTGTGTCTATGTCCCTGTTTCTCTCTCCCTGTGTCACGGTCTCTGTGTCTCTGTCTCTGCGCCTCTGTGCCTCTGTCTCTGTATCTCTGTCTCTGTGTCTCTGTCTCTGTGTCTCTGTCTCTATGTCCATGACTCTGTGTCTCTATCTCTGTGTCTCTGTCTCTGTGCCTCTGTCTCTGTGTCTCTGTCTCTGAGAATCTGTCTCTGTGTTTCTGTCTCTGTGTCTCTGTCCCTGTGTCTCCGTCTGTGTGTCTCTGTCTCTCTCACTTTGTCCCTGTCTCTGTGTCTCTGTCTCTGTGTATCTGTCTCTGTGTCTCTGTCTCCGTGTCTCTGTCTCCGTGTCTCTGTCTCTGTGTCTCTGTCTCTGTGTCTCTGTCTCTGTGTATCTGTCTCTGTGTCTCTGTCTCTGTGTCTCTGTCTCTGTGTCCCTGTCTCTGTGTCTCTGTCTCTCTGTCTCTGTCTCCGTCTCTGTGACTCGGTCTATGTGTCTCTGTCTCTGTGCCTCTGCCTCTGTCTCTCTCTCTCTGTGTCTCTGTCTCTGTGTCACTGTCTCTGTGTCTCTGTCTCTGTGTCTCTGTCTCTGTGTCTTGGTCGCTGTGTCTCTGTCCCTGTGTCTCTGTCCCTGCGTCTCTGCCTCTGCGTCTATGCCTCTGTCTCTGTCTCTCTGTCTCTGTGTCTATGTCTCTGTGTCCCCGTCCCTGTGTCTCTGTCTCTGTGTCTCTGTGTCTGTGTCTCTGTCTCTGTGTCTCTGTGTCTCTGTCTCTGTGTCTCTGTCTCCGTGCCTCTGTCTCCGTATCTCTGTCTCTGTGTCTCCGTCTCGGTGTCTCTGTATCTGTGTATCTGTCTCTGTGTCTCTGTCTCTGTGTCTCTGTCTCTATGTCTCTGTCTCTGTCTCCGTGTCTCTGTCTCTCTGTCCCTGTCTCCGTCTCTGTGTATCGGTCTATGTGTCTCTGTCTCTGTGCATCTGCCTCTGTGTCTATGCCACTGTCTCTGTCTCTCTGTCTCTGTGTCTCTGCCTCCGTGACTCTGTCTCTGTGTCTCTGTCTCTCTGTCTCTGTCTCTCTCTCTCTGTGTCTCTGTATCTGTGACTCTGTCTCTGTCTCTGTCTCTGTGTCTATGTCTCTGTTTCTCTCTCCCTGTGTCACGGTCTCTGTGTCTCTGCCTCTGCGTCTCTGTGCCTCTGTCTCTGTATCTCTGTCTCTGTGTCTGTGTCTCTGTCTCTGTGTCTCTGTCTCTGTGTCTCTGTCTCTGTGTCTCTGTCTCTGTGTCTCTGTCTCTGTGTCTCTGTCTCTGTGTCTCTGTCTCTGTGTCTCTGTCTCTGTGTCTCTGTCCCTGGGTCTCGGTCTCTGTGGCCCTGTCTCTGTGTCTCTGTCCCTGTGTCTCCGTCTCTGTGTATCTGTCTCTCTCTCTCTGTGTCTCCGGCTCTGTGTATCTGTCTCTCCCTCTCTGTGTTACTGTGTCTGAATATCTGTCTGTGTGTCTCTGTCTGTGTCTCTGTGTCCCTGTCTCTGTGTCTCTCTCTCTGTGTTTCTCTCTCGGTGTCTCTGTCTCTGTGTCCCTGTCTCTGTGTCTCTCTCTCTGTGTCTCTATCTCTGTGTCTCTGTCTCTGTGCCTCTGTCTCTGTGTCTCTGTCTCTGAGAATCTGTCTCTGTGTTTCTGTCTCTGTGTCTCTGTCCCTGTGTCTCCGTCTGTGTGTCTCTGTCTCTCTCACTTTGTCCCTGTCTCTGTGTCTCTGTCCCTGTGTCTCCGTCTCTGTGTATCTGTCTCTCTCTCTCTGTGTCTCTGTCTCTGTGTCTTTGTATCTGTGTCTCCGTCTCTGTGCCACTGTCTCTGTCTCTGTGTCTCTGTCTCTGTGTCTCTGTCTCTGTGTATCTGTCTCTGTGTCTCTGTCCCTGTGTCTCTGTCTCTGTGTCTCTGACTCTGTGTCTCTGTCTCTGTGTCTCTGTCTCTGGGTCTCTGTCTCTCTCTCTCTGTGTCTCTGTCTCTGTGTCTCTGTCTCTGTGTCTCTGTCTCTGTGTCTCTGTCTCTGTGTCTCTGTCTCTGTGTCTCTGTCTCTGTGTCTCTGTCTCTGTGTCTCTGTCTCTGTGTCTCTGTCTCTGTGTCTCTGTCTCTGTGTTCCTGTCCCTGTTTCTCTGTCTCTGTCTCTGAGTCTTTGTCTGTGTGACCCTGTCTCTGTGTCTCTCTCCCTGTGTCTCCGTCTCTGTGTATCTGTCTCTCTCTCTCTGTGTCTCTGTCTCTGTGTCTTTGTATCTGTGTCTCCGTCTCTGTGCAACTGTCTCTGTCTCTGTGTCTCTGTCTCTGTGTCTCTGTCTCTGTGTATCTGTCTCTGTGTCTCTGTCTCTGTGTCTCTGTCTCTGTGTCTCTGTCTCTGTGTCTCTGTCTCTGCGTCTCTGTCTCTGTGTCTCTGTCTCTGTGTCTCTGTCTCTGTGTCTCTGTCTCTGTGTCTCTGTCTCTGTGTCTCTGTCTCTGTGTCTCTGTCTCTGTGTCTCTGTCTCTGTGTCTCTGTCTCTGTGTCTCTGTCTCTGTGTCTCTGTCTCTATGTCTCTGTCTCTGTGTCTCTGTCTCTGTGTCTCTGTCTCTGTGTCTCTGTCTCTGTGTCTCTGTCTCTGTGTCTCTGTCTCTGTGTCTCTGTCTCTGTGTCTCTGTCTCTGTGTCTCTGTCATTATGTCTCTGTCTCTGTGTCTCTGTCTCTGTGTATCTGTCTCTGTGTCTCTGTCTCCGTGTCTCTGTCTCCACGTCTCTGTCTCGGTGTCTCTGTCTCTGTGTCTCTGTCTCTTTGTATCTGTCTCTGTGACTCTGTCTGTCTCTCTGCCTCTGTTTCCATTTCTCTGTGTCTCCGTCTCTGTGTCTCCATACCTGTGTCTCCTTCTCTGTGTTTCTCTCTCTGTGTCTCTCTCTCTGTGTTTCTGTCTCTGTGTCTCTGTCTCTGTGTCTCTGTCTCTGTGTCTCTGTCTCTGTGTCTTTGTCTCTGTGCCTCTGTCTCGGTGTCTCTGTCTGCGTGTCTCTGTCTCGGTGTCTCTGCCTCTGTGTCTCTGTCCCAGTGTCCCTGTCCCTGTGTCTCTGACTCTGTGTATCTGTCACTGTGTCTCCGTCTCTGCGTCTCTGTCTCTGTGTCTCTGTCTCTGTGTTTCTGTCATTATGTCTCTGTCTCTGTGAATCTGTCTCTGTGTTTCTGCCTCTGTGTATCTGTCTCTGTGTCTCTGTCTCTGTGTCTCTGTCTCTGTGTATCTGTCACTGTGTCTCCGTCCCTGCGTCTCTGTCTCTGTGTCTCTGTCTCTTTGTTTCTGTCATTATGTCTCTGTCTCTGTGTCTCTGTCTCTGTGAATCTGTCTCTGTGTCTCTGTCTCTGTGTTTCTGTCTGTGTGTCTCTGTCTCTGAATCTCTGTCTCTGTGTCTCTGTCCCAGAGTCTCCGCGTCTGTGTCTCTGTGTCTGTCTCTGTGTATCTGTCTCTGTGTCTCTGTCTCTGTCTCTGTCTCTGTTTCCCTTTCTCTGTGTCTCCGTCTCTGTGTTTCTGTCATTATGTCTCTGTCTCTGCGTCTCTGTCTCTGTGTGTGTGTCTCTGTCTCTGTGTCTCTGTCTCTGTCTCTCTGTCTCTGTGCCTATATCTCTGTGTCTCTGTCTCTGTGTGTCTCTGTCGCTGTGTCTCCGTCTCCGCGTCTCTGTCTCTGTGTGTGTGTCTCTGTCTCTGTGTCTCTGTCTCTGTCTCTCTGTCTCTGTGCCACTATCTCTGTGTCACCGTCTCTGTGTCGCTGCGTCTCTGTCTCTTTGTCTCTTTCTCTGTGTCTCTGTCTCTGTGTTCCTGTCCCTGTTTCTCTGTCTCTGTCTCTAAGTCTTTGTCTGTGTGACCCTGTCTCTGTGTCTCTGTCCCTGTGTCTCCGTCTCTGTGTATCTGTCTCTCTCTCTCTGTGTCTCTGTCTCTGTGTCTTTGTATCTGTGTCTCCGTCTCTGTGCCACTGTCTCTGTCTCTGTGTCTCTGTCTCTGTGTCTCTGTCTCTGTGTCTCTGTCTCTGTGTCTCTGTCTCTGTGTATCTGTCTCTGTGTCTCTGTCTCTGTGTCTCTGTCTCTGTGTCTCTGTCTCTGTGTCTCTGTCTCTGTGTCTCTGTCTCTGGGTCTCTGTCTCTGTGTCTCTGGCTCTGTGTCTCTGTCTCTGTGTCCCTGTCCCTGTGTCTCTGTCTCTGTGTCTCTGTCTCTGTGTCTCTGTCTCTGTGTCTCTGTCTCTGTCTCTGTGTCCCTGTCTCTGTGTCTCTGTCTCTGTGTCGCTGTCTCTGTGTCTCTGTCTCTGTGTCTCTGTCTCTGTGTCTCTGTCTCTGTGTCTCTGTCTCTGTGTCTCTGTCTCTGTGTCTCTGTCTCTGTGTCTCTGTCTCTGTGTTCCTGTCCCTGTTTCTCTGTCTCTGTCTCTGAGTCTTTGTCTGTGTGACCCTGTCTCTGTGTCTCTGTTCCTGTGTATCTGTCTCTCTCCCTCTGTGTCTCTGTCTCTGTGTCTTTGTATCTGTGTCTCCGTCTCTGTGCCACTGTCTCTGTCTCTGTGTCTCTGTCTCTGTGTCTCTGTCTCTGTGTATCTGTCTCTGTGTCTCTGTCTCTGTGTCTCTGTCTCTGTGTCTCTGTCTCTGTGTCTCTGTCTCTGTGTCTCTGTCTCTGTGTCTCTGTCTCTGGGTCTCTGTCTCTGTGTCTCTGTCTCTGTGTCTCGGTCTCTGTGTCCCTGTCTCTGTGTCTCTGTCTCTGTGTCTCTGTCTCTGAGGCTTTGTCTGTGTGACCCTGTCTCTGTGTCTCTGACCCTGTGTCTCCGTCTCTGTGTATCTGTCTCTCTCTCTCTGTGTCTCTGTCTCTGTGTCTTTGTATCTGTGTCTCCGTCTCTGTGCCACTGTCTCTGTCTCTGTGTCTCTGTCTCTGTGTCTCTGTCTCTGTGTCTCTGTCTCTGTGTATCTGTCTCTGTGTCTCTGTCTCTGTGTCTCTGTCTCTGTGTCTCTGTCTCTGTGTCTCTGTCTCTGGGTCTCTGTCTCTGTGTCTCTGTCTCTGTGTCTCGGTCTCTGTGTCCCTGTCTCTGTGTCTCTGTCTCTGTGTCTCTGTCTCTGAGGCTTTGTCTGTGTGACCCTGTCTCTGTGTCTCTGTCCCTGTGTCTCCGTCTCTGTGTATCTGTCTCTCTCTCTCTGTGTCTCTGTCTCTGTGTCTTTGTATCTGTGTCTCCGTCTCTGTGCCACTGTCTCTGTCTCTGTGTCTCTGTCTCTGTGTCTCTGTCTCTGTGTCTCTGTCTCTGTGTATCTGTCTCTGTGTATCTGTCTCTGTGTCTCTGTCTCTGTGTCTCTGTCTCCGTGTCTCTGTCTCCGTGTCTCTGTCTCTGTGTCTCTGTCTCTGTGTCTCTCTCTCTGTGTCTCTGTCTCTGTGTCCCTGTCTCTGTGTCTCTCTCTCTGTGTCTCTGTCTCCGTCTCTGTGTCTCGGTCTCTGTGTCTCTGTCCCTGTGTCTCCGTCTCTGTGTCTCTGTCTCTGTGTCTCTGTCTCTGTGTCTCTGTCTCTGTGTCTCTGTCTCTGTGTATCTGTCTCTGTGTCTCTGTCTCTGTGTCTCTGTCTCTGTGTCTCTGTCTCTGTGTCTCTGTCTCTGTGTCTCTGTCTCTGGGTCTCTGTCTCTGTGTCTCTGTCTCTGTGTCTCGGTCTCTGTGTCCCTGTCTCTGTGTCTCTGTCTCTGTGTCACTGTCTCTGTCTCTGTCTCTGTGTCTCTGTCTCTGTGTCTCTGTCTCTGTGTCTCTGTCTCTGTGTCTCTGTCTCTGTGTCTCTGTCTCTGTGTCTCTGTCTCTGTGTCTCTGTCTCTGTCTCTGTGTCCCTGTCTCTGTGTCGCTGTCTCTGTGTCTCTGTCCCTGTGTCTCTGTCTCTGTGTCTCTGTCTCTGTGCCTCTGTCTCTGTGTCTCTGTCTCTGGGTCTCTGTCTCTGTGTCTCTGTCTCAGTGTCTCTGTCATTATGTCTCTGTCTCTGTGTCTCTGTCTCTGTGTATCTGTCTCTGTGTCTCTGTCTCCGTGTCTCTGTCTCCACGTCTCTGTCTCGGTGTCTATGTCTCTGTGTCTCTGTCTCTGTGACTCTGTCTCTCTCTCTGCCTCTGTTTCCCTTTCTCTGTGTTTCCATACCTGTGTCTCCTTCTCTGTGTTTCTCTCTCTGTGTCTCTGTCTCTGTGTCTCTGTCTCTGTGTCTCTGTCTCTGTGTCTCTGTCTCTGTGTCTTTGTCTCTGTGCCTCTGTCTCGGTGTCTCTGCCTGCGTGTCTCTGTCTCGGTGTCTCTGTCTCTGTGTCTCTGTCCCTGTGTCTCTGTCTCTGTGTCTCTGTCTCTCTGTCTCTGTCTCTATGTCTCTGTCTCTGTCTCAGTTTCCCTTTCTCTTTGTCTTTGAATCTGTGTCTCTGTCCCAGGGTCTCGGTCTCTGTGTTTCTGTCTCTGTGTCCCTGTCTCTGTGCCTCTGTCTCTGTGTCACTCTCTCGGTGTCTCTGTCTCTGTGCCTCTGTCTCCATCTCTGTGTCTCTGTCTCTGTGTCTCTGTCGCTGTGTCTCCGTCTCTGCGTCTCTGTCTCTGTGTGTGTGTCTCTGTCTCTGTCTCTCTGTCGCTGTGCCTCTATCTCTGTGTCTCTGTCTCTGTGTCCCTGCGTCTCTGTCTCTTTGTCTCCTTCTCTGTGTCTCTGTCTCTGTGTTCCTGTTCCTGTTTCTCTGTCTCTGTCTCTGAGTCTTTGTCTGTGTGACCCTGTCTCTGTGTCTCTGTCCCTGTGTCTCCGTCTCTGTGTATCGGTCTCTGTGTCTCTGTCTCTGTGTCCCTGTCTCTGTGTATCTGTCTCTATGTATCTGTCTCTGTCTCTGTCTCTGTGTCTCTGACCCTGGGTCTCGGTCTCTGTGTCCCTGTCACTGTGTCTCTGTTCCTGTGTCCCTGTCTCTGCGTCTCTGTCCCTGTGTCACCGTCTCCGTGAATAGGTCTCTGTGTCTCGGTCTATGTGTCTCTGTCTCTGTGCCTCTGCTTCTGTGTCTATGCCTCTGTCTCTGTCTCTCTGTCTCTGTGTCTCTGCCTCCGTGTCTCTGTCTCTGTGTATCTGTCTCTGTGTCTCTGTCTCTGTGTCTCTGTCTCGATGTCTCTGTCTCTCTGTCTCTGTCTCTCTCTCTCTGTCTCTGTCTCTGTGTCCCTGTCTCTGTGTCTATGCCTCTGTCCGTGTGTCTCTGTACCTGTGTCTCCGTCTCTGTGTGTCGGTCTCTGTTGCTCTGCCTCTGTGTCTCTGTCCCTGTATCTCCGTCTCTGTGTTTCTCTCTCTGTGTCTCTGTCTCTGTGTCCTTGTCTCTGTGTCTCTGTCTCTGTGTCTCTGTCTCTGTGTATCTGCCTCTGTGTCTCTGTCTCTGTGTCTATGCCTCCGTCCGTGTGTCTCTGTACCTGTGTCCCCGTCTCGGTGTGTCGGTCTCTCTGTCTCTGACTCTGTCTCTGTCACTGTGTCTATGTCTCTGTTTCTCTCTCCCTGTGTCACGGTCTCTGTGTCTCTGTCTCTGCGTCTCTGTGTATCTGTCTCTGTCTCTGTCTCTGTGTCTCTGTCCCTGGGTCTCGTTCTCTGTGTCCCTGTCTCTGTGTCTCTGTCCCTGTGTCCCCGTCTCTGTGTATCTGTCTCTCTCTCTCTGTGTCTCCGTCTCTGTGTATCTGTCTCTCCCTCTCTGTGCCACTGTGTCTGAATATCTGTCTCTGTGTCTCTGTCTCTGTGTCTCTGTCTCTGTGTCTCTGTCTCTGTCTCTGTCTCTGTCTCTGTCTCTGTCTCTGTCTCTGTCTCTGTCTCTGTCTCTGTCTCTGTCTCTGTCTCTGTCTCTGTCTCTGTCTCTGTCTCTGTCTCTGTGTCTATGTCTCTGTTTCTCTCTCCCTGTGTCACGGTCTCTGTGTCTCTGTCTCTGCGCCTGTGTGCCTCTGTCTCTGTATCTCTGTCTCTGTGTCTCTGTCTCTGTGTCTCTGTCTCTATGTCCATGACTCTGTGTCTCTATCTCTGTGTCTCTGTCTCTGTGCCTCTGTCTCTGTGTCTCTGTCTCTGAGAATCTGTCTCTGTGTTTCTGTCTCTGTGTCTCTGTCCCTGTGTCTCCGTCTGTGTGTCTCTGTCTCTCTCACTTTGTCCCTGTCTCTGTGTCTCTGTCTCTGTGTATCTGTCTCTGTGTCTCTGTCTCCGTGTCTCTGTCTCCGTGTCTCTGTCTCTGTGTCTCTGTCTCTGTGTCTCTGTCTCTGTGTATCTGTCTCTGTGTCTCTGTCTCTGTGTCTCTGTCTCTGTACCTGTCTCTGTGTCTCTGTCTCTCTGTCTCTGTCTCCGTCTCTGTGTCTCGGTATATGTGTCTCTGTCTCTGTGCATCTGCCTCTGTGTCTATGCCACTGTCTCTGTCTCTCTGTCTCTGTGTCTCTGCCTCCGTGTCTCTGTCTCTGTGTCTCTGTCTCTCTGTCTCTGTCTCTCTCTCTCTGTGTCTCCGTATCTGTGTCCCTGTCTCTGTGTCTATGAATCTGTCCGTGTGTCCCTGTACCTGTGACTCCGTCTCTGTGTGTCGGTCTCTGTGTCTCTGCCTCTGTGTCTCTGTCTCGGTGTCTCTGTCCCTGTGTCTCCGTCTCTGTGTCACTGTCCCTCTGACTCTGCCTCTGTGTCACTGTGTCTGAATATCTGTCTCTGTGTCGCTGTCTCTGTGTCCCTGCCTCTGTGTCTCTGTCTCTGTGTCTATGTCTCGGTTTCTCTGTCTCCGTGTCACTGTCTCTGTGTCTCTGTCTCTGTATCTCTGTCTCTGTATCTCTGTCTCTGTGACTCTGCCTCGGTGTCCTTGTCTCTGTGTCTCTGTCCCTGTGTCTCCGTCTCTGTGTCTCCGTCACTGTGTCTGTGTCTCTGTCTCTGAGTCTCTGTCTCTGAATCTCTGTCTCTGTGTCTCTGTCTCTGTGTCTCTGTCTCTGTGTCTCTGTCTCTGTGTCTCTGTCCCTGTGTCTCCGTCTCCGTGAATTGGTCTCTGTGTGTCGGTCTATGTGTCTCTGTCTCTGTGCTTCTGCCTCTGTGTCTATGCCTCTGTCTCTGTCTCTCTGTCCCTGTGTCTCCGTCTATGTGTCACTGTCCCTCTGACTCTGTCTCTGTGTCACTGTGTCTGAATCTCTGTCTCTGTGTCTCTGTCTCTGTCTCTGTCTCCTGTGTCTACGTCTCTGTTTCTCTCTCCCTGTGTCACGGTCTCTGTGTTTCTGTCTCTGCGTCTCTGTGTCTCTGTGTCTCTGTCTCTGTGTGTCTGTCTCTGTGTCTCTGACTCTGTGTCTCTGTCCCTGTGTCTCTGTCTCTGTCTCTGTGCCTCTATCTCTGTGTTCTTGTCTCTGTGTCTCTGCCTCCGTGTCTCTGCCTCAGTGTCATTGTCTCTTTTTTCTCTGTCTCTGTGTCTCTGTCTCTGTGTCTGTGTCTGTGTCTCTGTGTCTCTGTCTCTGAGTCTCTGCCTCTGTGTCTATGCCTCTGTGACTGTCTCTCTGTCTCTGTGTCTCTGCCACCGTGTCTCTGTCCCTGTGTCTCCGTCTCTGTGTTTCTGTCTCCGTCCCTGTGTGTCTGTCTCTGTGTCTTTGTCTCTATCTCTGTGTATCTGTCTCTGTGTCTCTGCCTCCGTGTCTCTGCCGCCGTGTCTCTGTCTCTTTTTTCTCTGTCTCTGTGTCTCTGTCTCCGTCTCTGTGACTCGGTCTATGTGTCTCTGTCTCTGTGCCTCTGCCTCTGTCTCTCTCTCTCTGTGTCTCTGTCTCTGTGTCCCTGTCTCTGTGTCTCTGTCTCTGTGTCTCTGTCTCTGTGTCTTGGTCGCTGTGTCTCTGTCCCTGTGTCTCTGTCCCTGCGTCTCTGTCTCTGCGTCTATGCCTCTGTCTCTGTCTCTCTGTCTCTGTGTCTATGTCTCTGTGTCCCCGTCCCTGTGTCTCTGTCTCTGTGTCTCTGTGTCTGTGTCTCTGTCTCTGTATCTCTGTGTCTCTGTCTCTGTGTCTCTGTCTCCGTGCCTCTGTCTCCGTATCTCTGTCTCTGTGTCTCCGTCTCGGTGTCTCTGTATCTGTGTATCTGTCTCTGTGTCTCTGTCTCTGTGTCTCTGTCTCTATGTCTCTGTCTCTGTCTCCGCGTCTCTGTCTCTCTGTCTCTGTCTCCGTCTCTGTGTATCGGTCTATGTGTCTCTGTCTCTGTGCATCTGCCTCTGTGTCTATGCCACTGTCTCTGTCTCTCTGTCTCTGTGTCTCTGCCTCCGTGACTCTGTCTCTGTGTCTCTGTCTCTCTGTCTCTGTCTCTCTCTCTCTGTGTCTCTGTATCTGTGACCCTGTCTCTGTGTCTATGAATCTGTCCGTGTGTCTCTGTACCTGTGTCTCCGTCTCTGTGTGTCGGTCTCTGTGTCTCTGCCTCTGTGTCTCTGTCTCGGTGTCTCTGTCTCTGTGTCTCTGTCTCTGTGTCTCTGTCTCTGTGTCCCTGTCTCTGTGTCTCTGTCTCTGTGACTCTGTCTCTGTCTCTGTCTCTGTGTCTATGTCTCTGTTTCTCTCTCCCTGTGTCACGGTCTCTGTGTCTCTGCCTCTGCGTCTCTGTGCCTCTGTCTCTGTATCTCTGTCTCTGTGTCTGTGTCTCTGTCTCTGTGTCTCTGTCTCTGTGTCTCTGTCTCTGTGTCTCTGTCTCTGTGTCTCTGTCTCTGTGTCTCTGTCTCTGTGTCTCTGTCTCTGTGTCTCTGTCTCTGTGTCTCTGGCTCTGTGTCTCTGTCCCTGGGTCTCGGTCTCTGTGGCCCTGTCTCTGTGTCTCTGTCCCTGTGTCTCCGTCTCTGTGTATCTGTCTCTCTCTCTCTGTGTCTCCGGCTCTGTGTATCTGTCTCTCCCTCTCTGTGTTACTGTGTCTGAATATCTGTCTGTGTGTCTCTGTCTCTGTCTCTGTGTCCCTGTCTCTGTGTCTCTCTCTCTGTGTTTCTCTCTCGGTGTCTCTGTCTCTGTGTCCCTGTCTCTGTGTCTCTCTCTCTGTGTCTCTCTCTCTGTGTCTTTGTCTCCGTCTCTGTGTCTCGGTCTCTGTGTCTCTGTCCCTGTGTCTCCGTCTCTGTGTCTCTGTCTCCGTCCCTGTGTGTCTGTCTTTGTGTCTCTGTCCCTGTGTCTCCGTCTCTGTGTCTCTGTCTCTGTGTCTCTGTCTCTGTGTCTCTGTCTCTGTGTCTCTGTCTCTGTGTCTCTGTCTCTATGTCCCTGTCTCAGTGTCTCTGTCTCTGTGTCTCCGTCCCTGAGTCTCCGTCTCTGTGCCACTGTCTCTGTCTCTGTGTCTCTGTCTCTGTGTCTCTGTCTATGTGTCCCTGTCTCTGTGTCTCTGTCTCAGTGTCTCCGTCCCTGTGGCTCCTTCTCTGTGTCTCTCTCTCTGCGTCCCTGTCTCTGTGTCTCTGTCTCTGTCTCTGTATATCTGCCTCTGTGTCTCCCTCCCTGTGTCACGGTCCCTGTGTTACCGTCTCTGTGTCTCGGCCGCTGTGCCTCTGTCTCTGCGTCTCTGTCTCTGTGTCTCTGTCTCTGTGTTTCTGTCATTATGTCTCTGTCTCTGTGTCTCTGTCTCTGTGAATCTGGCTCTGTGTTTCTGTCTCTGTGTTTCTGTCTCTGTGTCTCTGTCTCTGTGTCTCTGTTTCTGTGTATCTGTCACTGTGTCTCCGTATCTGCGTCCCTGTCTCTGTGTCTCTGTCGCTGTGTTTCTGTCATTATGTCTCTGTCTGTGTGTCTCTGTCTCTGTGAATCTGTCTCAGTGTCTCTGTCTCTGTGTCTCTGTCTGTGTGTCTCTGTCTCTGTGTCTCTGTCGCTGTGTCTCCGTCTCTGCGTCTCTGTCTCTGTGTGTGTGTCTCTGTCTCTGTGTCTCTGTCTCTGTCTCTCTGTCTCTGTGCCTCTATCTCTGTGTCTCTGTCTCTGTGTCTCTGCGTCTCTGTCTCTTTGTCTCTTTCTCTGTGTCTCTGTCTCTCTGTCTCTGTCACTCTCTCTCTCTGTCTCTGTCTCTGTGTCCCTGTCTCTGTGTCTATGCCTCTGTCCGTGTGTCTCTGTACCTGTGTCTCCGTCTCTGTGTGTCGGTCTCTGTGGCTCTGCCTCTGTGTCTCTGTCCCTGTATCTCCGTCTCTGTGTTTCTCTCTCTGTGTCTCTGTCTCTGTGTCCCTGTCTCTGTGTCTCTGTCTCTGTGTCTCTGTATCTGTGTCTCTGTCTCTGTGTCTCTGTCTCTGTGTCTCTGTCCCTGGGTCTCTGTCTCTGTGGCCCTGTCTCTGTGTCTCTGTCCCTGTGTCTCCGTCTCTGTGTATCTGTCTCTCTCTCTCTGTGTCTCCGGCTCTGTGTATCTGTCTCTCCCTCTCTGTGTTACTGTGTCTGAATATCTGTCTGTGTGTCTCTGTCTCTGTCTCTGTGTCCCTGTCTCTGTGTCTCTCTCTCTGCGTCTCTCTCTCGGTGTCTCTGTCTCTGTGTCCCTGTCTCTGTGTCTCTCTCTCTGTGTCTCTCTCTCTGTGTCTCTGTCTCCGTCTCTGTGTCTCGGTCTCTGTGTCTCTGTCCCTGTGTCTCCGTCTCTGTGTCTCTGTCTCCGTCCCTGTGTGTCTGCATTTGTGTCTCTGTCCCTGTGTCTCCGTCTCTGTGTCTCTGTCTCTGTGTCTCTGTCTATGTGTCCCTGTCTCTGTGTCTCTGTCTCAGTGTCTCCGTCCCTGTGGCTCCTTCTCTGTGTCTCTCTCTCTGCGTCCCTGTCTCTGTGTCTCTGTCTCTGTCTCTGTATATCTGCCTCTGTGTCTCCCTCCCTATGTCACGGTCCCTGTGTTACCGTCTCTGTGTCTCGGCCGCTGTGCCACTGTCTCTGCGTCTCTGTCTCTGTGTCTCTGTCTCTGTGTTTCTGTCATTATGTCTCTGTCTCTGTGTCTCTGTCTCTGTGAATCTGGCTCTGTGTTTCTGTCTCTGTGTTTCTGTCTCTGTGTCTCTGTGCCTGTGTCTCTGTTTCTGTGTATCTGTCACTGTGTCTCCGTCTCTGCGTCTCTGTCTCTGTGTCTCTGTCGCTGTGTTTCTGTCATTATGTCTCTGTCTGTGTGTCTCTGTCTCTGTGTCCCTGTCTCTGTGTCTCTGTCTCTGTGCCTCTGTCTCTGTCTCTGTCTCTGTGTCTATGTCTCTGTTTCGCTCTCCTTGTGTCACGGTCTCTGTATCTCTGTCTCTGCGTCTCTGTGTCTCTGTCTCTTTATCTCTTTCTCTGTGTCTCTGTCTCGGTGTCTCTGTCTCTGTGTCTCTGTCTCTGTGTATCTGTCTCTGTGTATCTGTCTCTGTCTCTGTCTCTGTGTCTCTGTCCCTGGGTCTCGGTCTCTGGGTCCCTGCCTCTGTGTCTCTGTCCCTGTGTCTCCGTCTCTGTGTATCTGTCTCTCTCTCTCTGTGTCTCCGTCTCTGTGTATCTGTCTCTCCCTCTCTGTGTAACTGTGTCTGAATATCTGTCTCTGTGTCTCTGCCTCTGCGTCTCTCTCTCTGTGTCTCCGGCTCTGCGTCTTTTTCTCTGTGTCTGTGTCTCTGTCTCTGTGTCTCTGTCTCTGTGTCTCTGCCTCTGTGTCTCTGTCTCTGTGTCCCTGTCTCTGTGTCTCTGTCTCTCTGTCTCTGACTCTGTGTCTCTGTCTCTGTGTTTCTGTCATTATGTCTCTGTCTCTGTGTCTCTGTCTCTGTGAATCTGGCTCTGTGTTTCTGTCTCTGTGTTTCTGTCTCTGTGTCTCTGTCTCTGTGTCTCTGTTTCTGTGTATCTGTCACTGTGTCTCCGTATCTGCGTCCCTGTCTCTGTGTCTCTGTCGCTGTGTTTCTGTCATTATGTCTCTGTCTGTGTGTCTCTGTCTCTGTGAATCTGTCTCAGTGTCTCTGTCTCTGTGTCTCTGTCTGTGTGTCTCTGTCTCTGTGTCTCTGTCGCTGTGTCTCCGTCTCTGCGTCTCTGTCTCTGTGTGTGTGTCTCTGTCTCTGTGTCTCTGTCTCTGTCTCTCTGTCTCTGTGCCTCTATCTCTGTGTCTCTGTCTCTGTGTCTCTGCGTCTCTGTCTCTTTGTCTCTTTCTCTGTGTCTCTGTCTCTCTGTCTCTGTCACTCTCTCTCTCTGTCTCTGTCTCTGTGTCCCTGTCTCTGTGTCTATGCCTCTGTCCGTGTGTCTCTGTACCTGTGTCTCCGTCTCTGTGTGTCGGTCTCTGTGGCTCTGCCTCTGTGTCTCTGTCCCTGTATCTCCGTCTCTGTGTTTCTCTCTCTGTGTCTCTGTCTCTGTGTCCCTGTCTCTGTGTCTCTGTCTCTGTGTCTCTGTATCTGTGTCTCTGTCTCTGTGTCTCTGTCTCTGTGTCTCTGTCCCTGGGTCTCTGTCTCTGTGGCCCTGTCTCTGTGTCTCTGTCCCTGTGTCTCCGTCTCTGTGTATCTGTCTCTCTCTCTCTGTGTCTCCGGCTCTGTGTATCTGTCTCTCCCTCTCTGTGTTACTGTGTCTGAATATCTGTCTGTGTGTCTCTGTCTCTGTCTCTGTGTCCCTGTCTCTGTGTCTCTCTCTCTGCGTCTCTCTCTCGGTGTCTCTGTCTCTGTGTCCCTGTCTCTGTGTCTCTCTCTCTGTGTCTCTCTCTCTGTGTCTCTGTCTCCGTCTCTGTGTCTCGGTCTCTGTGTCTCTGTCCCTGTGTCTCCGTCTCTGTGTCTCTGTCTCCGTCCCTGTGTGTCTGCATTTGTGTCTCTGTCCCTGTGTCTCCGTCTCTGTGTCTCTGTCTCTGTGTCTCTGTCTATGTGTCCCTGTCTCTGTGTCTCTGTCTCAGTGTCTCCGTCCCTGTGGCTCCTTCTCTGTGTCTCTCTCTCTGCGTCCCTGTCTCTGTGTCTCTGTCTCTGTCTCTGTATATCTGCCTCTGTGTCTCCCTCCCTATGTCACGGTCCCTGTGTTACCGTCTCTGTGTCTCGGCCGCTGTGCCACTGTCTCTGCGTCTCTGTCTCTGTGTCTCTGTCTCTGTGTTTCTGTCATTATGTCTCTGTCTCTGTGTCTCTGTCTCTGTGAATCTGGCTCTGTGTTTCTGTCTCTGTGTTTCTGTCTCTGTGTCTCTGTGCCTGTGTCTCTGTTTCTGTGTATCTGTCACTGTGTCTCCGTCTCTGCGTCTCTGTCTCTGTGTCTCTGTCGCTGTGTTTCTGTCATTATGTCTCTGTCTGTGTGTCTCTGTCTCTGTGTCCCTGTCTCTGTGTCTCTGTCTCTGTGCCTCTGTCTCTGTCTCTGTCTCTGTGTCTATGTCTCTGTTTCGCTCTCCTTGTGTCACGGTCTCTGTATCTCTGTCTCTGCGTCTCTGTGTCTCTGTCTCTTTATCTCTTTCTCTGTGTCTCTGTCTCGGTGTCTCTGTCTCTGTGTCTCTGTCTCTGTGTATCTGTCTCTGTGTATCTGTCTCTGTCTCTGTCTCTGTGTCTCTGTCCCTGGGTCTCGGTCTCTGGGTCCCTGCCTCTGTGTCTCTGTCCCTGTGTCTCCGTCTCTGTGTATCTGTCTCTCTCTCTCTGTGTCTCCGTCTCTGTGTATCTGTCTCTCCCTCTCTGTGTAACTGTGTCTGAATATCTGTCTCTGTGTCTCTGCCTCTGCGTCTCTCTCTCTGTGTCTCCGGCTCTGCGTCTTTTTCTCTGTGTCTGTGTCTCTGTCTCTGTGTCTCTGTCTCTGTGTCTCTGCCTCTGTGTCTCTGTCTCTGTGTCCCTGTCTCTGTGTCTCTGTCTCTCTGTCTCTGACTCTGTGTCTCTGTCTCTGTCTCTGTGTCTCTGTCTCTGTGTCTCTGTCTCAGTGTCTCTGTCTCAGTGTCTGTGTCTCTGTCTCTGTGTCTCTGTCTCTGCCTCTGTGTCTCTGTCTCTGTGTCTCTGTCTCTGTGTCTCTGTCTCTGTGTCTCTGTATCTGTGCCTCTGTCTCTGTGCCTCTGTCTCTGTGTCTCTGTCTCTGTGTCTCTGTCTCTGTGTCTCTGTCTCTGTGTCTCTGTCTCTGTGTCTCTGTCTCTGTGTCTCTGTCTCAGTGTCTGTGTCTCTGTCTCTGTGTCTCTGTCTCTGTCTCTGTGTCTCTGTCTCTGTGTCTCGGTCTATGTGTCTCTGTCTCTGTGCCTCTGCCTCTGTGTCTATGCCTCTGTCTCTGTCTCTCTGTCTCTGTGTCTCTGCCTCCGTGTCTCTGTCTCTGTGTCTCTGTCTCTGTGTCTCTGCCTCTGTGTCTCTGTCTCTGTGTCCCTGTCTCTGTGTCCCTGTCTCTGTGTCTCTGTCTCTGTCTCTGTCTCTGTGTCTATGTCTCTGTTTCTCTCTCCCTGTGTCACGGTCTCTGTATCTCTGTCTCTGCGTCTCTGTGTCTCTGTCTCTTTATCACTTTCTCTGTGTCTCTGTCTCTGTGTCTCTGTCTCTGTGTCTCCGTCTCTGTGTATCTGTCTCTGTGTATCTGTCTCTGTCTCTGTCTCTGTGTCTCTGTCCCTGGGTCTCGGTCTCCGTGTCCCTGTCTCTGTGCCTCTGTCCCTGTGTCCCTGTCTCTGCGTCTCTGTCCCTGTGTCACCGTCTCCGTGAATAGGTCTCTGTGCCTTTGTCTCTGTCTCTCTGTCTCTGTGTCTCTGCCTCCGTGTCTCTGTCTCTGTGTATCTGTCTCTGCGTCTCTGTCTCTGTGTCTCTGTCTCGATGTCTCTGTCTCTCTGTCTCTGTCCTCTCTCTCTGTCTCTGTCTCTGTGTCCCTGTCTCTGTGTCTGTGCCTCTGTCCGTGTGTCTCTGTACCTGTGTCTCCGTCTCTGTGTGTCGGTCTCTGTTGCTCTGCCTCTGTGTCTCTGTCCCTGTATCTCCGTCTCTGTGTTTCTCTCTCTGCGTCTCTGTCTCTGTGTCCCTGTCTCTGTGTCTCTGTCTCTGTGTCTCTGTCTCTGTGTATCTGCCTCTGTGACTCTGTCTCTGTGTCTATGCCTCCGTCCGTGTGTCTCTGTGTCTATGCCTCCGTCCGTGTGTCTCTGTACCTGTGTCTCCGTCTCGGTGTGTCGGTCTCTGTATCTCTGACTCTGTCTCTGTCACTGTGTCTATGTCTCTGTTTCTCTCTCCCTGTGTCACGGTCTCTGTGTCTCCGTCTCTGCGTCTCTGTGTCTCTGTCTCTGTATCTCTGTCTCTGTGTCTCTGTCTCTGTGTCTCTGTTTCTGTGTCTCTGTCTCTGTGTATCTGTCTCTGTGTATCTGTCTCTGTCTCTGTCTCTGTGTCTCTGTCCCTGGGTCTCGGTCTCTGTGTCCCTGTCTCTGTGTCTCTGTCCCTGTGTCTCCGTCTCTGTGTATCTGTCTCTCTCTCTCTGTGTCTCCGTCTCTGTGTATCTGTCTCTCCCTCTCTGTGTAACTGTGTCTGAATATCTGTCTCTGTGTCTCTGTCTCTGTGTCTCTGTCTCTGTCTCTGTCTCTGTCTCTGTCTCTGTGTCTATGTCTCTGTTTCTCTCTCCCTGTGTCACGGTCTCTGTGTCTCTGTCTCTGCGTCTCTGTGCCTCTGTCTCTGTATCTCTGTCTCTGTGTCTATGTCTCAGTGTCTCTGTCTCTGAGTCTCTGCCTCTGCGTCTTTTTCTCTGTGTCTGTGTCTCCGTCTCTGTGTCTCTGTCTCTGTGTCTCTGCCTCTGCGTCTCTGTCTCTGTGTCCCTGTCTCTGTGTCTCTGTCTCTCTGTCTCTGACACTGTGTCTCTGTCTCTGTCTCTGTGTCTCTGTCTCTGTGTCTCTGTCTCAGTGTCTCTGTCTCAGTGTCTGTGTCTCTGTCTCTGTGTCTCTGTCTCTGTGTCTCTGTCTCTGTGTCTCTGTCTCTGTCTCTGTGTCTCTGTCTCTGTGTCTCTGTCTCTGTGTCTCTGTCTCTGTGTCTCTGTCTCTGTGTCTCTGTCTCTGTGCCTCTGTCTCTGTGTCTCTGTCTCTGTGTCTCTGTCTCTGTGTCTCTGTCTCTGTGTCTCTGTCTCTGTGTCTCTGTCTCTGTGTCTCTGTCTCTGTGTCTCTGTCTCTGTGTCCCTGTCTCTGTGTCTCTGTCTCTGTGTCTCTGTCTCTGTCTCTGTCTCTGTCTCTGTGTCTATGTCTCTGTTTCTCTCTCCCTGTGTCACGGTCTCTGTGTCTCTGTCTCTGCGTCTCTGTGCCTCTGTCTCTGTATCTCTGTCTCTGTATCTCTGTCTCTGTGTCTGTGTCTCTGTCTCTGTGTCTCTGTCTCTGTGTCTATGTCTCTGTGTCTCTGTCTCTGTGTCTCTGTCTCTGTGTCTCTGTCTCTGTGTCTCTGCCTCTGTGTCTCCCTCCCTGTGTCACGGTCCCTGTGTTACTGTCTCTGTGTCTCGGCCGCTGTGTCTCTGTCTCTGTGTCTCTGTCTCTGTGTCTCTGTCTCTGTGTCTCTGTCTCTGTGTCTCTGTCTCTGTGTCTCTGTCTCTGTGTCTCTGTCTCTGTGTCTCTGTCTCTGTGTCTCTGTCTCTGTGTCTCTGTCTCTGTGTCTCTGTCTCTGTGTCTCTGTCTCTGTGTCTCTGTCTCTGTCTCTGTCTCTGTGTCTCTGTCTCTGTGTCTCTGTCTCTGTCTCTGTCTCTGTCTCTGTGTCTATGTCTCTGTTTCTCTCTCCCTGTGTCACGGTCTCTGTGTTTCTGTCTCTGCGTCTCTGTGTCTCTGTCTCTGTGTCTCTGTCTCTATGTCTCTGTCTCTGTCTCTTTTTTCTCTGTCTCAGTGTCTCTGTCTCTGTGTCTCCGTTCCTGAGTCTCCGTCTCTGTGTCACTGTCTCTGTGTCTCTGTCTCTGAGTCTCTGCCTCTGTGTCTCTCTCTCTGTGTCTCCGGCTCTGCGTCTCTTTCTCTGTGTCTGTGTCTCCGTCTCTCTGTCTCTGTCCCTGTGTCTCTGCCTCTGTGTCTCTGTCTCTGTGTCCCTGTCTCTGTGTCTCTGTCTCTGTGTCTCTGACTCTGTGTCTCTGTCTCTGTCTCTGTGTCTCAGTCTCTGTGTCGCTGTCTCAGTGTCTCTGTCTCAGTGTCTGTGTCTCTGTCTCTGTGTCTCTGTCTCTGTGTCTCTGTCTCTGTGTATCTGTCTCTGTGTATCTGTCTCTGTGTCTCTGTCTATGTGTCTCTGTCTCTGCGTCTCTGTCTCTGTGTCTCTGTCTCTGTGTCTCTGTCTCTGTGTCTCTGTCTCTGTGTCTCTGTCTCTGTGTCTCTGTCTCTGTGTCTCTGTCTCTGTGTCTCTGTCTCTCTGTCTCTGTCTCTCTGTCCCTGTCTCTGTGTCTCTGTCTCTGTGTCCCTGTCTCTGTGTCTCTGTCTCTGTGTCTCTGTCTCTGTGTCTCTGTCTCTGTGTCTCTGTCTCTGTGTCTCTGTCTCTGTGTATCTGTCTCTATGTATCTGTCTCTGTCTCTGTCTCTGTGTCTCTGTCCCTGGGTCTCGGTCTCTGTGTCCCTGTCTCTGTGTCTCTGTCCCTGTGTCCCCGTCTCTGTGTATCTGTCTCTCTCTCCCTGTGTCACGGTCTCTGTGTCTCTGTCTCTGCGTCTCTGTGCCTCTGTCTCTGTATCTCTGTCTCTGTGTCTCTGTCTCAGTGTCTCTGTCTCTATGTCCATGACTCTGTGTCTCTATCTCTGTGTCTCTGTCTCTGTGCCTCTGTCTCTGTGTCTCTGTCTCTGAGAATCTGTCTCTGTGTTTCTGTCTCTGTGTCTCTGTCCCTGTGTCTCCGTCTGTGTGTCTCTGTCTCTCTCACTTTGTCCCTGTCTCTGTGTCTCTGTCTCTGTGTATCTGTCTCTGTGTCTCTGTCGCTGTGTCTCCGTCTCTGCGTCTCTGTCTCTGTGTGTGTGTCTCTGTCTCTGTGTCTCTGTCTCTATGTCCATGACTCTGTGTCTCTATCTCTGTGTCTCTGTCTCTGTGCCTCTGTCTCTGTGTCTCTGTCTCTGAGAATCTGTCTCTGTGTTTCTGTCTCTGTGTCTCTGTCCCTGTGTCTCCGTCTGTGTGTCTCTGTCTCTCTCACTTTGTCCCTGTCTCTGTGTCTCTGTCTCTGTGTATCTGTCTCTGTGTCTCTGTCTCCGTGTCTCTGTCTCCGTGTCTCTGTCTCTGTGTCTCTGTCTCTGTGTCTCTGTCTCTGTGTATCTGTCTCTGTGTCTCTGTCTCTGTGTCTCTGTCTCTGTACCTGTCTCTGTGTCTCTGTCTCTCTGTCTCTGTCTCCGTCTCTGTGTCTCGGTATATGTGTCTCTGTCTCTGTGCATCTGCCTCTGTGTCTATGCCACTGTCTCTGTCTCTCTGTCTCTGTGTCTCTGCCTCCGTGTCTCTGTCTCTGTGTCTCTGTCTCTCTGTCTCTGTCTCTCTCTCTCTGTGTCTCCGTATCTGTGTCCCTGTCTCTGTGTCTATGAATCTGTCCGTGTGTCCCTGTACCTGTGACTCCGTCTCTGTGTGTCGGTCTCTGTGTCTCTGCCTCTGTGTCTCTGTCTCGGTGTCTCTGTCCCTGTGTCTCCGTCTCTGTGTCACTGTCCCTCTGACTCTGCCTCTGTGTCACTGTGTCTGAATATCTGTCTCTGTGTCGCTGTCTCTGTGTCCCTGCCTCTGTGTCTCTGTCTCTGTGTCTATGTCTCGGTTTCTCTGTCTCCGTGTCACTGTCTCTGTGTCTCTGTCTCTGTATCTCTGTCTCTGTATCTCTGTCTCTGTGACTCTGCCTCGGTGTCCTTGTCTCTGTGTCTCTGTCCCTGTGTCTCCGTCTCTGTGTCTCCGTCACTGTGTCTGTGTCTCTGTCTCTGAGTCTCTGTCTCTGAATCTCTGTCTCTGTGTCTCTGTCTCTGTGTCTCTGTCTCTGTGTCTCTGTCTCTGTGTCTCTGTCCCTGTGTCTCCGTCTCCGTGAATTGGTCTCTGTGTGTCGGTCTATGTGTCTCTGTCTCTGTGCTTCTGCCTCTGTGTCTATGCCTCTGTCTCTGTCTCTCTGTCCCTGTGTCTCCGTCTATGTGTCACTGTCCCTCTGACTCTGTCTCTGTGTCACTGTGTCTGAATCTCTGTCTCTGTGTCTCTGTCTCTGTCTCTGTCTCCTGTGTCTACGTCTCTGTTTCTCTCTCCCTGTGTCACGGTCTCTGTGTTTCTGTCTCTGCGTCTCTGTGTCTCTGTGTCTCTGTCTCTGTGTGTCTGTCTCTGTGTCTCTGACTCTGTGTCTCTGTCCCTGTGTCTCTGTCTCTGTCTCTGTGCCTCTATCTCTGTGTTCTTGTCTCTGTGTCTCTGCCTCCGTGTCTCTGCCTCAGTGTCATTGTCTCTTTTTTCTCTGTCTCTGTGTCTCTGTCTCTGTGTCTGTGTCTGTGTCTCTGTGTCTCTGTCTCTGAGTCTCTGCCTCTGTGTCTATGCCTCTGTGACTGTCTCTCTGTCTCTGTGTCTCTGCCACCGTGTCTCTGTCCCTGTGTCTCCGTCTCTGTGTTTCTGTCTCCGTCCCTGTGTGTCTGTCTCTGTGTCTCTGTCTCTGTGTCTCTGTCTCTGTGTCTCTGTCTCTGTGTCTCTGTCTCTGTGTCTCTGTCTCTGTGTCTCTGTCTCTGTGTCCCTGTCTCTGTGTCTCTGTCTCTGTGTCTCTGTCTCTGTCTCTGTCTCTGTCTCTGTGTCTATGTCTCTGTTTCTCTCTCCCTGTGTCACGGTCTCTGTGTCTCTGTCTCTGCGTCTCTGTGCCTCTGTCTCTGTATCTCTGTCTCTGTATCTCTGTCTCTGTGTCTGTGTCTCTGTCTCTGTGTCTCTGTCTCTGTGTCTATGTCTCTGTGTCTCTGTCTCTGTGTCTCTGTCTCTGTGTCTCTGTCTCTGTGTCTCTGCCTCTGTGTCTCCCTCCCTGTGTCACGGTCCCTGTGTTACTGTCTCTGTGTCTCGGCCGCTGTGTCTCTGTCTCTGTGTCTCTGTCTCTGTGTCTCTGTCTCTGTGTCTCTGTCTCTGTGTCTCTGTCTCTGTGTCTCTGTCTCTGTGTCTCTGTCTCTGTGTCTCTGTCTCTGTGTCTCTGTCTCTGTGTCTCTGTCTCTGTGTCTCTGTCTCTGTGTCTCTGTCTCTGTCTCTGTCTCTGTGTCTCTGTCTCTGTGTCTCTGTCTCTGTCTCTGTCTCTGTCTCTGTGTCTATGTCTCTGTTTCTCTCTCCCTGTGTCACGGTCTCTGTGTTTCTGTCTCTGCGTCTCTGTGTCTCTGTCTCTGTGTCTCTGTCTCTATGTCTCTGTCTCTGTCTCTTTTTTCTCTGTCTCAGTGTCTCTGTCTCTGTGTCTCCGTTCCTGAGTCTCCGTCTCTGTGTCACTGTCTCTGTGTATCTGTCTCTGAGTCTCTGCCTCTGTGTCTCTCTCTCTGTGTCTCCGGCTCTGCGTCTCTTTCTCTGTGTCTGTGTCTCCGTCTCTCTGTCTCTGTCCCTGTGTCTCTGTCTCTGTGTCTCTGTCTCTGTGTCTCTGTCTCTGTGTATCTGTCTCTGTGTATCTGTCTCTGTCTCTGTCTCTGTGTCTCTGTCCCTGGGTCTCGGTCTCTGTGTCCCTGTCTCTGTGTCTCTGTCCCTGTGTCCCCGTCTCTGTGTATCTGTCTCTCTCTCCCTGTGTCACGGTCTCTGTGTCTCTGTCTCTGCGTCTCTGTGCCTCTGTCTCTGTATCTCTGTCTCTGTGTCTCTGTCTCAGTGTCTCTGTCTCTATGTCCATGACTCTGTGTCTCTATCTCTGTGTCTCTGTCTCTGTGCCTCTGTCTCTGTGTCTCTGTCTCTGAGAATCTGTCTCTGTGTTTCTGTCTCTGTGTCTCTGTCCCTGTGTCTCCGTCTGTGTGTCTCTGTCTCTCTCACTTTGTCCCTGTCTCTGTGTCTCTGTCTCTGTGTATCTGTCTCTGTGTCTCTGTCGCTGTGTCTCCGTCTCTGCGTCTCTGTCTCTGTGTGTGTGTCTCTGTCTCTGTGTCTCTGTCTCTATGTCCATGACTCTGTGTCTCTATCTCTGTGTCTCTGTCTCTGTGCCTCTGTCTCTGTGTCTCTGTCTCTGAGAATCTGTCTCTGTGTTTCTGTCTCTGTGTCTCTGTCCCTGTGTCTCCGTCTGTGTGTCTCTGTCTCTCTCACTTTGTCCCTGTCTCTGTGTCTCTGTCTCTGTGTATCTGTCTCTGTGTCTCTGTCTCCGTGTCTCTGTCTCCGTGTCTCTGTCTCTGTGTCTCTGTCTCTGTGTCTCTGTCTCTGTGTATCTGTCTCTGTGTCTCTGTCTCTGTGTCTCTGTCTCTGTACCTGTCTCTGTGTCTCTGTCTCTCTGTCTCTGTCTCCGTCTCTGTGTCTCGGTATATGTGTCTCTGTCTCTGTGCATCTGCCTCTGTGTCTATGCCACTGTCTCTGTCTCTCTGTCTCTGTGTCTCTGCCTCCGTGTCTCTGTCTCTGTGTCTCTGTCTCTCTGTCTCTGTCTCTCTCTCTCTGTGTCTCCGTATCTGTGTCCCTGTCTCTGTGTCTATGAATCTGTCCGTGTGTCCCTGTACCTGTGACTCCGTCTCTGTGTGTCGGTCTCTGTGTCTCTGCCTCTGTGTCTCTGTCTCGGTGTCTCTGTCCCTGTGTCTCCGTCTCTGTGTCACTGTCCCTCTGACTCTGCCTCTGTGTCACTGTGTCTGAATATCTGTCTCTGTGTCGCTGTCTCTGTGTCCCTGCCTCTGTGTCTCTGTCTCTGTGTCTATGTCTCGGTTTCTCTGTCTCCGTGTCACTGTCTCTGTGTCTCTGTCTCTGTATCTCTGTCTCTGTATCTCTGTCTCTGTGACTCTGCCTCGGTGTCCTTGTCTCTGTGTCTCTGTCCCTGTGTCTCCGTCTCTGTGTCTCCGTCACTGTGTCTGTGTCTCTGTCTCTGAGTCTCTGTCTCTGAATCTCTGTCTCTGTGTCTCTGTCTCTGTGTCTCTGTCTCTGTGTCTCTGTCTCTGTGTCTCTGTCCCTGTGTCTCCGTCTCCGTGAATTGGTCTCTGTGTGTCGGTCTATGTGTCTCTGTCTCTGTGCTTCTGCCTCTGTGTCTATGCCTCTGTCTCTGTCTCTCTGTCCCTGTGTCTCCGTCTATGTGTCACTGTCCCTCTGACTCTGTCTCTGTGTCACTGTGTCTGAATCTCTGTCTCTGTGTCTCTGTCTCTGTCTCTGTCTCCTGTGTCTACGTCTCTGTTTCTCTCTCCCTGTGTCACGGTCTCTGTGTTTCTGTCTCTGCGTCTCTGTGTCTCTGTGTCTCTGTCTCTGTGTGTCTGTCTCTGTGTCTCTGACTCTGTGTCTCTGTCCCTGTGTCTCTGTCTCTGTCTCTGTGCCTCTATCTCTGTGTTCTTGTCTCTGTGTCTCTGCCTCCGTGTCTCTGCCTCAGTGTCATTGTCTCTTTTTTCTCTGTCTCTGTGTCTCTGTCTCTGTGTCTGTGTCTGTGTCTCTGTGTCTCTGTCTCTGAGTCTCTGCCTCTGTGTCTATGCCTCTGTGACTGTCTCTCTGTCTCTGTGTCTCTGCCACCGTGTCTCTGTCCCTGTGTCTCCGTCTCTGTGTTTCTGTCTCCGTCCCTGTGTGTCTGTCTCTGTGTCTTTGTCTCTATCTCTGTGTATCTGTCTCTGTGTCTCTGCCTCCGTGTCTCTGCCGCCGTGTCTCTGTCTCTTTTTTCTCTGTCTCTGTGTCTCTGTCTCCGTCTCTGTGACTCGGTCTATGTGTCTCTGTCTCTGTGCCTCTGCCTCTGTCTCTCTCTCTCTGTGTCTCTGTTTCTGTGTCCCTGTCTCTGTGTCTCTGTCTCTGTGTCTCTGTCTCTGTGTCTTGGTCGCTGTGTCTCTGTCCCTGTGTCTCTGTCCCTGCGTCTCTGTCTCTGCGTCTATGCCTCTGTCTCTGTCTCTCTGTCTCTGTGTCTATGTCTCTGTGTCCCCGTCCCTGTGTCTCTGTCTCTGTGTCTCTGTGTCTGTGTCTCTGTCTCTGTATCTCTGTGTCTCTGTCTCTGTGTCTCTGTCTCCGTGCCTCTGTCTCCGTATCTCTGTCTCTGTGTCTCCGTCTCGGTGTCTCTGTATCTGTGTATCTGTCTCTGTGTCTCTGTCTCTGTGTCTCTGTCTCTATGTCTCTGTCTCTGTCTCCGTGTCTCTGTCTCTCTGTCTCTGTCTCCGTCTCTGTGTATCGGTCTATGTGTCTCTGTCTCTGTGCATCTGCCTCTGTGTCTATGCCACTGTCTCTGTCTCTCTGTCTCTGTGTCTCTGCCTCCGTGACTCTGTCTCTGTGTCTCTGTCTCTCTGTCTCTGTCTCTCTCTCTCTGTGTCTCTGTATCTGTGACCCTGTCTCTGTGTCTATGAATCTGTCCGTGTGTCTCTGTACCTGTGTCTCCGTCTCTGTGTGTCGGTCTCTGTGTCTCTGCCTCTGTGTCTCTGTCTCGGTGTCTCTGTCTCTGTGTCTCTGTCTCTGTGTCTCTGTCTCTGTGTCCCTGTCTCTGTGTCTCTGTCTCTGTGACTCTGTCTCTGTCTCTGTCTCTGTGTCTATGTCTCTGTTTCTCTCTCCCTGTGTCACGGTCTCTGTGTCTCTGCCTCTGCGTCTCTGTGCCTCTGTCTCTGTATCTCTGTCTCTGTGTCTGTGTCTCTGTCTCTGTGTCTCTGTCTCTGTGTCTCTGTCTCTGTGTCTCTGTCTCTGTGTCTCTGTCTCTGTGTCTCTGTCTCTGTGTCTCTGTCTCTGTGTCTCTGTCTCTGTGTCTCTGTCTCTGTGTCTCTGGCTCTGTGTCTCTGTCCCTGGGTCTCGGTCTCTGTGGCCCTGTCTCTGTGTCTCTGTCCCTGTGTCTCCGTCTCTGTGTATCTGTCTCTCTCTCTCTGTGTCTCCGGCTCTGTGTATCTGTCTCTCCCTCTCTGTGTTACTGTGTCTGAATATCTGTCTGTGTGTCTCTGTCTCTGTCTCTGTGTCCCTGTCTCTGTGTCTCTCTCTCTGTGTTTCTCTCTCGGTGTCTCTGTCTCTGTGTCCCTGTCTCTGTGTCTCTCTCTCTGTGTCTCTCTCTCTGTGTCTTTGTCTCCGTCTCTGTGTCTCGGTCTCTGTGTCTCTGTCCCTGTGTCTCCGTCTCTGTGTCTCTGTCTCCGTCCCTGTGTGTCTGTCTTTGTGTCTCTGTCCCTGTGTCTCCGTCTCTGTGTCTCTGTCTCTGTGTCTCTGTCTCTGTGTCTCTGTCTCTGTGTCTCTGTCTCTGTGTCTCTGTCTCTATGTCCCTGTCTCAGTGTCTCTGTCTCTGTGTCTCCGTCCCTGAGTCTCCGTCTCTGTGCCACTGTCTCTGTCTCTGTGTCTCTGTCTCTGTGTCTCTGTCTATGTGTCCCTGTCTCTGTGTCTCTGTCTCAGTGTCTCCGTCCCTGTGGCTCCTTCTCTGTGTCTCTCTCTCTGCGTCCCTGTCTCTGTGTCTCTGTCTCTGTCTCTGTATATCTGCCTCTGTGTCTCCCTCCCTGTGTCACGGTCCCTGTGTTACCGTCTCTGTGTCTCGGCCGCTGTGCCTCTGTCTCTGCGTCTCTGTCTCTGTGTCTCTGTCTCTGTGTTTCTGTCATTATGTCTCTGTCTCTGTGTCTCTGTCTCTGTGAATCTGGCTCTGTGTTTCTGTCTCTGTGTTTCTGTCTCTGTGTCTCTGTCTCTGTGTCTCTGTTTCTGTGTATCTGTCACTGTGTCTCCGTATCTGCGTCCCTGTCTCTGTGTCTCTGTCGCTGTGTTTCTGTCATTATGTCTCTGTCTGTGTGTCTCTGTCTCTGTGAATCTGTCTCAGTGTCTCTGTCTCTGTGTCTCTGTCTGTGTGTCTCTGTCTCTGTGTCTCTGTCGCTGTGTCTCCGTCTCTGCGTCTCTGTCTCTGTGTGTGTGTCTCTGTCTCTGTGTCTCTGTCTCTGTCTCTCTGTCTCTGTGCCTCTATCTCTGTGTCTCTGTCTCTGTGTCTCTGCGTCTCTGTCTCTTTGTCTCTTTCTCTGTGTCTCTGTCTCTCTGTCTCTGTCACTCTCTCTCTCTGTCTCTGTCTCTGTGTCCCTGTCTCTGTGTCTATGCCTCTGTCCGTGTGTCTCTGTACCTGTGTCTCCGTCTCTGTGTGTCGGTCTCTGTGGCTCTGCCTCTGTGTCTCTGTCCCTGTATCTCCGTCTCTGTGTTTCTCTCTCTGTGTCTCTGTCTCTGTGTCCCTGTCTCTGTGTCTCTGTCTCTGTGTCTCTGTATCTGTGTCTCTGTCTCTGTGTCTCTGTCTCTGTGTCTCTGTCCCTGGGTCTCTGTCTCTGTGGCCCTGTCTCTGTGTCTCTGTCCCTGTGTCTCCGTCTCTGTGTATCTGTCTCTCTCTCTCTGTGTCTCCGGCTCTGTGTATCTGTCTCTCCCTCTCTGTGTTACTGTGTCTGAATATCTGTCTGTGTGTCTCTGTCTCTGTCTCTGTGTCCCTGTCTCTGTGTCTCTCTCTCTGCGTCTCTCTCTCGGTGTCTCTGTCTCTGTGTCCCTGTCTCTGTGTCTCTCTCTCTGTGTCTCTCTCTCTGTGTCTCTGTCTCCGTCTCTGTGTCTCGGTCTCTGTGTCTCTGTCCCTGTGTCTCCGTCTCTGTGTCTCTGTCTCCGTCCCTGTGTGTCTGCATTTGTGTCTCTGTCCCTGTGTCTCCGTCTCTGTGTCTCTGTCTCTGTGTCTCTGTCTATGTGTCCCTGTCTCTGTGTCTCTGTCTCAGTGTCTCCGTCCCTGTGGCTCCTTCTCTGTGTCTCTCTCTCTGCGTCCCTGTCTCTGTGTCTCTGTCTCTGTCTCTGTATATCTGCCTCTGTGTCTCCGTCCCTATGTCACGGTCCCTGTGTTACCGTCTCTGTGTCTCGGCCGCTGTGCCACTGTCTCTGCGTCTCTGTCTCTGTGTCTCTGTCTCTGTGTTTCTGTCATTATGTCTCTGTCTCTGTGTCTCTGTCTCTGTGAATCTGGCTCTGTGTTTCTGTCTCTGTGTTTCTGTCTCTGTGTCTCTGTGCCTGTGTCTCTGTTTCTGTGTATCTGTCACTGTGTCTCCGTCTCTGCGTCTCTGTCTCTGTGTCTCTGTCGCTGTGTTTCTGTCATTATGTCTCTGTCTGTGTGTCTCTGTCTCTGTGTCCCTGTCTCTGTGTCTCTGTCTCTGTGCCTCTGTCTCTGTCTCTGTCTCTGTGTCTATGTCTCTGTTTCGCTCTCCTTGTGTCACGGTCTCTGTATCTCTGTCTCTGCGTCTCTGTGTCTCTGTCTCTTTATCTCTTTCTCTGTGTCTCTGTCTCGGTGTCTCTGTCTCTGTGTCTCTGTCTCTGTGTATCTGTCTCTGTGTATCTGTCTCTGTCTCTGTCTCTGTGTCTCTGTCCCTGGGTCTCGGTCTCTGGGTCCCTGCCTCTGTGTCTCTCTCTCTGTGTCTCCGTCTCTGTGTATCTGTCTCTCCCTCTCTGTGTAACTGTGTCTGAATATCTGTCTCTGTGTCTCTGCCTCTGCGTCTCTCTCTCTGTGTCTCCGGCTCTGCGTCTTTTTCTCTGTGTCTGTGTCTCTGTCTCTGTGTCTCTGTCTCTGTGTCTCTGCCTCTGTGTCTCTGTCTCTGTGTCCCTGTCTCTGTGTCTCTGTCTCTCTGTCTCTGACTCTGTGTCTCTGTCTCTGTCTCTGTGTCTCTGTCTCTGTGTCTCTGTCTCAGTGTCTCTGTCTCAGTGTCTGTGTCTCTGTCTCTGTGTCTCTGTCTCTGTCTCTGTGTCTCTGTCTCTGTGTCTCTGTCTCTGTGTCTCTGTCTCTGTGTCTCTGTATCTGTGCCTCTGTCTCTGTGCCTCTGTCTCTGTGTCTCTGTCTCTGTGTCTCTGTCTCTGTGTCTCTGTCTCTGTGTCTCTGTCTCTGTGTCTCTGTCTCTGTGTCTCTGTCTCAGTGTCTGTGTCTCTGTCTCTGTGTCTCTGTCTCTGTCTCTGTGTCTCTGTCTCTGTGTCTCGGTCTATGTGTCTCTGTCTCTGTGCCTCTGCCTCTGTGTCTATGCCTCTGTCTCTGTCTCTCTGTCTCTGTGTCTCTGCCTCCGTGTCTCTGTCTCTGTGTCTCTGTCTCTGTGTCTCTGTCTCTGTGTCTCTGTCTCTGTGTCCCTGTCTCTGTGTCCCTGTCTCTGTGTCTCTGTCTCTGTCTCTGTCTCTGTGTCTATGTCTCTGTTTCTCTCTCCCTGTGTCACGGTCTCTGTATCTCTGTCTCTGCGTCTCTGTGTCTCTGTCTCTTTATCACTTTCTCTGTGTCTCTGTCTCTGTGTCTCTGTCTCTGTGTCTCCGTCTCTGTGTATCTGTCTCTGTGTATCTGTCTCTGTCTCTGTCTCTGTGTCTCTGTCCCTGGGTCTCGGTCTCCGTGTCCCTGTCTCTGTGCCTCTGTCCCTGTGTCCCTGTCTCTGCGTCTCTGTCCCTGTGTCACCGTCTCCGTGAATAGGTCTCTGTGCCTTTGTCTCTGTCTCTCTGTCTCTGTGTCTCTGCCTCCGTGTCTCTGTCTCTGTGTATCTGTCTCTGCGTCTCTGTCTCTGTGTCTCTGTCTCGATGTCTCTGTCTCTCTGTCTCTGTCCTCTCTCTCTGTCTCTGTCTCTGTGTCCCTGTCTCTGTGTCTGTGCCTCTGTCCGTGTGTCTCTGTACCTGTGTCTCCGTCTCTGTGTGTCGGTCTCTGTTGCTCTGCCTCTGTGTCTCTGTCCCTGTATCTCCGTCTCTGTGTTTCTCTCTCTGCGTCTCTGTCTCTGTGTCCCTGTCTCTGTGTCTCTGTCTCTGTGTCTCTGTCTCTGTGTATCTGCCTCTGTGACTCTGTCTCTGTGTCTATGCCTCCGTCCGTGTGTCTCTGTGTCTATGCCTCCGTCCGTGTGTCTCTGTACCTGTGTCTCCGTCTCGGTGTGTCGGTCTCTGTATCTCTGACTCTGTCTCTGTCACTGTGTCTATGTCTCTGTTTCTCTCTCCCTGTGTCACGGTCTCTGTGTCTCCGTCTCTGCGTCTCTGTGTCTCTGTCTCTGTATCTCTGTCTCTGTGTCTCTGTCTCTGTGTCTCTGTTTCTGTGTCTCTGTCTCTGTGTATCTGTCTCTGTGTATCTGTCTCTGTCTCTGTCTCTGTGTCTCTGTCCCTGGGTCTCGGTCTCTGTGTCCCTGTCTCTGTGTCTCTGTCCCTGTGTCTCCGTCTCTGTGTATCTGTCTCTCTCTCTCTGTGTCTCCGTCTCTGTGTATCTGTCTCTCCCTCTCTGTGTAACTGTGTCTGAATATCTGTCTCTGTGTCTCTGTCTCTGTGTCTCTGTCTCTGTCTCTGTCTCTGTCTCTGTCTCTGTGTCTATGTCTCTGTTTCTCTCTCCCTGTGTCACGGTCTCTGTGTCTCTGTCTCTGCGTCTCTGTGCCTCTGTCTCTGTATCTCTGTCTCTGTGTCTATGTCTCAGTGTCTCTGTCTCTGAGTCTCTGCCTCTGCGTCTCTCTCTCTGTGTCTCCGGCTCTGCGTCTTTTTCTCTGTGTCTGTGTCTCCGTCTCTGTGTCTCTGTCTCTGTGTCTCTGCCTCTGCGTCTCTGTCTCTGTGTCCCTGTCTCTGTGTCTCTGTCTCTCTGTCTCTGACACTGTGTCTCTGTCTCTGTCTCTGTGTCTCTGTCTCTGTGTCTCTGTCTCAGTGTCTCTGTCTCAGTGTCTGTGTCTCTGTCTCTGTGTCTCTGTCTCTGTGTCTCTGTCTCTGTGTCTCTGTCTCTGTCTCTGTGTCTCTGTCTCTGTGTCTCTGTCTCTGTGTCTCTGTCTCTGTGTCTCTGTCTCTGTGTCTCTGTCTCTGTGCCTCTGTCTCTGTGTCTCTGTCTCTGTGTCTCTGTCTCTGTGTCTCTGTCTCTGTGTCTCTGTCTCTGTGTCTCTGTCTCTGTGTCTCTGTCTCTGTGTCTCTGTCTCTGTGTCCCTGTCTCTGTGTCTCTGTCTCTGTGTCTCTGTCTCTGTCTCTGTCTCTGTCTCTGTGTCTATGTCTCTGTTTCTCTCTCCCTGTGTCACGGTCTCTGTGTCTCTGTCTCTGCGTCTCTGTGCCTCTGTCTCTGTATCTCTGTCTCTGTATCTCTGTCTCTGTGTCTGTGTCTCTGTCTCTGTGTCTCTGTCTCTGTGTCTATGTCTCTGTGTCTCTGTCTCTGTGTCTCTGTCTCTGTGTCTCTGTCTCTGTGTCTCTGCCTCTGTGTCTCCCTCCCTGTGTCACGGTCCCTGTGTTACTGTCTCTGTGTCTCGGCCGCTGTGTCTCTGTCTCTGTGTCTCTGTCTCTGTGTCTCTGTCTCTGTGTCTCTGTCTCTGTGTCTCTGTCTCTGTGTCTCTGTCTCTGTGTCTCTGTCTCTGTGTCTCTGTCTCTGTGTCTCTGTCTCTGTGTCTCTGTCTCTGTGTCTCTGTCTCTGTCTCTGTCTCTGTGTCTCTGTCTCTGTGTCTCTGTCTCTGTCTCTGTCTCTGTCTCTGTGTCTATGTCTCTGTTTCTCTCTCCCTGTGTCACGGTCTCTGTGTTTCTGTCTCTGCGTCTCTGTGTCTCTGTCTCTGTGTCTCTGGCTCTATGTCTCTGTCTCTGTCTCTTTTTTCTCTGTCTCAGTGTCTCTGTCTCTGTGTCTCCGTTCCTGAGTCTCCGTCTCTGTGTCACTGTCTCTGTGTCTCTGTCTCTGAGTCTCTGCCTCTGTGTCTCTCTCTCTGTGTCTCCGGCTCTGCGTCTCTTTCTCTGTGTCTGTGTCTCCGTCTCTCTGTCTCTGTCCCTGTGTCTCTGCCTCTGTGTCTCTGTCTCTGTGTCCCTGTCTCTGTGTCTCTGTCTCTGTGTCTCTGACTCTGTGTCTCTGTCTCTGTCTCTGTGTCTCAGTCTCTGTGTCGCTGTCTCAGTGTCTCTGTCTCAGTGTCTGTGTCTCTGTCTCTGTGTCTCTGTCTCTGTGTCTCTGTCTCTGTGTATCTGTCTCTGTGTATCTGTCTCTGTGTCTCTGTCTATGTGTCTCTGTCTCTGCGTCTCTGTCTCTGTGTCTCTGTCTCTGTGTCTCTGTCTCTGTGTCTCTGTCTCTGTGTCTCTGTCTCTGTGTCTCTGTCTCTGTGTCTCTGTCTCTGTGTCTCTGTCTCTCTGTCTCTGTCTCTCTGTCCCTGTCTCTGTGTCTCTGTCTCTGTGTCCCTGTCTCTGTGTCTCTGTCTCTGTGTCTCTGTCTCTGTGTCTCTGTCTCTGTGTCTCTGTCTCTGTGTCTCTGTCTCTGTGTATCTGTCTCTGTGTATCTGTCTCTGTCTCTGTCTCTGTGTCTCTGTCCCTGGGTCTCGGTCTCTGTGTCCCTGTCTCTGTGTCTCTGTCCCTGTGTCCCCGTCTCTGTGTATCTGTCTCTCTCTCCCTGTGTCACGGTCTCTGTGTCTCTGTCTCTGCGTCTCTGTGCCTCTGTCTCTGTATCTCTGTCTCTGTGTCTCTGTCTCAGTGTCTCTGTCTCTATGTCCATGACTCTGTGTCTCTATCTCTGTGTCTCTGTCTCTGTGCCTCTGTCTCTGTGTCTCTGTCTCTGAGAATCTGTCTCTGTGTTTCTGTCTCTGTGTCTCTGTCCCTGTGTCTCCGTCTCTGTGTCTCTGTCTCTCTCACTTTGTCTCTGTCTCTGTGTCTCTGTCTCTGTGTATCTGTCTCTGTGTCTCTGTCTCCGTGTCTCTGTCTCCGTGTCTCTGTCTCTGTGTCTCTGTCTCTGTGTCTCTGTCTCTGTATATCTGTCTCTGTGTCTTTGTCTCTGTGTCTCTGTCTCTGAGTCTCTGTCTCTGAATCTCTGTCTCTGTGTCTCTGTCTCTGTGTCTCTGTCTCAGTGTCTCTGTCTCAGTGTCTGTGTCTCTGTCTCTGTGTCTCTGTCTCTGTGTCTCTGTCTCTGTGTATCTGTCTCTGTGTATCTGTCTCTGTGTCTCTGTCTATGTGTCTCTGTCTCTGCGTCTCTGTCTCTGTGTCTCTGTCTCTGTGTCTCTGTCTCTGTGTCTCTGTCTCTGTGTCTCTGTCTCTGTGTCTCTGTCTCTGTGTCTCTGTCTCTGTGTCTCTGTCTCTCTGTCTCTGTCTCTCTGTCCCTGTCTCTGTGTCTCTGTCTCTGTGTCCCTGTCTCTGTGTCTCTGTCTCTGTGTCTCTGTCTCTGTCTCTATCCCTGTGTCTATGTCTCTGTTTCTCTCTCCCTGTGTCACGGTCTCTGTGTCTCTGTCTCTGCGTCTCTGTGCCTCTGTCTCTGTATCTCTGTCTCTGTGTCTGTGTCTCTGTCTCTGTGTCTCTGTCTCTGTGTCTCTGTCTCTGTGTCTCTGTCTCTGTGTCTCTGTCTCTGTGTCTCTGTCTCTGTGTCTCTGTCTCTGTGTCTCTGTCTCTGTGTCTCTGTCTCTGTGTCTCTGCCTCTGTGTCTCTGTCTCTGTGTCTCTGTCTCTGTGTCTCTGTCTCTGTCTCTGTGTCTCTGTCTCTATGTCTCTGTCTCAGTGTCTCTGTCTCTGTGTCTCCGTCCCTGAGTCTCCGTCTCTGTGTCACTGTCTCTGTGTCTCTGTCTCTGTGTCTCTGACTCTGGGTCTCTGGCTCTGTGTCTCTGTCTCTGTGTCTCTGTCTCAGTGTCTCTGTCTCAGTGTCTGTGTCTCTGTCTCTGTGTCTATGCCTCTGTCTCTGTCTCTCTGTCTCTGTGTCTCTGCCTCCGTGTCTCTGTCTCTGTGTATCTGTCTCTGTGTCTCTGTCTCTGTGTCTCTGTCTCGATGTCTCTGTCTCTCTGTCTCTGTCTCTCTCTCTCTGTCTCTGGCTCTGTGTCCCTGTCTCTGTGTCTGTGCCTCTGTCCGTGTGTCTCTACCTGTGTCTCCGTCTCTGTGTGTCGGTCTCTGTTGCTCTGCCTCTGTGTCTCTGTCCCTGTATCTCCGTCTCTGTGTTTCTCTCTCTGTGTCTCTGTCTCTGTGTCCCTGTCTCTGTGTCTCTGTCTCTGTGTCTCTGTCTCTGTGTATCTGCCTCTGTGTCTCTGTCTCTGTGTCTATGCCTCCGTCCGTGTGTCTCTGTACCTGTGTCTCCGTCTTGGTGTGTCGGTCTCTGTGTCTCTGACTCTGTCTCTGTCACTGTGTCTATGTCTCTGTTTCTATCTCCCTGTGTCACGGTCTCTGTGTCTCTGTCTCTGCGTCTCTGTGTCTCTGTCTCTGTATCTCTGTCTCTGTGTCTCTGTCTCTGTGTCTCTGTCTCTGTGTCTCTGTCTCTGTGTATCTGTCTCTGTGTATCTGTCTCTGTCTCTGTCTCTGTGTCTCTGTCCCTGGGTCTCGGTCTCTGTGTCCCTGTCTCTGTGTCTCTGTCCCTGTGTCCCCGTCTCTGTGTATCTGTCTCTCTCTCCCTGTGTCACGGTCTCTGTGTCTCTGTCTCTGCGTCTCTGTGCCTCTGTCTCTGTATCTCTGTCTCTGTGTCTCTGTCTCAGTGTCTCTGTCTCTATGTCCATGACTCTGTGTCTCTATCTCTGTGTCTCTGTCTCTGTGCCTCTGTCTCTGTGTCTCTGTCTCTGAGAATCTGTCTCTGTGTTTCTGTCTCTGTGTCTCTGTCCCTGTGTCTCCGTCTCTGTGTCTCTGTCTCTCTCACTTTGTCTCTGTCTCTGTGTCTCTGTCTCTGTGTATCTGTCTCTGTGTCTCTGTCTCCGTGTCTCTGTCTCCGTGTCTCTGTCTCTGTGTCTCTGTCTCTGTGTCTCTGTCTCTGTATATCTGTCTCTGTGTCTTTGTCTCTGTGTCTCTGTCTCTGAGACTCTGTCTCTGAATCTCTGTCTCTGTGTCTCTGTCTCTGTGTCTCTGTCTCTGTGTCTCTGTCTCTGTGTCTCTGTCTCTGTGTCTCTGTCTCTGTGCCTCTGTCTCTGTGTCTCTGTCTCTGTGTCACTGTCTCTGAATCTCTGTCTCTGTGTCCCTGTCTCTGCGCCTCTGTCCCTGTGTCTCCGTCTCCGTGAATACATCTCTGTGTCTCCGTCTCTGTGTATCTGTCTCTCTCTCTCTGTGTCTCCGTCTCTGTGTATCTGTCTCTCCCTCTCTGTGTTACTGTGTCTGAATATCTGTCTGTGTGTCTCTGTCTCTGTGTCTCTGTCTCTGTCTCTGTGTCTATGACTCTGTGTCTCTGTCTCGGTGTTTCTGTCATTATGTCTCTGTCTCTGTGTCTCTGTCTCTGTGAATCTGTCTCTTTGTTTCTGTCTGTGTGTCTCTGGCCCTGTGTCTCCGTCTCTGTATGTCTGTCTCTCTGACTCTGTCTCTACGTCACTGCCTCTGAATCTCTGTCTCTGTGTCTCTGTCTCTGTGGCTCTGTCTCTGTGTCTCTGTCTCTGTGTCTCTGTCTCTGTGTCTGTGTCTCTGTGTCTCTGCCCCTGTTGTTCTGTCTCTGTGTCTCCGTCCCTGTGTCTCTGTCTCTGTCTCTGTGTCTCTGTCTCTGTGTATGTGTCTCTGTGTCTCTGTCTCTGTGTCTCTGTCTCTATGTCCCTGTCCCTCGCTCTCCGTGTCGCTGTCTCTGTGCCTCTGTCTCTGTGTCTATGCCTCTGTCCGCGTGTCTCTGTACCTGTGTCTCCGTCTCTGTGTGTCGGTCTCTGTGTATCAGTCTCTGTGTCTCTGTCACCGTGTCTCTGTCTCCGCGTCTCTGTCTCGGTGTCTCTGTCTCTCTGTCTCTGTCTCTGTGTATCTGTCTCTGTGTCTCTGTCTCTGTCTCTGTCTCTCCGTCTCTGTCTCTGAGTCTCTCTCTCTGTGTCCTTGTCCCACTGTCTCTGTCTCTGTGTCTCTGTTTCTGTGTATCTGTCTCTGTGACTCTGTCTCTCTCTCTGTCTCTGTTTCTCTTTCTCTGTGTCTCTATACCTGTGTCTCCTTCTCTGTGTTTGTCTCTCTGTTTCTCTGTCTCTCTTTCTCTTTCTCCGTGTCTCCGTCTCTGTGTCTCTATATCTGTGTCTCCTTCTCTGTGTTTCTCTCTCTGTGTCACTGTCTCTGTGTCCCTGTCAATGTGTCTCTGTCTCTGAGTCTCTGTCCCTGTGCCTCTGTCTCTGTGTCTCTGTCTCTGTGTCTCCGTCACTGTCTCTGTGCCTCTGTCTCTGTGTATCTGTCTCTGTGTCTCTGTCTCTGTGTCTCCGTCACTGTCTCTATGTCTCTGTCTCCGAGTCTCTGTCTCTGAATCTCTGTCTCTGTGTCTCTGTCTCTGTGTCTCTGTCTCTGTGTCTCTGTCCCTGTGTCACTGACTCTGAATATCTGTCTCTGTGTCCTGTCTCTGCGTCTCTGTCCCTATGTCTCCGTCTCCATGAATTGGTCCCTGTGTCTCGGTCTATGTGTCTCTGTCTCTGTGCCTCTGCCTCTGTGTCTACGCCTCTGTCTCTGTCTCTCTGTCTCTGTGTCTCTGGCTCCGTGTCTCTGTCTCTGTGTCTCTGTCTCTCTCTCTCTCTGTCTCTCTCTCTCTGTGTCTCTGTCTCTGTGTCCCTGTCTCTGTGTCTATGCCTCTGTCCGTGTATCTCTGTACCTGTGTCTCCGTCTCTGTGTGTCGGTCTCTGGGTCTCTGCCTCTGTGTCTCTGTATCTGTGTCTCTGTCCCTGTGTCTCCGTCTCTGCGTCACTGTCCCTCTGACTCTGTCTCTGTGTCACTGTGTCTGAATCTCTGTCTCTGTGTCTCTGTCTCCGTGTCTCTGTCTCTGTGTCTCTGTCTCTGTGTCTCTGTCTCTGTGTCTCTGTCTCTGCGTCTCTGTCTCTTTGTCTCTGTCTCTGTATCTGTCTCTGTGTCTACGTCTCTGTTTCTCTCTCCCTGTGTCACGGTCTCTGTGATTCTGTCTCTGCGTCTCTGTGTCTCTGTCTCGATGTCTCTGTCCCTGTGTCTCCGTCTCTGTGTTACTGTCTGTGTATCTGTGTCTCTGTGTTTGTGTCACCGTGTCCCTGTCGCCGTCCCTATGTCTCTGTCTCTGTGTCTCTGTCTCTGTGAATCTGTGTCTGTGTTTCTGTATCTGTGTCTCTGCCCCTGTGTCTCCGTCTCTGTATCTCTGTCCCTCTGACTCTGTCTCTGTGTCACTGTGTCTGAATATCTGTCTCTGTGTCGCTGTCTCTGTGTCTCTGTCTCTGCGTCTCTGTGTCTCTGTCTCTGTATCTCTGTCTCTGTGTCTCTGTCTCTGTGTCTCTGTCTCCGTGTCTCCGTCCCTGTGTCTCTGTCTCTGTCTCTGTCTCTGTGCCTCTGCCTCTGTGTATCTGTCTCTGTGTCTCTGTCTCCGTGTCTCTGCCCCTCTGTCTCTGTCTCTCTCTCTCTCTGTGTCTCTGTCTCAGTGTCCCTGTCCCTGTATCTCCGTCTCTGTGTTTCTCTCTCTGTGTCTCTGTCTCTGTGTCCCTGTCTCTGTGTCCCTGTCTCTGTGTCTCTCTCTCTGTGTCTCTCTCTCTGTGTCTCTGTCTCTGTGTCCCTGTCTCTGTGTCTCTCTCTCTGTGTCTCTCTCTCTGTGTCTCTGTCTCCGTCTCTGTGTCTCTGTCTCTGTGTCTCTGTCTCTGTGTCTCTGTCTCTGTGTCTCTGTCTCTGTGTCTCTGTCTCTGTGTCTCTGTCTCTGTGTCTCTGTCGCTGTGTCTCCTTCTCTGCGTCTATGTCTCTGTGTGTGTGTCTCTGTCTCTGTCTCTCTGTCGCTGTGCCTCTATCTCTGTGCCTCTGTCTCTGTGTCTCTGCGTCTCTGTCTCTTTGTCTCTTTCTCTGTGTCTCTGTCTCTGTGTTCCTGTTCCTGTTTCTCTGTCTCTGTCTGTGAGTCTTTGTCTGTGTGACCCTGTCTCTGCGTCTCTGTCCCTGTGTCTCCGTCTCTGTGTATCTGTCTCTCTCTCTCTGTGTCTCTGCCTCTGTGTCTTTGTATCTGTGTCTCCGTCTCTGTGCCACTGTCTCTGTCTCTGTGTCTCTGTCTCTGTGTCTCTGTCTATGTGTCCCTGTCTCTGTGTCTCTGTCTCAGTGTCTCCGTCCCTGTGGCTCCTTCTCTGTGTATCTGTCTCTCTCTCTCTGTGTCTCCGTCTCTGTGTATCTGTCTCTCCCTCTCTGTGTCACTGTGTCTGAATATCTGTATCTGTGTCTCTGTCTCTGTGTCTCTGTCTCTGTATATCTGTCTCTGTGTCTCTGTCTCTGTGTCTCTGTCTCTGAGTCTCTGTCTCTGAGTCTCTGTCTCTGAATCTCTGTCTCTGTGTCTCTGTCTCTGTGTCTCTGTCTCTGTGTCTCTGTCTCTGTGTCTCTGTCTCTGTGTCTCTGTCTCTGTGCCTCTGTCTCTGTGTCTCTGTCTCTGTGTCACTGTCTCTGAATCTCTGTCTCTGTGTCCCTGTCTCTGCGTCTCTGTCCCTGTGTCTCCGTCTCCGTGAATACATCTCTGTGTCTCCGTCTCTGTGTATCTGTCTCTCTCTCTCTGTGTCTCCGTCTCTGTGTATCTGTCTCTCCCTCTCTGTGTTACTGTGTCTGAATATCTGTCTGTGTGTCTCTGTCTCTGTGTCTCTGTCTCTGTCTCTGTGTCTATGACTCTGTGTCTCTGTCTCGGTGTTTCTGTCATTATGTCTCTGTCTCTGTGTCTCTGTCTCTGTGAATCTGTCTCTTTGTTTCTGTCTCTGTGTCTCTGGCCCTGTGTCTCCGTCTCTGTATGTCTGTCTCTCTGACTCTGTCTCTACGTCACTGCCTCTGAATCTCTGTCTCTGTGTCTCTGTCTCTGTGGCTCTGTCTCTGTGTCTCTGTCTCTGTGTCTCTGTCTCTGTGTCTCTGTCTCTGTGTCTGTGTCTCTGTGCCTCTGCCCCTGTTGTTCTGTCTCTGTGTCTCCGTCCCTGTGTCTCTGTCTCTGTCTCTGTGTCTCTGTCTCTGTGTATGTGTCTCTGTGTCTCTGTCTCTGTGTCTCTGTCTCTATGTCCCTGTCCCTCGCTCTCCGTGTCTCTGTCTCTGTGCCTCTGTCTCTGTGTCTATGCCTCTGTCCGCGTGTCTCTGTACCTGTGTCTCCGTCTCTGTGTGTCGGTCTCTGTGTATCTGTCTCTGTGTCTCTGTCTCTGTCTCTGTCACTGTGTCTCTGTCTCTGTGTATCTGTCTCTGTGTATCTGTCTCTGTCTCTGTCTCTGTGTCTCGGTCTCTGTGTCCCTGTCTCTGTGTCTCTGTCCCTGTGTCTCCGTCTCTGTGTATCTGTCTCTCTCTCTCTGTGTCTCCGTCTCTGTGTATCTATCTCTCCCTCTCTGTGTTACTGTGTCTGAATATCTGTCTGTGTGTCTCTGTCTCTGTGTCTCTGTCTCTCTCTCTGTGTCTATGACTCTGTGTCTCTGTCTCGGTGTTTCTGTCATTATGTCTCTGTCTCTGTGTCTCTGTCTCTGTGAATCTGTCTCTTTGTTTCTGTCTCTGTGTCTCTGGCCCTGTGTCTCCGTCTCTGTATGTCTGTCTCTCTGACTCTGTCTCTACGTCACTGCCTCTGAATCTCTGTCTCTGTGTCTCTGTCTCTGTGGCTCTGTCTCTGTGTCTCTGTCTCTGTGTCTCTGTCTCTGTGTCCCTGTCTCTGTGTCCCTGTCTCTGTGTCTCTGTCTCTGTGTCTCTGTCTCTGTGTCTCTGTCTCTGTGTCTCTGTCTCTGTTTCTCTGTCTCTGTGTCTCTGTCTTTGTGTCTCTGTCTCTGTGTCTCTGTCTCTGTGTCTCAGTCTCTGTGTCTCTGTCTCTGTGTCTCTGTCTCTGTGTCTCTGTCTCTGTGTCTCCGTCTCTGTGTCTCTGTCTCTGTGTCTCTGTCTCTGTGTCTCTGTGTCTCTGTCTCTGTGTCTCTGTTTCTGTGTCTCTGTCTCTGTGTCTCTGTCTCTGTGTCTGTGTCTCTGTCTCTGTGTCTCTGTCTCTGTGTCTCTGTCTCTGTGGCTCTGTCTCTGTGTCTCTGTCTCCGTGTCTCTGTCTCTGAGTCTCTGTCTCTGTGGCTCTCTCTCTGCGTCCCTGTCTCCTTGTCTCTATCTCTGTCTCTGTATATCTGCCTCTGTGTCTCCCTCCCTGTGTCACGGTCCCTGTGTTACCGTCTCTGTGTCTCGGCCGCTGTGTCTCACTCTCTGCGTCTCTGTCTCTGTGTCTCTGTCTCCGTGTCTCTGTCTCTGTGTCTCCGCCTCTGTGTCTCTGTCTCTGTGTCTCTGTCCCTGTGTCTCTGTCTCTGTGTCTCTGTCTCTGTATCTCTGTCTCTGTGTCTCTGTCTCTGTGTCCCTGTCTCTGTTTCTCTCTCCCTGTGTCACGGTCTCTGTGTCTCTGTCTCTGCGTCTCTGTGTCTCTGTCTCTGTATCTCTGTCTCTGTGTCTCTGTCTCTGCGTCTCTGTCTCTGTGTCTCTGTCTCTGTGTATCTGTCTCTGTGTATCTGTCTCTGTCTCTGTCTCTGTGTCTCTGTCCCTGGGTCTCGGTCTCTGTGTCCCTGTCTCTGTGTCTCTGTCCCTGTGTCCCCGTCTCTGTGTATCTGTCTCTCTCTCTCCCTGTGTCACGGTCTCTGTGTCTCTTTCTCTGCGTCTCTGTGCCTCTGTCTCTGTATCTCTATCTCTGTGTCTCTGTCTCTGTGCCTCTGTCTCTGTGTCTCTGTCTCTGAGAATCTGTCTCTGTGTTTCTGTCTCTGTGTCTCTGTCCCTGTGTCTCCGTCTCTGTGTCTCTGTCTCTCTCACTTTGTCTCCGTCTCTGTGTCTCTGTCTCTGTGTATCTGTCTCTGTGTCTATGTCTCCGTGTCTCTGTCTCCGTGTCTCTGTCTCTGTGTCTCTGTCTCTGTGCTTCTGTCTCTGTATATCTGTCTCTGTGTCTCTGTCTCTGTGTCTCTGTCTCTGAGTCTCTGTCTCTGAATCTCTGTCTCTGTGTCTCTGCCTCTGTGTCTCTGTCTCTGTGTCACTGTCTCTGTGTCTCTGTCTCTGTGCCTCTGTCTCTGTGTCTCTGTCTCTGTGTCACTGTCTCTGAATCTCTGTCTCTGTGTCCCTGTCTCTGCGTCTCTGTCCCTGTGTCTCCGTCTCCGTGAATACATCTCTGTGTCTCCGTCTCCGTGAATACGTCTATGTGTCTCGGTCTATGTGTCTCTGTCTCTGTGCCTCTGCCTCTGTGTGTATGCCTTTGTCTCTGTCTCTCTGTCTCTGTGTCTCTGCCTCCGTGTCTCTGTCTCTGTGTATCTGCCTCTGTGTCTCTGTCTCTGTGTCTCTGTCTCTATGTCTCTGTCTCTCCTCTCTCTGTCTCTGTCTCTGTGTCCCTGTCTCTGTGTCTATGCCTCTGTCCGTGTGTCTCTGTACCTGTGTCTCCATCTCTGTGTGTCGGTCTCTGTGGCTCTGCCTCTGTGTCTCTGTCCCTGTATCTCCGTCTCTGTGTTTCTCTCTCTGTGTCTCTGTCTCTATGTCCCTGTCTCTGTGTCTCTGTCTCTGTGTCTCTGTCTCTGTGTCTCTGTCTCTGTGTCTCTGTCTCTGTGTCTCTGTCTCTGTGTCTATGCCTCCGTCCGTGTGTCTCTGTACCTCTGTCTCCGTCTCGGTGTGTCGGTCTCTGTGTCTCTGTCTCTGTCTCTGTCACTGTGTCTCTGTCTCTGTGTATCTGTCTCTGTGTATCTGTCTCTGTCTCTGTCTCTGTGTCTCTGTCCCTGGGTCTCGGTCTCTGTGTCCCTGTCTCTGTGTCTCTGTCCCTGTGTCTCCGTCTCTGTGTATCTGTCTCTCTCTCTCTCTGTGTCTCCGTCTCTGTGTATCTGTCTCTCCCTCTCTGTGTTACTGTGTCTGAATATCTGTCTGTGTGTCTCTGTCTCTGTGTCTCTGTCTCTGTCTCTGTGTCTATGACTCTGTGTCTCTGTCTCGGTGTTTCTGTCATTATGTCTCTGTCTCTGTGTCTCTGTCTCTGTGAATCTGTCTCTTTGTTTCTGTCTCTGTGTCCCTGTCAATGTGTCTCTGTCTCTGAGTCTCTGTCCCTGTGCCTCTGTCTCTGTATATCTGTCTCTGTGTCTCTGTCTCTGTGTCTCCGTCACTGTCTCTGTGCCTCTGTCTCTGTGTATCTGTCTCTGTGTCTCTGTCTCTGTGTCTCCGTCACTGTCTCTATGTCTCTGTCTCTGAGTCTCTGTCTCTGAATATCTGTCTCTGTGTCTCTGTCTCTGTGTCTCTGTCTCTGTGTCTCTGTCCCTGTGTCACTGACTCTGAATCTCTGTCTCTGTGTCCTGTCTCTGCGTCTCTGTCCTTATGTCTCCGTCTCCATGAATTGGTCCCTGTGTCTCGGTCTATGTGTCTCTGTCTCTGTACCTCTGCCTCTGTGTCTACGCCTCTGTCTCTGTCTCTCTGTCTCTGTGTCTCTGGCTCCGTGTCTCTGTCTCTGTGTCTCTGTCTCTCTCTCTCTCTGTCTCTCTCTCTCTGTGTCTCTGTCTCTGTGTCCCTGTCTCTGTGTCTATGCCTCTGTCCGTGTATCTCTGTACCTGTGTCTCCGTCTCTGTGTGTCGGTCTCTGGGTCTCTGCCTCTGTGTCTCTGTATCGGTGTCTCTGTCCCTGTGTCTCCGTCTCTGCGTCACTGTCCCTCTGACTCTGTCTCTGTGTCACTGTGTCTCAATCTCTGTCTCTGTGTCTCTGTCTCTGTGTCTCTGTCTCTGTGTCTCTGTCTCTGTGTCTCTGTCTCTGTGTCTCTGTCTCTGTGTCTCTGTCTCTGTGTGTCTGTCTCTGCGTCTCTGTCTCTTTGTCTCTGTCTCTGTATCTGTCTCTGTGTCTACGTCTCTGTTTCTCTCTCCCTGTGTCACGGTCTCTGTGATTCTGTCTCTGCGTCTCTGTGTCTCTGTCTCGATGTCTCTGTCCCTGTGTCTCCGTCTCTGTGTCACTGTCTGTGTATCTGTGTCTCTGTGTTTGTGTCACCGTGTCCCTGTCGCCGTCCCTATGTCTCTGTCTCTGTGTCTCTGTCTCTGTGAATCTGTGTCTGTGTTTCTGTATCTGTGTCTCTGCCCCTGTGTCTCCGTCTCTGTATCTCTGTCCCTCTGACTCTGTCTCTGTGTCACTGTGTCTGAATATCTGTCTCTGTGTCTCTGTCTCTGCGTCTCTGTGTCTCTGTCTCTGTATCTCTGTCTCTGTGTCTCTGTCTCTGTGTCTCTGTCTCCGTGTCTCCGTCCCTGTGTCTCTGTCTCTGTCTCTGTCTCTGTGCCTCTGCCTCTGTGTATCTGTCTCTGTGTCTCTGTCTCCGTGTCTCTGCCCCTCTGTCTCTGTCTCTCTCTCTCTCTGTGTCTCTGTCTCAGTGTCCCTGTCCCTGTATCTCCGTCTCTGTGTTTCTCTCTCTGTGTCTCTGTCTCTGTGTCTCTGTCTCTGTGTCTCTGTCTCTGTGTCTCTGTCTCTGTGTCTCCGTCTCTGTGTCTCTGTCTCTGTGTCTCTGTCCCTGTGTCTCTGTCTCTGTGTCTCTGTCTCTGTATCTCTGTCTCTGTGTCTCTGTCTCTGTGTCCCTGTCTCTGTGTCTCTGTCTCTGTGTCTCTGTCTCTGTGTCCCTGTCTCTGTGTCTCTGTCTCTGTGTCTCTGTCTTTGTGTCTCTGTCTCTGTGTCTCTGTCTCTGTGTCTCTGTCTCTGTGTCTCTGTCTCTGTTTCTCTGTCTCTGTGTCTCTGTCTCTGTGTCTCTGTCTCTGTGTCTCAGTCTCTGTGTCTCTGTCCCTGTGTCACTGACTCTGAATCTCTGTCTCTGTGTCCTGTCTCTGCGTCTCTGTCCCTATGTCTCCGTCTCCATGAATTGGTCCCTGTGTCTCGGTCTATGTGTCTCTGTCTCTGTACCTCTGCCTCTGTGTCTACGCCTCTGTCTCTGTCTCTCTGTCTCTGTGTCTCTGGCTCCGTGTCTCTGTCTCTGTGTCTCTGTCTCTCTCTCTCTCTGTCTCTCTCTCTCTGTGTCTCTGTCTCTGTGTCCCTGTCTCTGTGTCTATGCCTCTGTCCGTGTATCTCTGTACCTGTGTCTCCGTCTCTGTGTGTCGGTCTCTGGGTCTCTGCCTCTGTGTCTCTGTATCGGTGTCTCTGTCCCTGTGTCTCCGTCTCTGCGTCACTGTCCCTCTGACTCTGTCTCTGTGTCACTGTGTCTCAATCTCTGTCTCTGTGTCTCTGTCTCTGTGTCTCTGTCTCTGTGTCTCTGTCTCTGTGTCTCTGTCTCTGTGTCTCTGTCTCTGTGTCTCTGTCTCTGTGTCTCTGTCTCTGTGTGTCTGTCTCTGCGTCTCTGTCTCTTTGTCTCTGTCTCTGTATCTGTCTCTGTGTCTACGTCTCTGTTTCTCTCTCCCTGTGTCACGGTCTCTGTGATTCTGTCTCTGCGTCTCTGTGTCTCTGTCTCGATGTCTCTGTCCCTGTGTCTCCGTCTCTGTGTCACTGTCTGTGTATCTGTGTCTCTGTGTTTGTGTCACCGTGTCCCTGTCGCCGTCCCTATGTCTCTGTCTCTGTGTCTCTGTCTCTGTGAATCTGTGTCTGTGTTTCTGTATCTGTGTCTCTGCCCCTGTGTCTCCGTCTCTGTATCTCTGTCCCTCTGACTCTGTCTCTGTGTCACTGTGTCTGAATATCTGTCTCTGTGTCTCTGTCTCTGCGTCTCTGTGTCTCTGTCTCTGTATCTCTGTCTCTGTGTCTCTGTCTCTGTGTCTCTGTCTCCGTGTCTCCGTCCCTGTGTCTCTGTCTCTGTCTCTGTCTCTGTGCCTCTGCCTCTGTGTATCTGTCTCTGTGTCTCTGTCTCCGTGTCTCTGCCCCTCTGTCTCTGTCTCTCTCTCTCTCTGTGTCTCTGTCTCAGTGTCCCTGTCCCTGTATCTCCGTCTCTGTGTTTCTCTCTCTGTGTCTCTGTCTCTGTGTCTCTGTCTCTGTGTCTCTGTCTCTGTGTCTCTGTCTCTGTGTCTCCGTCTCTGTGTCTCTGTCTCTGTGTCTCTGTCCCTGTGTCTCTGTCTCTGTGTCTCTGTCTCTGTATCTCTGTCTCTGTGTCTCTGTCTCTGTGTCCCTGTCTCTGTGTCTCTGTCTCTGTGTCTCTGTCTCTGTGTCCCTGTCTCTGTGTCTCTGTCTCTGTGTCTCTGTCTTTGTGTCTCTGTCTCTGTGTCTCTGTCTCTGTGTCTCTGTCTCTGTGTCTCTGTCTCTGTTTCTCTGTCTCTGTGTCTCTGTCTCTGTGTCTCTGTCTCTGTGTCTCAGTCTCTGTGTCTCTGTCTCTGTGTCTCTGTCTCTGTGTCTCTGTCTCTGTGTCTCTGTCACCGTGTCTCTGTCTCTGTGTCTCCGTCACTGTCTCTGTGTCTCTGTCTCTGTGTATCTGTCTCTGTGTCTCTGTCTCTGTGTCTGTGTCTCTGTGTCTCTGCCCCTGTTGTTCTGTCTCTGTGTCTCCGTCCCTGTGTCTCTGTCTCTGTCTCTGTGTCTCTGTCTCTGTGTATGTGTCTCTGTCTCTGTGTCTCTGTCTCTATGTCCCTGTCCCTCGCTCTCCGTGTCTCTGTCTCTGTGCCTCTGTCTCTGTGTCTATGCCTCTGTCCGCGTGTCTCGGTACCTGTGTCTCCGTCTCTGTGTGTCGGTCTCTGTGTATCTGTCTCTGTGTCTCTGTCACCGTGTCTCTGTCTCCGCGTCTCTGTCTCGGTGTCTCTGTCTCTGTGTCTCTGTCTCTGTGTCTCTGTCTTTGTGTCTCTGTCTCTGTGTCTCTGTCTCTGTGTCTCTGTCTCTGTGTCTCTGTCTCTGTTTCTCTGTCTCTGTGTCTCTGTCTCTGTGTCTCTGTCTCTGTGTCTCAGTCTCTGTGTCTCTGTCTCTGAGTCTCTGTCTCTGTGCCTCTGTCTCTGTATATCTGCCTCTGTGTCTCTGTCTCTGTGTCTCCGTCACTGTCTCTGTGCCTCTGTCTCTGTGTATCTGTCTCTGTGTCTCTGTCTCTGTGTCTCCGTCACTGTCTCTGTGTTTCTGTCTCTGAGTCTCTGTCCCTGAATCTCTGTCTCTGTGTCTCTGTCTCTGTGTCTCTGTCTCTGTGTCTCTGTCCCTGTGTCACTGACTCTGAATCTCTGTCTCTGTGACCTGTCTCTGCGTCTCTGTCCCTATGTCTCCGTCTCCATGAATTGGTCCCTGTGTCTCGGTCTATGTGTCTCTGTCTCTGTGCCTCTGCCTCTGTGTCTATGCCTCTGTCTCTGTGTCTCTGTCTCTGCGTCTCTGTCTCTGTGTCTCTGTCTCTGTGTTTCTGTCATTATGTCTCTGTCTCTGTGTCCCTGCCTCTGTGTCTCTGTCCCTGTATCTCCGTCTCTGTGTTTCTCTCTCTGTGTCTCTGTCTCTGTGTCCCTGTCTCTGTGTCTCTGTCTCTGTGTCTCTGTCTATGTGTATCTGTCTCTGTGTCTCCGTCTCTGTGTCTATGCCTCCGTCCGTGTGTCTCTGTACCTCTGTCTCCGTCTCGGTGTGTCTGTCTCTGTGTCTCTGTCTCTGTCTCTGTCACTGTGCCTATGTCTCTGTTTCTCTCTCCCTGTGTCACGGTCTCTGTGTCTCTGTCTCTGCGTCTCTGTGTCTCTGTCTCTTTATCTCTTTCTCTGTGTCTCTGTCTTTGTGTCTCTGTCCCTGGGTCTCGGTCTCTGTGTCCCTGTCTCTGTGTCTCTGTCCCTGTGTCCCTGTCTCTGCGTCTCTGTCCCTGTGTCACCGTCTCCGTGAATAGGTCTCTGTGTCTCGGTCTATGTGTCTCTGTCTCTGTGCCTCTGCTTCTGTGTCTATGCCTCTGTCTCTGTCTCTGTGTCTCTGCCTCCGTGTCTCTGTCTCTGTGTATCTGTCTCTGTGTCTCTGTCTCTGTGTCTCTGTCTCGATGTCTCTGTCTCTCTGCCTCTGTCTCTCTCTCTCTCTGTCTCTGTCCCTGTGTCCCTGTCTCTGTGTCTGTGCCTCTGTCCGTGTGTCTCTGTACCTGTGTCTCCGTCTCTGTGTGTCGGTCTCTGTTGCTCTGCCTCTGTGTCTCTGTCCCTGTATCTCCGTCTCTGTGTTTCTCTCTCTGTGTCTCTGTCTCTGTGTCCCTGTCTCTGTGTCTCTTTCTCTGTGTCTCTGTCTCTGTGTATCTGCCTCTGTGTCTCTGTCTCTGTGTCTATGCCTCCGTCCGTGTGTCTCTGTACCTGTGTCTCCGTCTCGGTGTGTCGGTCTCTGTGTCTCTGACTCTGTCTCTGTCACTGTGTCTATGTTTCTGTTTCTCTCTCCCTGTGTCACGGTCTCTGTGTCTCTGTCTCTGCGTCTCTGTGTCTCTGTCTCTGTATCTCTGTCTCTGTGTCTCTGTCTCTGTGTCTCTGTCTCTGTGTCTCTGTCTCTGTGTATCTGCCTCTGTGTATCTGTCTCTGTCTCTGTCTCTGTGTCTCTGTCCCTGGGTCTCGGTCTCTGTGTCCCTGTCTCTGTGTCTCTGTCCCTGTGTCCCCGTCTCTGTGTATCTGTCTCTCTCTCTCTCTGTGCCTCCGTCTCTGTGTATCTGTCTCTCCCTCTCTGTGTCACTGTGTCTGAATATCTGTCTCTGTGTCTCTGTCTCTGTGTCTCTGTCTCTGTCTCTGTCTCTGTCTCTGTCTCTGTCTCTGTGTCTATGTCTCTGTTTCTCTCTCCCTGTGTCACGGTCTCTGTGTCTCTGTCTCTGCGTCTCTGTGCCTCTGTCTCTGTATCTCCGTCTCTGTGTCTCTGTCTCAGTGTCTCTGTCTCTATGTCCATGACTCTGTGTGTCTATCTCTGTGTCTGTCTCTGTGCCTCTGTCTCTGTGTCTCTGTCTCTGAGAATCTGTCTCTGTGTTTCTGTCTCTGTGTCTCTGTCCCTGTGTCTCCGTCTCTGTGTCTCTGTCTTCCTCACTTTGTCTCTGTCTCTGTGTCTCTGTCTCTTTGTATCTGTCTCTGTGTCTCTGCCTCCGTGTCTCTGTCTCCGTGTCTCTGTCTCTGTATTCTCTGTCTCTGTGTCTCTCTCTCTGTGTCTCTGTCTCTGTGTCCCTGTCTCTGTGTCTCCCTCTCTGTGTCTCTCTCTCTGGGTCTCTGTCTCCGTCTCTGTGTCTCGGTCTCTGTGTCTCTGTCCCTGTGTCTCCGTCTCTGTGTCTCTGTCTCCGTCCCTGTGTGTCTGTCTCTGTGTCTCTGTCCCGGTGTCTCCGTCTCTGTGTCTCTGTCTCTGTGTCTCTGTCTCTGTGTCTCTGTCTCTGTGTCTCTGTCTCTGTGTCTCTGTCTCTGTGTCTCTGTCTCT
>CAMAOD020000158.1:0-140000 GCA_945859595.2 Megachile willughbiella
TCCCCCGTCTCTGTCTCTGTCTCTGTCTCTGTCTCTGTCTCTGTCTCTGTCTCTGTCTCTGTCTCTGTCTCTGTCTCTGTCTCTGTCTCTGTCTCTGTCTCTGTCTCTGTCTCTGTCTCTGTCTCTGTCTCTGTCTCTGTCTCTGTCTCTGTCTCTGTCTCTGTCTCTGTCTCTGTCTCTGTCTCTGTCTCTCTCTCTGTCTCTGTCGCTGTCTCTGCCTCTGTCTCAGTCCCTGCGTCTGTCTCTGTCTTTGTCTCCGTCTCTGTCTCTGTCTCTGTCTCTGTCTCTGTCTCTGTGTCTGTCTATATCTCTGTCTCTGTCTCTGTCTCTGTCTCTGTCTCTGTCTCTGTCGCTTTCTCTCCCTCTGTCTCTGTCTCTGTCGCTTTCTCTCCCTCTGTCTCTGTCTCTATCTCCGTCCCTGGCTCTGTCTCTGCCTCTGTCTCCGTCTCTGTCTCTGTCTCTGTCTCTGCCTCTATCTACGTCTCCGTCTCTGTCCCTGGCTCTGTCTCTGTCTCTGTCTCTGTCTCTGTCTCTGTCTCTGTCTCTGTCTCTGTCTCCGTCTCTGTCTCTGTCTCTGTGTCTGTCTCTGTCTCTGTCTCTGTCCCCGTCTCTGTCTCTGTCTCTGTCTCTGTCTCTGTCTCTGTCTCTCTCTCTGTCTCTGTCTCTGTCTCTGTGTCTGTCTCTGTCTCTGTCTCTGTCCCCGTCTCTGTCTCTGTCTCTGTCTCTCTCTCTGTCTCTGTCTCTGTCTCTGTCTCTGTCTCTGTCTCTGTCTCTGTCTCTGTCTCTGTCCCTGTCCCTCTCCCTGTGCCTGTCGCTGTTTCTGTCTCTGTCTCTGTCTAATCCTCTGTCTCTGTCTCTGACCCTGTCCCTCTCCCTGTGCCTGTCGCTGTTTCTGTCTCTGTCTCTGTCTATTCCTCTGTCTCTGTCTCTGTCTATTCCTCTGTCTCTGTCTCTGTCTCCGTCTCTGCCTCTGTCTTTGTCTCTGTCTCGGTCTTTGTCTCCGTCTCTGTCTCTGTCTCTGTCTCTGTCTCTGTGTCTACCTCTGTCTCTGTCTCTGTCTCAGTCTCAGTCTCTTCCTCTGTCTCTGTCTCTGTCTCTGTCTCTGTCTCTGTCTCTGTCTCTGTCTCTGTCTCTGTCTCTGTCTCTGTCTCTGTCTCTGTCTCTGTCTCTGTCTCTGTCTCTCTCTCTGTCTCTGTCTCTGTCCCTGTCTCTGTCTCTGTCTCTGTCTCTGTCTCTGTCTCTGTACCTGTCGCTGTTTCTGTCTCTGTCTCTCTCTATTCCTCTGTCTCTGTCTCTGTCTATTCCTCCGTCTCTGTCTCTGTCTCCGTCTCTGTCGCTGTCTCTCCCTCTGTCTCTGTCTTTGTCTCCGTCTCTGTCTATGTCTCTGTCTCTCTCTCTGTCTCTGTCGCTGTCTCTTCCTCTGTCTCTGTCTCCGTCTCTGTCCCTGGCTCTGTCTCTGCTTCTGTCTCCGTCTCTGTCTCTGTCTCGGTCTTTGTCTCCGTCTCTGTGTCTGTCTATGTCTCTGTCTCTGTCTCCGTCTCTGTCTCTGTCTCTGTCTCTGCCTCTGTCTCTGCCCTGTCTCTATCTCTGTCTCTGTCGCTGTCTCTGCCTCTGTCTCAGTCCCTGCGTCTGTCTCGGTCTTGGTCTCCTTCTCTGTCTCTGTCTCTGTCTCTGTCTCTGTCTCTGTCTCTGTCTCTGTCTCAGTCTCTGTCGCTGTCTCTGTCTCTGTCTGTGTCTCTGTCTCTGTCTCTGTCTCTGTCTCTGTCTCTGTCTCTGTCTCTGTCTCTGTCTCTGTCTCTGTCTCTGTCTCCGTCTCTGTCGCCGTCTCCGTCAGTGTCTCTGTCTCTGTCTCTGTCTCCGTCTCTGTCTCTGTCTCTGTCTCTGTCTCTGTCTCTGTCTCTGTCTCTGTCTCTGTCTCTGTCTCTGTCTCTGTCTCTGTCTCTGTCTCTGTCTCTGTCTCTGTCTCTGTCTCTGTCTCTGTCTCTGTCTCTGTCTCTGTCTCTGTCTCTGTCTCTGTCTCTGTCTCTGTCTCTGTCTCTGTCTCTGCCTCTGTCTCTGCCCTGTCTCTGTCTCTGTCTCTGTCGCTGTCTCTGCCTCTGTCTCAGTCCCTGCGTCTGTCTCGGTCTTGGTCTCCGTCTCTGTCTCTGTCTCTGTCTCTGTCTCTGTCTCTTTCTCTGTCTTTGTCTCTGTCTCAGTCTCTGTCTCTGTCTCTGTCTCTGTCTCTGTCACTGTCTCTGTCTGTGTCTCTGCCTGCGTCTCAGTCTCTGTGTCTGTCTCGGTCTCTGTCTCTGTCTCGGTCTTTGACTCCGTCTCTGTCTCTGTCTCTGTCTCTGTCTCTGTCTCTGTCTCTGTCTCTGTCTCTGTGTCTGTCTCCGTCTCTGTCGCTGTCTCTCCCTCTGTCTCTATCTCTATCTCCGTCCCTGGCTCTGTCTCTGCCTCTGTCTCCGTCTCTGTCTCTGTCTCTGTCTCTGCCACTGTCTCTGTCGCTGTCTCTCCCTCTGTCTCTATCTCTATCTCCGTCCCTGGCTCTGTCTCTGCCTCTGTCTCCGTCTCTGTCTCTGTCTCTGTCTCTGCCACTGTCTCTGCCCTGTCTCTATCTCTGTCTCTGTCGCTGTCTCTGCCTCTGTCTCAGTCCCTGCGTCTGTGTCGGTCTTTGTCTCCGTCTCTGTCTCTGTCTCTGTCTCTGTCTCTGTCTCTGTCTCTGTCTCTGTCTCTGTCTCTGCCTCTGTCTCTGTCTCTGTCTCTGCCTCTGTCTCTGTCTCAGTCTCAGTCTCTGTCTCTGTCTCTGTCTCTTTCTCTGTCTTTGTCTCTGTCTCAGTCTCTGTCTCTGTCTCTGTCTCTGTCTCTGTCACTGTCTCTGTCTGTGTCTCTGCCTGCGTCTCAGTCTCTGTGTCTGTCTCGGTCTCTGTCTCTGTCTCGGTCTTTGACTCCGTCTCTGTCTCTGTCTCTGTCTCTGTCTCTGTCTCTGTCTCTGTCTCTGTCTCTGTCTCTGTCTCTGTCTCCGTCTCTGTCGCTGTCTCTCCCTCTGTCTCTATCTCTATCTCCGTCCCTGGCTCTGTCTCTGCCTCTGTCTCCGTCTCAGTCTCTGTCTCTGTCTCTGCCACTGTCTCTGCCCTGTCTCTATCTCTGTCTCTGTCGCTGTCTCTGCCTCTGTCTCTGTCTCAGTCCCTGCGTCTGTCTCGGTCTTTGTCTCCGTCTCTGTCTCTGTCTCTGTCTCTGTCTCTGTCTCTGTCTCTGTCTCTGTCTCTGCCTCTGTCTCTGTCTCTGTCTCTGTCTCTGCCTCTGTCTCTGTCTCTGCGTCTGTCTCTGTCTCTGTCTCTGTCTCTGCCTCTGTCTCTGTCTCTATCTCTGTCTCTGTCTCTGTCTCTGTCGCTGTCTCTTCCTCTGTCTCTGTCTCCGTCTCTGTCCCTGGCTCTGTCTCTGCCTCTGTCTCCGTCTCTGTCTCTGTCTCGGTCTTTGTCTCCGTCTCTGCTTCTGTCTATGTCTCTGTCTCTGTCTCTGTCTCTGTCTCTGTCTCTGTCTCTGTCGCTGTCTCTCCCTCTGTCTCTGTCTTTGTCTCCGTCTCTGTCTCTGTCGCTGTCTCTATCTCTGTCTCTGCCTCTGTCTCTGTCTCTGTCTCTGTCTCTGTCTCTGTCTCTGTCTCTGTCTCTGTCTCTGTCTCTGTCTCTGTCTCTGTCTCGGTCTCTGTCTCTGTCTCTGTCTCTGTCTCTGTCTCTGTCTCTGTCTCTGTCTCTGTCTCTGTCCCTGTCCCTCTCCCTGTGCCTGTCGCTGTTTCTGTCTCTGTCTCTGTCTCTGACCCTGTACCTCTCCCTGTGCCTGTCGCTGTTTCTGTCTCTGTCTCTGTCTCCGCCTCTGTCGCTGTCTCTGCCTCTGTCTCTGTCTCTGTCTCTGTCTCTGTCTCTGTCTCTGTCTCTGTCTCTGTCTCTGTCTCTGTCTCTGTCTCTGTCTCTGTCTCTGTCTCTGTCTCTGTCTCTGTCTCTGTCTCTGTCTCTGTCTCTGTCTCTGTCTCTGTCTCTGTCTCTGCCTCTGTCTCTGCCCTGTCTCTATCTCTGTCTCTGTCGCTGTCTCTGCCTCTGTCTCAGTCCCTGCGTCTGTCTCGGTCTTGGTCTCCGTCTCTGTCTCTGTCTCTGTCTCTGTCTCTGTCTCTGTCTCTGTCTCTGTCTCTGTCTCTGTCTCTGTCTCTGTCTCTGTCTCTGTCTCTGTCTCTGTCTCTGTCTCCGTCTCTGTCGCTGTCTCTCCCTCTGTCTCTATCTCTAACTCCGTCCCTGGCTCTGTCTCTGCCTCTGTCTCCGTCTCTGTCTCTGTCTCTGTCTCTGCCACTGTCTCTGCCTTGTCTCTAGCTCTGTCTCTGTCGCTGTCTCTGTCTCTGTCTCTGTCTCTGTCTCTGTCTCTGTCTCTGCCTCTGTCTCTGTCTCTGCCTCTGTCTCTGTCTCTGTCTCTGTCTCTGCCTCTGTCTCTGTCTCTATCTCTGTCTCTGTCTCTGTCTCTGTCGCTGTATCTTCCTCTGTCTCTGTCTCCGTCTCTGTCCCTGGCTCTGTCTCTGCCTCTGTCTCCGTCTCTGTCTCTGTCTCGGTCTTTGTCTCCGTCTCTGTTTCTGTCTATGTCTCTGTCTCTGTCTCTGTCTCTGTCTCTGTCTCTGTCTCTGTCGCTGTCTCTCCCTCTGTCTCTGTCTTTGTCTCCGTCTCTGTCTCTGTCGCTGTCTCTATCTCTGTCTCTGCCTCTGTCTCTGTCTCTGTCTCTGTCTCTGTCTCTGTCTCTGTCCCTGTCTCTGTCTCTGTCTCTGTCTGTGTCTCTGCCTCTGTCTCGGTCTTTGCCTCCGTCTCTGTTTCTGTCTCTGTCTCTGTCTCTGTCTCAGTCTCAGTCTCTGCCTCTGTCTCTGTCTCTGTCCCCGTCTCTGTCTCTGTCTCTGTCTCTGTCTCTGTCTCTGTCTCTGTCTCTGTCTCTGTCTCTGTCTCTGTCTCTGTCTCTGTCTCTGTCTCTGTCTCTGTCTCTGTCTCTGTCTCTGTCTCTGTCTCTGTCTCTGTCTCTGTCTCTGTCTCTGTCTCTGTCTCTGTCTCTCTCTCTGTCTCTGTCGCTGTCTCTGCCTCTGTCTCAGTCCCTGCGTCTGTCTCTGTCTTTGTCTCCGTCTCTGTCTCTGTCTCTGTCTCTGTCTCTGTCTCTGTGTCTGTCTATATCTCTGTCTCTGTCTCTGTCTCTGTCTCTGTCTCTGTCTCTGTCGCTTTCTCTCCCTCTGTCTCTGTCTCTGTCGCTTTCTCTCCCTCTGTCTCTGTCTCTATCTCCGTCCCTGGCTCTGTCTCTGCCTCTGTCTCCGTCTCTGTCTCTGTCTCTGTCTCTGCCTCTATCTACGTCTCCGTCTCTGTCCCTGGCTCTGTCTCTGTCTCTGTCTCTGTCTCTGTCTCTGTCTCTGTCTCTGTCTCTGTCTCCGTCTCTGTCTCTGTCTCTGTGTCTGTCTCTGTCTCTGTCTCTGTCCCCGTCTCTGTCTCTGTCTCTGTCTCTGTCTCTGTCTCTGTCTCTCTCTCTGTCTCTGTCTCTGTCTCTGTGTCTGTCTCTGTCTCTGTCTCTGCCCCCGTCTCTGTCTCTGTCTCTGTCTCTGTCTCTGTCTCTCTCTCTGTCTCTGTCTCTGTCTCTGTCTCTGTCTCTGTCTCTGTCTCTGTCTCTGTCTCTGTCCCTGTCCCTCTCCCTGTGCCTGTCGCTGTTTCTGTCTCTGTCTCTGTCTAATCCTCTGTCTCTGTCTCTGACCCTGTCCCTCTCCCTGTGCCTGTCGCTGTTTCTGTCTCTGTCTCTGTCTATTCCTCTGTCTCTGTCTCTGTCTATTCCTCTGTCTCTGTCTCTGTCTCCGTCTCTGCCTCTGTCTTTGTCTCTGTCTCGGTCTTTGTCTCCGTCTCTGTCTCTGTCTCTGTCTCTGTCTCTGTGTCTACCTCTGTCTCTGTCTCTGTCTCAGTCTCAGTCTCTTCCTCTGTCTCTGTCTCTGTCTCTGTCTCTGTCTCTGTCTCTGTCTCTGTCTCTGTCTCTGTCTCTGTCTCTGTCTCTGTCTCTGTCTCTGTCTCTGTCTCTGTCTCTCTCTCTGTCTCTGTCTCTGTCCCTGTCTCTGTCTCTGTCTCTGTCTCTGTCTCTGTCTCTGTACCTGTCGCTGTTTCTGTCTCTGTCTCTCTCTATTCCTCTGTCTCTGTCTCTGTCTATTCCTCCGTCTCTGTCTCTGTCTCCGTCTCTGTCGCTGTCTCTCCCTCTGTCTCTGTCTTTGTCTCCGTCTCTGTCTATGTCTCTGTCTCTCTCTCTGTCTCTGTCGCTGTCTCTTCCTCTGTCTCTGTCTCCGTCTCTGTCCCTGGCTCTGTCTCTGCTTCTGTCTCCGTCTCTGTCTCTGTCTCGGTCTTTGTCTCCGTCTCTGTGTCTGTCTATGTCTCTGTCTCTGTCTCCGTCTCTGTCTCTGTCTCTGTCTCTGCCTCTGTCTCTGCCCTGTCTCTATCTCTGTCTCTGTCGCTGTCTCTGCCTCTGTCTCAGTCCCTGCGTCTGTCTCGGTCTTGGTCTCCTTCTCTGTCTCTGTCTCTGTCTCTGTCTCTGTCTCTGTCTCAGTCTCTGTCGCTGTCTCTGTCTCTGTCTGTGTCTCTGTCTCTGTCTCTGTCTCTGTCTCTGTCTCTGTCTCTGTCTCTGTCTCTGTCTCTGTCTCTGTCTCTGTCTCTGTCTCTGTCTCTGTCTCTGTCTCCGTCTCTGTCGCCGTCTCCGTCAGTGTCTCTGTCTCTGTCTCCGTCTCTGTCTCTGTCTCTGTCTCTGTCTCTGTCTCTGTCTCTGTCTCTGTCTCTGTCTCTGTCTCTGTCTCTGTCTCTGTCTCTGTCTGTGTCTCTGTCTCTGTCTCTGTCTCTGTCTCTGTCTCTGTCTCTGTCTCTGTCTCTGTCTCTGTCTCTGTCTCTGTCTCTGTCTCTGTCTCTGTCTCTGTCTCTGTCTCTGCCTCTGTCTCTGCCCTGTCTCTGTCTCTGTCTCTGTCGCTGTCTCTGCCTCTGTCTCAGTCCCTGCGTCTGTCTCGGTCTTGGTCTCCGTCTCTGTCTCTGTCTCTGTCTCTGTCTCTGTCTCTGTCTCTGTCTCTGTCTCTGTCTCTGTCTCTGTCTCTGTCTCTGCCTCTGTCTCTGCCCTGTCTCTATCTCTGTCTCTGTCGCTGTCTCTGCCTCTGTCTCAGTCCCTGCGTCTGTCTCGGTCTTGGTCTCCGTCTCTGTCTCTGTCTCTGTCTCTGTCTCTGTCTCTGTCTCTGTCTCTGTCTCTGTCTCAGTCTCTGTCGCTGTCTCTGTCGCTGTCTCTGTCTCTGTCTCTGTCTCTGTCTCTGTCTCTGTCTCTGTCTCTGTCTCTGTCTCTGTCTCTGTCTCTGTCTCTGTCTCTGTCTCTGTCTCTGTCTCTGTCTCTGCCTCTGTCTCTGCCCTGTCTCTATCTCTGTCTCTGTCTCTGTCTCTGTCCCCGTCTCTGTCTCTGTCTCTGTCTCTGTCTCTGTCTCTGTCTCTGTCTCTGTCTCTGTCTCTGTCTCTGTCTCTGTCTCTGTCTCTGTCTCTGTCTCTGTCTCTGTCTCTGTCTCTGTCTCTGTCTCTGTCTCTGTCTCTGTCTCTGTCTCTGTCTCTGTCTCTGCCTCCGTCTCTGCCCTGTCTCTATCTCTGTCTCTGTCGCTGTCACTGCCTCTGTCTCAGTCCCTGCGTCTGTCTCGGTCTTGGTCTCCGTCTCTGTCTCTGTCTCTGTCTCTGTCTCTGTCTCTGTCTCAGTCTCTGTCGCTGTCTCTGTCTCTGTCTCTGTCTCTGTCTCTGTCTCTGTCTCTGTCTCTGTCTCTGTCTCTGTCTCTGTCTCTGTCTCTGTCTCTGTCTCTGTCTCTGTCTCTGTCTCTGTCTCTGTCTCTGTCTCTGTCTCTGTCTCTGTCTCTGTCTCTGTCGCTGTCTCTGTCGCTGTCTCTGTCTCTGTCTCTGTCTCTGTCTCTGTCTCTGTCTCTGTCTCTGTCTCTGTCTCTGTCTCTGTCTCTGTCTCTGTCTCTGTCTCTGTCTCTGTCTCTGTCTCTGTCTCTGTCTCTGTCTCTGTCTCTGTCTCTGTCTCTGTCTCTGTCTCTGTCTCTGTCTCTGTCTCTGTCTCTGTCTCTGTCTCTGTCTCTGTCTCTGTCTCTGTCTCTGTCTCTGTCTCTGTCTCTGTCTCTGTCTCTGTCTCTGTCTCTGTCTCTGTCTCTGTCTCTGTCTCTGTCTCTGTCTCTGTCTCTGTCTCTGTCTCTGTCTCTGTCTCTGTCTCTGTCTCTGTCTCTGTCTCTGTCTCTGTCTCTGTCTCTGTCTCTGTCTCTGTCTCTGTCTGTGTCTCTGCCTCTGTCTCGGTCTTTGCCTCCGTCTCTGTTTCTGTCTCTGTCTCTGTCTCTGTCTCTGTCTCAGTCTCAGTCTCTGTCTCTGTCTCTGTCTCTTTCTCTGACTCTGTCTCTGTCCCTGTCCCTCTCCCTGTGCCTGTCGCTGTTTCTGTCTCTGTCTCTGTCTCTGTCTCTGTCTCTGTCTCTGTCTCTGTCTCTGTCTCTGTCTCTGTCTCTGTCTCTGTCTCTGCCTCTGTCTCTGCCCTGTCTCTATCTCTGTCTCTGTCGCTGTCTCTGCCTCTGTCTCAGTCCCTGCGTCTGTCTCGGTCTTGGTCTCCGTCTCTGTCTCTGTCTCTGTCTCTGTCTCTGTCTCTGTCTCTGTCTCAGTCTCTGTCGCTGTCTCTGTCTCTGTCTGTGTCTCTGTCTCTGTCTCTGTCTCTGTCTCTGTCTCTGTCTCTGTCTCTGTCTCTGTCTCTGTCTCCGTCTCTGTCGCCGTCTCCGTCAGTGTCTCTGTCTCTGTCTCTGTCTCTGTCTCTGTCGCTGTCTCTTCCTCTGTCTCTGTCTCCGTCTCTGTCCCTGGCTCTGTCTCTGCCTGTGTCTCTGTCTCTGCCTCCGTCTCTGTCTATGTCTGTGTCTCTGTCTCTGTCTCTGTGTCTATGTCTGTGTGTCTCTGCCTCTGCCTCTTTGTCTCTGTCTCTGCATCTCTGCCTCCGTGCCTATGTGTCTATGTCTCTGTCTCTGTCTCAGTTTCTGTCTCTGTCTCTGTCTCTGTCTCTGTCTCTGTCTCTGTCGCTGTCTCTGTCTCTGTCTCTGTCTTTGTCTCTGTCTCTGTCTCTGTCTCTGTCTCCGTCTCTGTCTCTGTCTCTGTCTCCGTCTCTGTCTCTGTCTCTGTCTCTGTCTCTGTCTCTGTCTCTGTCTCTGTCTCTGTCTCTGTCTCTGTCTCTGTCTCTGTCTCTGTCTCTGTCTCTGTCTCTGTCTCTGTCGCTGTCTCTCCCTCTGTCTCTGTCTTTGTCTCCGTCTCTGTCTCTGTCGCTGTCTCTATCTCTGTCTCTGCCTCTGTCTCTGTCTCTGTCTCTGTCTCTGTCTCTGTCTCTGTCTCTGTCTCTGTCTCTGTCTCTGTCTCTGTCTCTGTCTCGGTCTCTGTCTCTGTCTCTGTCTCTGTCTCTGTCTCTGTCTCTGTCTCTGTCTCTGTCTCTGTCTCTGTCCCTGTCCCTCTCCCTGTGCCTGTCGCTGTTTCTGTCTCTGTCTCTGTCTCTGACCCTGTACCTCTCCCTGTGCCTGTCGCTGTTTCTGTCTCTGTCTCTGTCTCCGCCTCTGTCGCTGTCTCTGCCTCTGTCTCTGTCTCTGTCTCTGTCTCTGTCTCTGTCTCTGTCTCTGTCTCTGTCTCTGTCTCTGTCTCTGTCTCTGTCTCTGTCTCTGTCTCTGTCTCTGTCTCTGTCTCTGTCTCTGTCTCTGTCTCTGTCTCTGTCTCTGTCTCTGCCTCTGTCTCTGCCCTGTCTCTATCTCTGTCTCTGTCGCTGTCTCTGCCTCTGTCTCAGTCCCTGCGTCTGTCTCGGTCTTGGTCTCCGTCTCTGTCTCTGTCTCTGTCTCTGTCTCTGTCTCTGTCTCTGTCTCTGTCTCTGTCTCTGTCTCTGTCTCTGTCTCTGTCTCTGTCTCTGTCTCTGTCTCCGTCTCTGTCGCTGTCTCTCCCTCTGTCTCTATCTCTAACTCCGTCCCTGGCTCTGTCTCTGCCTCTGTCTCCGTCTCTGTCTCTGTCTCTGTCTCTGCCACTGTCTCTGCCTTGTCTCTAGCTCTGTCTCTGTCGCTGTCTCTGTCTCTGTCTCTGTCTCTGTCTCTGTCTCTGTCTCTGCCTCTGTCTCTGTCTCTGCCTCTGTCTCTGTCTCTGTCTCTGTCTCTGCCTCTGTCTCTGTCTCTATCTCTGTCTCTGTCTCTGTCTCTGTCGCTGTATCTTCCTCTGTCTCTGTCTCCGTCTCTGTCCCTGGCTCTGTCTCTGCCTCTGTCTCCGTCTCTGTCTCTGTCTCGGTCTTTGTCTCCGTCTCTGTTTCTGTCTATGTCTCTGTCTCTGTCTCTGTCTCTGTCTCTGTCTCTGTCTCTGTCGCTGTCTCTCCCTCTGTCTCTGTCTTTGTCTCCGTCTCTGTCTCTGTCGCTGTCTCTATCTCTGTCTCTGCCTCTGTCTCTGTCTCTGTCTCTGTCTCTGTCTCTGTCTCTGTCCCTGTCTCTGTCTCTGTCTCTGTCTGTGTCTCTGCCTCTGTCTCGGTCTTTGCCTCCGTCTCTGTTTCTGTCTCTGTCTCTGTCTCTGTCTCAGTCTCAGTCTCTGCCTCTGTCTCTGTCTCTGTCCCCGTCTCTGTCTCTGTCTCTGTCTCTGTCTCTGTCTCTGTCTCTGTCTCTGTCTCTGTCTCTGTCTCTGTCTCTGTCTCTGTCTCTGTCTCTGTCTCTGTCTCTGTCTCTGTCTCTGTCTCTGTCTCTGTCTCTGTCTCTGTCTCTGTCTCTGTCTCTGTCTCTGTCTCTGTCTCTGTCTCTCTCTCTGTCTCTGTCGCTGTCTCTGCCTCTGTCTCAGTCCCTGCGTCTGTCTCTGTCTTTGTCTCCGTCTCTGTCTCTGTCTCTGTCTCTGTCTCTGTCTCTGTGTCTGTCTATATCTCTGTCTCTGTCTCTGTCTCTGTCTCTGTCTCTGTCTCTGTCGCTTTCTCTCCCTCTGTCTCTGTCTCTGTCGCTTTCTCTCCCTCTGTCTCTGTCTCTATCTCCGTCCCTGGCTCTGTCTCTGCCTCTGTCTCCGTCTCTGTCTCTGTCTCTGTCTCTGCCTCTATCTACGTCTCCGTCTCTGTCCCTGGCTCTGTCTCTGTCTCTGTCTCTGTCTCTGTCTCTGTCTCTGTCTCTGTCTCTGTCTCCGTCTCTGTCTCTGTCTCTGTGTCTGTCTCTGTCTCTGTCTCTGTCCCCGTCTCTGTCTCTGTCTCTGTCTCTGTCTCTGTCTCTGTCTCTCTCTCTGTCTCTGTCTCTGTCTCTGTGTCTGTCTCTGTCTCTGTCTCTGCCCCCGTCTCTGTCTCTGTCTCTGTCTCTGTCTCTGTCTCTCTCTCTGTCTCTGTCTCTGTCTCTGTCTCTGTCTCTGTCTCTGTCTCTGTCTCTGTCTCTGTCCCTGTCCCTCTCCCTGTGCCTGTCGCTGTTTCTGTCTCTGTCTCTGTCTAATCCTCTGTCTCTGTCTCTGACCCTGTCCCTCTCCCTGTGCCTGTCGCTGTTTCTGTCTCTGTCTCTGTCTATTCCTCTGTCTCTGTCTCTGTCTATTCCTCTGTCTCTGTCTCTGTCTCCGTCTCTGCCTCTGTCTTTGTCTCTGTCTCGGTCTTTGTCTCCGTCTCTGTCTCTGTCTCTGTCTCTGTCTCTGTGTCTACCTCTGTCTCTGTCTCTGTCTCAGTCTCAGTCTCTTCCTCTGTCTCTGTCTCTGTCTCTGTCTCTGTCTCTGTCTCTGTCTCTGTCTCTGTCTCTGTCTCTGTCTCTGTCTCTGTCTCTGTCTCTGTCTCTGTCTCTGTCTCTCTCTCTGTCTCTGTCTCTGTCCCTGTCTCTGTCTCTGTCTCTGTCTCTGTCTCTGTCTCTGTACCTGTCGCTGTTTCTGTCTCTGTCTCTCTCTATTCCTCTGTCTCTGTCTCTGTCTATTCCTCCGTCTCTGTCTCTGTCTCCGTCTCTGTCGCTGTCTCTCCCTCTGTCTCTGTCTTTGTCTCCGTCTCTGTCTATGTCTCTGTCTCTCTCTCTGTCTCTGTCGCTGTCTCTTCCTCTGTCTCTGTCTCCGTCTCTGTCCCTGGCTCTGTCTCTGCTTCTGTCTCCGTCTCTGTCTCTGTCTCGGTCTTTGTCTCCGTCTCTGTGTCTGTCTATGTCTCTGTCTCTGTCTCCGTCTCTGTCTCTGTCTCTGTCTCTGCCTCTGTCTCTGCCCTGTCTCTATCTCTGTCTCTGTCGCTGTCTCTGCCTCTGTCTCAGTCCCTGCGTCTGTCTCGGTCTTGGTCTCCTTCTCTGTCTCTGTCTCTGTCTCTGTCTCTGTCTCTGTCTCAGTCTCTGTCGCTGTCTCTGTCTCTGTCTGTGTCTCTGTCTCTGTCTCTGTCTCTGTCTCTGTCTCTGTCTCTGTCTCTGTCTCTGTCTCTGTCTCTGTCTCTGTCTCTGTCTCTGTCTCTGTCTCTGTCTCCGTCTCTGTCGCCGTCTCCGTCAGTGTCTCTGTCTCTGTCTCCGTCTCTGTCTCTGTCTCTGTCTCTGTCTCTGTCTCTGTCTCTGTCTCTGTCTCTGTCTCTGTCTCTGTCTCTGTCTCTGTCTCTGTCTGTGTCTCTGTCTCTGTCTCTGTCTCTGTCTCTGTCTCTGTCTCTGTCTCTGTCTCTGTCTCTGTCTCTGTCTCTGTCTCTGTCTCTGTCTCTGTCTCTGTCTCTGTCTCTGCCTCTGTCTCTGCCCTGTCTCTGTCTCTGTCTCTGTCGCTGTCTCTGCCTCTGTCTCAGTCCCTGCGTCTGTCTCGGTCTTGGTCTCCGTCTCTGTCTCTGTCTCTGTCTCTGTCTCTGTCTCTGTCTCTGTCTCTGTCTCTGTCTCTGTCTCTGTCTCTGTCTCTGCCTCTGTCTCTGCCCTGTCTCTATCTCTGTCTCTGTCGCTGTCTCTGCCTCTGTCTCAGTCCCTGCGTCTGTCTCGGTCTTGGTCTCCGTCTCTGTCTCTGTCTCTGTCTCTGTCTCTGTCTCTGTCTCTGTCTCTGTCTCTGTCTCAGTCTCTGTCGCTGTCTCTGTCGCTGTCTCTGTCTCTGTCTCTGTCTCTGTCTCTGTCTCTGTCTCTGTCTCTGTCTCTGTCTCTGTCTCTGTCTCTGTCTCTGTCTCTGTCTCTGTCTCTGTCTCTGTCTCTGCCTCTGTCTCTGCCCTGTCTCTATCTCTGTCTCTGTCTCTGTCTCTGTCCCCGTCTCTGTCTCTGTCTCTGTCTCTGTCTCTGTCTCTGTCTCTGTCTCTGTCTCTGTCTCTGTCTCTGTCTCTGTCTCTGTCTCTGTCTCTGTCTCTGTCTCTGTCTCTGTCTCTGTCTCTGTCTCTGTCTCTGTCTCTGTCTCTGTCTCTGTCTCTGTCTCTGTCTCTGTCTCTGTCTCTGCCTCCGTCTCTGCCCTGTCTCTATCTCTGTCTCTGTCGCTGTCACTGCCTCTGTCTCAGTCCCTGCGTCTGTCTCGGTCTTGGTCTCCGTCTCTGTCTCTGTCTCTGTCTCTGTCTCTGTCTCTGTCTCAGTCTCTGTCGCTGTCTCTGTCTCTGTCTCTGTCTCTGTCTCTGTCTCTGTCTCTGTCTCTGTCTCTGTCTCTGTCTCTGTCTCTGTCTCTGTCTCTGTCTCTGTCTCTGTCTCTGTCTCTGTCTCTGTCTCTGTCTCTGTCTCTGTCTCTGTCTCTGTCTCTGTCGCTGTCTCTGTCGCTGTCTCTGTCTCTGTCTCTGTCTCTGTCTCTGTCTCTGTCTCTGTCTCTGTCTCTGTCTCTGTCTCTGTCTCTGTCTCTGTCTCTGTCTCTGTCTCTGTCTCTGTCTCTGTCTCTGTCTCTGTCTCTGTCTCTGTCTCTGTCTCTGTCTCTGTCTCTGTCTCTGTCTCTGTCTCTGTCTCTGTCTCTGTCTCTGTCTCTGTCTCTGTCTCTGTCTCTGTCTCTGTCTCTGTCTCTGTCTCTGTCTCTGTCTCTGTCTCTGTCTCTGTCTCTGTCTCTGTCTCTGTCTCTGTCTCTGTCTCTGTCTCTGTCTCTGTCTCTGTCTCTGTCTCTGTCTCTGTCTCTGTCTCTGTCTCTGTCTCTGTCTCTGTCTCTGTCTCTGTCTCTGTCTCTGTCTCTGTCTGTGTCTCTGCCTCTGTCTCGGTCTTTGCCTCCGTCTCTGTTTCTGTCTCTGTCTCTGTCTCTGTCTCTGTCTCAGTCTCAGTCTCTGTCTCTGTCTCTGTCTCTTTCTCTGACTCTGTCTCTGTCCCTGTCCCTCTCCCTGTGCCTGTCGCTGTTTCTGTCTCTGTCTCTGTCTCTGTCTCTGTCTCTGTCTCTGTCTCTGTCTCTGTCTCTGTCTCTGTCTCTGTCTCTGTCTCTGCCTCTGTCTCTGCCCTGTCTCTATCTCTGTCTCTGTCGCTGTCTCTGCCTCTGTCTCAGTCCCTGCGTCTGTCTCGGTCTTGGTCTCCGTCTCTGTCTCTGTCTCTGTCTCTGTCTCTGTCTCTGTCTCTGTCTCAGTCTCTGTCGCTGTCTCTGTCTCTGTCTGTGTCTCTGTCTCTGTCTCTGTCTCTGTCTCTGTCTCTGTCTCTGTCTCTGTCTCTGTCTCTGTCTCTGTCTCCGTCTCTGTCGCCGTCTCCGTCAGTGTCTCTGTCTCTGTCTCTGTCTCTGTCTCTGTCGCTGTCTCTTCCTCTGTCTCTGTCTCCGTCTCTGTCCCTGGCTCTGTCTCTGCCTGTGTCTCTGTCTCTGCCTCCGTCTCTGTCTATGTCTGTGTCTCTGTCTCTGTCTCTGTGTCTATGTCTGTGTGTCTCTGCCTCTGCCTCTTTGTCTCTGTCTCTGCATCTCTGCCTCCGTGCCTATGTGTCTATGTCTCTGTCTCTGTCTCAGTTTCTGTCTCTGTCTCTGTCTCTGTCTCTGTCTCTGTCTCTGTCGCTGTCTCTGTCTCTGTCTCTGTCTTTGTCTCTGTCTCTGTCTCTGTCTCTGTCTCCGTCTCTGTCTCTGTCTCTGTCTCCGTCTCTGTCTCTGTCTCTGTCTCTGTCTCTGTCTCTGTCTCTGTCTCTGTCTCTGTCTCTGTCTCTGTCTCTGTCTCTGTCTCTGTCTCTGTCTCTGTCTCTGTCTCTGTCTCTGTCTCGGTCTTTGCCTCCGTCTCTGTTTCTGTCTCTGTCTCTGTCTCTGTCTCTGTCTCAGTCTCAGTCTCTGTCTCTGTCTCTGTCTCTTTCTCTGACTCTGTCTCTGTCCCTGTCCCTCTCCCTGTGCCTGTCGCTGTTTCTGTCTCTGTCTCTGTCTCTGTCTCTGTCTCTGTCTCTGTCTCAGTCTCAGTCTCTGCCTCTGTCTCTGTCTCTGTCCCCGTCTCTGTCTCTGTCTCTGTCTCTGTCTCTGTCTCCGTCTCTGTCTCTGTCTCGGTCTCTGTCTCTGTCTCTGTGTCTGTCTATATCTCTGTCTCTGTCTCTGTCTCTGTCTCTGTCTCTGTCTCTGTCTCTGTCTCTGTCGCTTTCTCTCCCTCTGTCTCTGTCTCTGTCGCTTTCTCTCCCTCTGTCTCTGTCTCTATCTCCGTCCCTGGCTCTGTCTCTGCCTCTGTCTCCGTCTCTGTCTCTGTCTCTGCCTCTATCTCCGTCTCCGTCTCTGTCCCTGGCTCTGTCTCTGCCTCTGTCTCCGTCTCTGTCTCTGTCTCGGTCTTTGTCTCCGTCTCTGTGTCTGTCTATGTCTCTGTCTCTGTGTCTGTCTCTGTCTCTGTCTCTGTCTCTGTCCCCGTCTCTGTCTCTGTCTCTGTCTCTGTCTCTGTCTCTGTCTCTGTCTCTGTCTCTGTCTCTGTCTCTGTCTCTGTCTCTGTCTCTGTCTCTGTCTCTGTCTCTGTCTCTGTCTCTGTCACTGCCTCTGTCTCCGTCTCTGTCTCTGTCTCGGTCTTTGTCTCCGTCTCTGCGTCTTTCTATGTCTCTGTCTCTGTGTCTGTCTCTGTGTCTGTCTATGTCTCTGTCTCTGTCTCTGTCTCTGTCTCTGTCTCTGTCTCTGTCGCTGTCTCTCCCGCTGTCTCTGTCTCGGTCTTTGTCTCCGTCTCTGCTTCTGTCTATGTCTCTGTCTCTGTCTCTGTCTCTGTCTCTGTCTCTGTCTCTGTCGCTGTCTCTCCCGCTGTCTCTGTCTTTGTCTCCGTCTCTGTCTCTGTCGCTGTCTCTATCTCTGTCTCTGCCTCTGTCTCTGTCTCTGTCTCTGTCTCTGTCTCTGTCTCTGTCTCTGTCTCTGTCTCTGTCTCTGTCTCTGTCTCTGTCTCTGTCTCTGTCTCTGTCTCTGTCTCTGTCTCTGTCTCGGTCTCTGTCTCTGTCTCTGTCTCTGTCTCTGTCTCTGTCTCTGTCTCTGTCTCTGTCTCCGTCTCTGTCGCTGTCTCTCCCTCTGTCTCTATCTCTATCTCCGTCCCTGGCTCTGTCTCTGCCTCTGTCTCCGTCTCTGTCTCTGTCTCTGTCTCTGCCACTGTCTCTGCCCTGTCTCTATCTCTGTCTCTGTCGCTGTCTCTGCCTCTGTCTCAGTCCCTGCGTCTGTCTCGGTCTTTGTCTCCGTCTCTGTCTCTGTCTCTGTCTCTGTCTCTGTCTCTGTCTCTGTCTCTGTCTCTGCCTCTGTCTCTGTCTCTGTCTCTGCCTCTGTCTCTGTCTCTGCGTCTGTCTCTGTCTCTGTCTCTGTCTCTGCCTCTGTCTCTGTCTCTATCTCTGTCTCTGTCTCTGTCTCTGTCGCTGTCTCTTCCTCTGTCTCTGTCTCCGTCTCTGTCCCTGGCTCTGTCTCTGCCTCTGTCTCCGTCTCTGTCTCTGTCTCGGTCTTTGTCTCCGTCTCTGCTTCTGTCTATGTCTCTGTCTCTGTCTCTGTCTCTGTCTCTGTCTCTGTCTCTGTCGCTGTCTCTCCCTCTGTCTCTGTCTTTGTCTCCGTCTCTGTCTCTGTCGCTGTCTCTATCTCTGTCTCTGCCTCTGTCTCTGTCTCTGTCTCTGTCTCTGTCTCTGACTCTGTCTCTGTCTCTGTCTCTGTCTCTGTCTCTGTCTCGGTCTCTGTCTCTGTCTCTGTCTCTGTCTCTGTCTCTGTCTCTGTCTCTGTCTCTGTCCCTGTCCCTCTCCCTGTGCCTGTCGCTGTTTCTGTCTCTGTCTCTGTCTCTGACCCTGTCCCTCTCCCTGTGCCTGTCGCTGTTTCTGTCTCTGTCTCTGTCTCCGCCTCTGTCGCTGTCTCTGCCTCTGTCTCTGTCTCTGTCTCTGTCTCTGTCTCTGTCTCTGTCTCTGTCTCTGTCTCTGTCTCTGTCTCTGTCTCTGTCTCTGTCTCTGTCTCTGTCTCTGTCTCTGTCTCTGTCTCTGTCTCTGTCTCTGTCTCTGTCTCTGTCTCTGTCTCTGTCTCTGCCTCTGTCTCTGCCCTGTCTCTATCTCTGTCTCTGTCGCTGTCTCTGCCTCTGTCTCAGTCCCTGCGTCTGTCTCTGTCTCTGTCTCTGTCTCTGTCTCTGTCTCTGTCTCAGTCTCTGTCGATGTCTCTGTCTCTGTCTCTGTCTCTGTCTCTGTCTCTGTCTCTGTCTCTGTCTCTGTCTCTGTCTCTGTCTCTGTCTCTGTCTCTGTCTCTGTCTCTGTCTCTGTCTCTGTCTCTGTCTCTGTCTCTGTCTCTGTCTCTGTCTCTGTCTCTGTCTCTGTCTCTGCCTCTGTCTCTGCCCTGTCTCTATCTCTGTCTCTGTCGCTGTCTCTGCCTCTGTCTCAGTCCCTGCGTCTGTCTCGGTCTTGGTCTCTTTCTCTGTCTCTGTCTCTGTCTCTGTCTCTGTCTCTGTCTCTGTCTCAGTCTCTGTCGCTGTCTCTGTCTCTGTCTGTGTCTCTGTCTCTGTCTCTGTCTCTGTGTCTGTCTCTGTCTCTGTCTCTGTCTCTGTCTCTGTCTCTGTCTCTGTCTCTGTCTCTGTCTCCGTCTCTGTCGCCGTCTCCGTCAGTGTCTCTGTCTCTGTCTCTGTCTCCGTCTCTGTCTCTGTCTCTGTCTCTGTCTCTGTCTCTGTCTCTGTCTCTGTCTCTGTCTCTGTCTCTGTCTCTGTCTCTGTCTCTGTCTCTGTCTCTGTCTCTGTCTCTGTCGCTGTCTCTGTCGCTGTCTCTGTCTCTGTCTCTGTCTCTGTCTCTGTCTCTGTCTCTGTCTCTGTCTCTGTCTCTGTCTCTGTCTCTGTCTCTGTCTCTGTCTCTGTCTCTGTCTCTGTCTCTGTCTCTGTCTCTGTCTCTGTCTCTGTCTCTGTCTCTGTCTCTGTCTCTGTCTCTGTCTCTGTCTCTGTCTCTGTCTCTGTCTCTGTCTCTGTCTCTGTCTCTGTCTCTGTCTCTGTCTCTGTCTCTGTCTCTGTCTCTGTCTCTGTCTCTGTCTCTGTCTCTGTCTCTGTCTCTGTCTCTGTCTCTGTCTCTGTCTCTGTCTCTGTCTCTGTCTCTGTCTCTGTCTCTGTCTCTGTCTCTGTCTCTGTCTCTGTCTCTGTCTCTGTCTCTGTCTCTGTCTCTGTCTCTGTCTGTGTCTCTGCCTCTGTCTCGGTCTTTGCCTCCGTCTCTGTTTCTGTCTCTGTCTCTGTCTCTGTCTCTGTCTCAGTCTCAGTCTCTGTCTCTGTCTCTGTCTCTTTCTCTGACTCTGTCTCTGTCCCTGTCCCTCTCCCTGTGCCTGTCGCTGTTTCTGTCTCTGTCTCTGTCTCTGTCTCTGTCTCTGTCTCTGTCTCTGTCTCTGTCTCTGTCTCTGTCTCTGTCTCTGTCTCTGCCTCTGTCTCTGCCCTGTCTCTATCTCTGTCTCTGTCGCTGTCTCTGCCTCTGTCTCAGTCCCTGCGTCTGTCTCGGTCTTGGTCTCCGTCTCTGTCTCTGTCTCTGTCTCTGTCTCTGTCTCTGTCTCTGTCTCAGTCTCTGTCGCTGTCTCTGTCTCTGTCTGTGTCTCTGTCTCTGTCTCTGTCTCTGTCTCTGTCTCTGTCTCTGTCTCTGTCTCTGTCTCTGTCTCTGTCTCTGTCTCCGTCTCTGTCGCCGTCTCCGTCAGTGTCTCTGTCTCTGTCTCTGTCTCTGTCTCTGTCGCTGTCTCTTCCTCTGTCTCTGTCTCCGTCTCTGTCCCTGGCTCTGTCTCTGCCTGTGTCTCTGTCTCTGCCTCCGTCTCTGTCTATGTCTGTGTCTCTGTCTCTGTCTCTGTGTCTATGTCTGTGTGTCTCTGCCTCTGCCTCTTTGTCTCTGTCTCTGCATCTCTGCCTCCGTGCCTATGTGTCTATGTCTCTGTCTCTGTCTCAGTTTCTGTCTCTGTCTCTGTCTCTGTCTCTGTCTCTGCCTCTGTCGCTGTCTCTGTCTCTGTCTCTGTCTTTGTCTCTGTCTCTGTCTCTGTCTCTGTCTCCGTCTCTGTCTCTGTCTCTGTCTCCGTCTCTGTCTCTGTCTCTGTCTCTGTCTCTGTCTCTGTCTCTGTCTCTGTCTCTGTCTCTGTCTCTGTCTCTGTCTCTGTCTCTGTCTCTGTCTCTGTCTCTGTCTCTGTCTCTGTCTCGGTCTTTGCCTCCGTCTCTGTTTCTGTCTCTGTCTCTGTCTCTGTCTCTGTCTCAGTCTCAGTCTCTGTCTCTGTCTCTGTCTCTTTCTCTGACTCTGTCTCTGTCCCTGTCCCTCTCCCTGTGCCTGTCGCTGTTTCTGTCTCTGTCTCTGTCTCTGTCTCTGTCTCTGTCTCTGTCTCAGTCTCAGTCTCTGCCTCTGTCTCTGTCTCTGTCCCCGTCTCTGTCTCTGTCTCTGTCTCTGTCTCTGTCTCCGTCTCTGTCTCTGTCTCGGTCTCTGTCTCTGTCTCTGTGTCTGTCTATATCTCTGTCTCTGTCTCTGTCTCTGTCTCTGTCTCTGTCTCTGTCTCTGTCTCTGTCGCTTTCTCTCCCTCTGTCTCTGTCTCTGTCGCTTTCTCTCCCTCTGTCTCTGTCTCTATCTCCGTCCCTGGCTCTGTCTCTGCCTCTGTCTCCGTCTCTGTCTCTGTCTCTGCCTCTATCTCCGTCTCCGTCTCTGTCCCTGGCTCTGTCTCTGCCTCTGTCTCCGTCTCTGTCTCTGTCTCGGTCTTTGTCTCCGTCTCTGTGTCTGTCTATGTCTCTGTCTCTGTGTCTGTCTCTGTCTCTGTCTCTGTCTCTGTCCCCGTCTCTGTCTCTGTCTCTGTCTCTGTCTCTGTCTCTGTCTCTGTCTCTGTCTCTGTCTCTGTCTCTGTCTCTGTCTCTGTCTCTGTCTCTGTCTCTGTCTCTGTCTCTGTCTCTGTCACTGCCTCTGTCTCCGTCTCTGTCTCTGTCTCGGTCTTTGTCTCCGTCTCTGCGTCTTTCTATGTCTCTGTCTCTGTGTCTGTCTCTGTGTCTGTCTATGTCTCTGTCTCTGTCTCTGTCTCTGTCTCTGTCTCTGTCTCTGTCGCTGTCTCTCCCGCTGTCTCTGTCTCGGTCTTTGTCTCCGTCTCTGCTTCTGTCTATGTCTCTGTCTCTGTCTCTGTCTCTGTCTCTGTCTCTGTCTCTGTCGCTGTCTCTCCCGCTGTCTCTGTCTTTGTCTCCGTCTCTGTCTCTGTCGCTGTCTCTATCTCTGTCTCTGCCTCTGTCTCTGTCTCTGTCTCTGTCTCTGTCTCTGTCTCTGTCTCTGTCTCTGTCTCTGTCTCTGTCTCTGTCTCTGTCTCTGTCTCTGTCTCTGTCTCTGTCTCTGTCTCGGTCTCTGTCTCTGTCTCTGTCTCTGTCTCTGTCTCTGTCTCTGTCTCTGTCTCCGTCTCTGTCGCTGTCTCTCCCTCTGTCTCTATCTCTATCTCCGTCCCTGGCTCTGTCTCTGCCTCTGTCTCCGTCTCTGTCTCTGTCTCTGTCTCTGCCACTGTCTCTGCCCTGTCTCTATCTCTGTCTCTGTCGCTGTCTCTGCCTCTGTCTCAGTCCCTGCGTCTGTCTCGGTCTTTGTCTCCGTCTCTGTCTCTGTCTCTGTCTCTGTCTCTGTCTCTGTCTCTGTCTCTGTCTCTGCCTCTGTCTCTGTCTCTGTCTCTGCCTCTGTCTCTGTCTCTGCGTCTGTCTCTGTCTCTGTCTCTGTCTCTGCCTCTGTCTCTGTCTCTATCTCTGTCTCTGTCTCTGTCTCTGTCGCTGTCTCTTCCTCTGTCTCTGTCTCCGTCTCTGTCCCTGGCTCTGTCTCTGCCTCTGTCTCCGTCTCTGTCTCTGTCTCGGTCTTTGTCTCCGTCTCTGCTTCTGTCTATGTCTCTGTCTCTGTCTCTGTCTCTGTCTCTGTCTCTGTCTCTGTCGCTGTCTCTCCCTCTGTCTCTGTCTTTGTCTCCGTCTCTGTCTCTGTCGCTGTCTCTATCTCTGTCTCTGCCTCTGTCTCTGTCTCTGTCTCTGTCTCTGTCTCTGACTCTGTCTCTGTCTCTGTCTCTGTCTCTGTCTCTGTCTCTGTCTCTGTCTCGGTCTCTGTCTCTGTCTCTGTCTCTGTCTCTGTCTCTGTCTCTGTCTCTGTCTCTGTCCCTGTCCCTCTCCCTGTGCCTGTCGCTGTTTCTGTCTCTGTCTCTGTCTCTGACCCTGTCCCTCTCCCTGTGCCTGTCGCTGTTTCTGTCTCTGTCTCTGTCTCCGCCTCTGTCGCTGTCTCTGCCTCTGTCTCTGTCTCTGTCTCTGTCTCTGTCTCTGTCTCTGTCTCTGTCTCTGTCTCTGTCTCTGTCTCTGTCTCTGTCTCTGTCTCTGTCTCTGTCTCTGTCTCTGTCTCTGTCTCTGTCTCTGTCTCTGTCTCTGTCTCTGTCTCTGTCTCTGCCTCTGTCTCTGCCCTGTCTCTATCTCTGTCTCTGTCGCTGTCTCTGCCTCTGTCTCAGTCCCTGCGTCTGTCTCTGTCTCTGTCTCTGTCTCTGTCTCTGTCTCTGTCTCAGTCTCTGTCGATGTCTCTGTCTCTGTCTCTGTCTCTGTCTCTGTCTCTGTCTCTGTCTCTGTCTCTGTCTCTGTCTCTGTCTCTGTCTCTGTCTCTGTCTCTGTCTCTGTCTCTGTCTCTGTCTCTGTCTCTGTCTCTGTCTCTGTCTCTGTCTCTGTCTCTGTCTCTGTCTCTGCCTCTGTCTCTGCCCTGTCTCTATCTCTGTCTCTGTCGCTGTCTCTGCCTCTGTCTCAGTCCCTGCGTCTGTCTCGGTCTTGGTCTCTTTCTCTGTCTCTGTCTCTGTCTCTGTCTCTGTCTCTGTCTCTGTCTCAGTCTCTGTCGCTGTCTCTGTCTCTGTCTGTGTCTCTGTCTCTGTCTCTGTCTCTGTCTCTGTCTCTGTCTCTGTCTCTGTCTCTGTCTCTGTCTCTGTCTCTGTCTCTGTCTCTGTCTCCGTCTCTGTCGCCGTCTCCGTCAGTGTCTCTGTCTCTGTCTCTGTCTCCGTCTCTGTCTCTGTCTCTGTCTCTGTCTCTGTCTCTGTCTCTGTCTCTGTCTCTGTCTCTGTCTCTGTCTCTGTCTCTGTCTCTGTCTCCGTCTCTGTCTCTGTCTCTGTCTCCGTCTCTGTCTCTGTCTCTGTCTCTGTCTCTGTCTCTGTCTCTGTCTCTGTCTCTGTCTCTGTCGCTGTCTCTGTCTCTGTCTCTGTCTCTGTCTCTGTCTCTGTCTCTGTCTCTGTCTCTGTCTCTGTCTCTGTCTCTGTCTCTGTCTCTGTCTCTGTCTCTGTCGCTGTCTCTTCCTCTGTCTCTGTCTCCGTCTCTGTCCCTGGCTCTGTCTCTGCCTGTGTCTCTGTCTCTGCCTCCGTCTCTGTCTATGTCTGTGTCTCTGTCTCTGTCTCTGTGTCTATGTCTGTGTGTCTCTGCCTCTGCCTCTTTGTCTCTGTCTCTGCATCTCTGCCTCCGTGCCTATGTGTCTATGTCTCTGTCTCTGTCTCAGTTTCTGTCTCTGTCTCTGTCTCTGTCTCTGTCTCTGTCTCTGTCTCTGTCTCTGTCTCTGTCTCTGTCTCCGTCTCTGTCTCTGTCTCTGTCTCCGTCTCTGTCTCTGTCTCTGTCTCTGTCTCTATCTCTGTCTCTGTCTCTGTCTGTGCCTGCGTCTCAGTCTCTGTGTCTGTCTCGGTCTCTGTCTCCGTCTCTGTCTCTGTCTCTGTCTCTGTCTCTGTCTCTGTCTCTATCTCCGTCTCTGTCTCTGTCTCAGTCTCTGTCTCTGTCTCTGTCTCTGTCTCTGTCTCTGCCACTGTCTCTGTCTCTGTCTCTGCCTGCGTCTCAGTCTCTGTGTCTGTCTCGGTCTCTGTCTCTGTCTCGGTCTTTGCCTCCGTCTCTGTCTCTGTCTCTGCCCTGTCTCTATCTCTGTCTCTGTCGCTGTCTCTGCCTCTGTCTCAGTCCCTGCGTCTGTCTCGGTCTTGGTCTCCGTCTCTGTCTCTGTCTCTGTCTCTGTCTCTGTCTCTGTCTCTGTCTCTGTCTCTGTCTCTGTCTCTGTCTCTGTCTCTGTCTCTGTCTCTGTCTCTGCCTCTGTCTCTGCCCTGTCTCTATCTCTGTCTCTGTCGCTGTCTCTGCCTCTGTCTCAGTCCCTGCGTCTGTCTCGGTCTTGGTCTCCGTCTCTGTCTCTGTCTCTGTCTCTGTCTCTGTCTCTGTCTCTGTCTCTGTCTCTGTCTCTGTCTCTGTCTCTGTCTCTGTCTCTGTCTCTGTCTCTGTCTCTGTCTCTGTCTCTGTCTCCGTCTCTGTCTCTGTCTCTGTCTCCGTCTCTGTCTCTGTCTCTGTCTCTGTCTCTGTCTCTGTCTCTGTCTCTGTCTCTGTCTCTGTCGCTGTCTCTGTCTCTGTCTCTGTCTCTGTCTCTGTCTCTGTCTCTGTCTCTGTCTCTGTCTCTGTCTCAGTCTCTGTCGCTGTCTCTGTCTCTGTCTGTGTCTCTGTCTCTGTCTCTGTCTCTGTCTCTGTCTTTGTCTCTGTCTCTGTCTCTGTCTCTGTCTCTGTCTCTGTCTCTGTCTCCGTCTCTGTCGCCGTCTCCGTCAGTGTCTCTGTCTCTGTCTCTGTCTCCGTCTCTGTCTCTGTCTCTGTCTCTGTCTCTGTCTCTGTCTCTGTCTCTGTCTCTGTCTCTGTCTCTGTCTCTGTCTCTGTCTCTGTCTCCGTCTCTGTCTCTGTCTCTGTCTCCGTCTCTGTCTCTGTCTCTGTCTCTGTCTCTGTCTCTGTCTCTGTCTCTGTCTCTGTCTCTGTCTCTGTCTCTGTCTCCGTCTCTGTCTCTGTCTCTGTCTCCGTCTCTGTCTCTGTCTCTGTCTCTGTCTCTATCTCTGTCTCTGTCTCTGTCTGTGCCTGCGTCTCAGTCTCTGTGTCTGTCTCGGTCTCTGTCTCCGTCTCTGTCCCTGTCTCTGTCTCTGTCTCTGTCTCTGTCTCTATCTCCGTCTCTGTCTCTGTCTCAGTCTCTGTCTCTGTCTCTGTCTCTGTCTCTGCCACTGTCTCTGTCTCTGTCTCTGCCTGCGTCTCAGTCTCTGTGTCTGTCTCGGTCTCTGTCTCTGTCTCGGTCTTTGCCTCCGTCTCTGTCTCTGTCTCTGTCTCTGTCTCTGTCTCTGTCTCAGTCCCTGCGTCTGTCTCGGTCTTGGTCTCCGTCTCTGTCTCTGTCTCTGTCTCTGTCTCTGTCTCTGTCTCTGTCTCTGTCTCTGTCTCTGTCTCTGTCTCAGTCTCTGTCGCTGTCTCTGTCTCTGTCTCTGTCTCTGTCTCTGTCTCTGTCTCTGTCTCTGTCTCTGTCTCTGTCTCTGTCTCTGTCTCTGTCTCTGTCTCTGTCTCTGTCTCTGTCTCTGTCTCTGTCTCTGTCTCTGTCTCTGTCTCTGTCTCTGCCTCTGTCTCTGCCCTGTCTCTATCTCTGTCTCTGTCGCTGTCTCTGCCTCTGTCTCAGTCCCTGCGTCTGTCTCGTTCTTGGTCTCCGTCTCTGTCTCTGTCTCTGTCTCTGTCTCTGTCTCTGTCTCTGTCTCTGTCTCTGTCTCTGTCTCTGTCTCTGTCTCTGCCTCTGTCTCTGCCCTGTCTCTATCTCTGTCTCTGTCGCTGTCTCTGCCTCTGTCTCAGTCCCTGCGTCTGTCTCGGTCTTGGTCTCCGTCTCTGTCTCTGTCTCTGTCTCTGTCTCTGTCTCTGTCTCTGTCTCTGTCTCTGTCTCTGTCTCTGTCTCAGTCTCTGTCGCTGTCTCTGTCTCTGTCTCTGTCTCTGTCTCTGTCTCTGTCTCTGTCTCTGTCTCTGTCTCTGTCTCTGTCTCTGTCTCTGTCTCTGTCTCTGTCTCTGTCTCTGTCTCTGTCTCTGTCTCTGTCTCTGTCTCTGTCTCTGTCTCTGTCTCTGTCTCTGTCTCTGTCTCTGTCTCTGTCTCTGTCTCTGTCTCTGTCTCTGTCTCTGTCTCTGTCTCTGTCTCTGTCTCTGTCTCTGTCTCTGTCTCTGTCTCTGTCTCTGTCTCTGTCTCTGTCTCTGTCTGTGTCTCTGCCTCTGTCTCGGTCTTTGCCTCCGTCTCTGTTTCTGTCTCTGTCTCTGTCTCTGTCTCTGTCTCAGTCTCAGTCTCTGTCTCTGTCTCTGTCTCTTTCTCTGACTCTGTCTCTGTCCCTGTCCCTCTCCCTGTGCCTGTCGCTGTTTCTGTCTCTGTCTCTGTCTCTGACCCTGTCCCTTTCCCTGTGCCTGTCGCTGTTTCTGTCTCTGTCTCTGTCTCCGCCTCTGTCTCTGTCTCTGTCTCTGTCTCTATCTCTGTCTCTTTCGCTGTCCCTGCCTCTGTCTCAGTCCCTGCGTCTGTCTCGGTCTTTGTCTCCGTCTCTGTCTCTGTCTCTGTCTCTGTCTCTGTCTCTGTCTCTGTCTCTGTCTCTGTCTCTGTCTCTGTCTCTGTCTCTGTCTCTGTCTCTGTCTCTGTCTCTGTCTCTGTCTCTGTCTCTGTCTCTGTCTCTGTCTCTGTCTCTGTCTCTGTCTCTGTCTCTGTCTCTGCCTCTGTCTCTGCCCTGTCTCTATCTCTGTCTCTGTCGCTGTCTCTGCCTCTGTCTCAGTCCCTGCGTCTGTCTCGGTCTTGGTCTCCGTCTCTGTCTCTGTCTCTGTCTCTGTCTCTGTCTCTGTCTCTGTCTCTGTCTCTGTCTCAGTCTCTGTCGCTGTCTCTGTCTCTGTCTGTGTCTCTGTCTCTGTCTCTGTCTCTGTCTCTGTCTCTGTCTCTGTCTCTGTCTCTGTCTCTGTCTCTGTCTCTGTCTCTGTCTCCGTCTCTGTCGCCGTCTCCGTCAGTGTCTCTGTCTCTGTCTCTGTCTCTGTCTCTGTCGCTGTCTCTTCCTCTGTCTCTGTCTCCGTCTCTGTCCCTGGCTCTGTCTCTGCCTGTGTCTCTGTCTCTGCCTCCGTCTCTGTCTATGTCTGTGTCTCTGTCTCTGTCTCTGTGTCTATGTCTGTGTGTCTCTGCCTCTGCCTCTTTGTCTCTGTCTCTGCATCTCTGCCTCCGTGCCTATGTGTCTATGTCTCTGTCTCTGTCTCAGTTTCTGTCTCTGTCTCTGTCTCTGTCTCTGTCTCTGTCTCTGTCTCTGTCTCTGTCTCTGTCTCTGTCTCTGTCTCTGTCTCTGTCTCTGTCTCTGTCTCTGTCTCTGTCTCTGTCTCTGTCTCTGTCTCTGTCTCAGTCTCTGTCGCTGTCTCTGTCTCTGTCTCTGTCTCTGTCTCTGTCTCTGTCTCTGTCTCTGTCTCTGTCTCTGTCTCTGTCTCTGTCTCTGTCTCTGTCTCTGTCTCTGTCTCTGTCTCTGTCTCCGTCTCTGTCTCTGTCTCTGTCTCTGTCTCTGTCTCTGTCTCTGTCTCTGTCTCTGCCTCTGTCTCTGCCCTGTCTCTATCTCTGTCTCTGTCGCTGTCTCTGCCTCTGTCTCAGTCCCTGCGTCTGTCTCGGTCTTGGTCTCCGTCTCTGTCTCTGTCTCTGTCTCTGTCTCTGTCTCTGTCTCTATCTCTGTCTCTGTCTCTGTCTCTGCCTGCGTCTCAGTCTCTGTGTCTGTCTCGGTCTCTGTCTCCGTCTCTATCTCTGTCTCTGTCTCTGTCTCTGTCTCTGTCTCTGTCTCTGTCTGTGTCTCTGCCTCTGTCTCGGTCTTTGCCTCCGTCTCTGTTTCTGTCTCTGTCTCTGTCTCTGTCTCTGTCTCAGTCTCAGTCTCTGTCTCTGTCTCTGTCTCTTTCTCTGACTCTGTCTCTGTCCCTGTCCCTCTCCCTGTGCCTGTCGCTGTTTCTGTCTCTGTCTCTGTCTCTGTCTCGGTCTCTGTCTCTGTCTCTGTGTCTGTCTATATCTCTGTCTCTGTCTCTGTCTCTGTCTCTGTCTCTGTCTCTGTCTCTGTCGCTTTCTCTCCCTCTGTCTCTGTCTCTGTCGCTTTCTCTCCCTCTGTCTCTGTCTCTATCTCCGTCCCTGGCTCTGTCTCTGCCTCTGTCTCCGTCTCTGTCTCTGTCTCTGCCTCTATCTCCGTCTCCGTCTCTGTCCCTGGCTCTGTCTCTGCCTCTGTCTCCGTCTCTGTCTCTGTCTCGGTCTTTGTCTCCGTCTCTGTGTCTGTCTATGTCTCTGTCTCTGTGTCTGTCTCTGTCTCTGTCTCTGTCTCTGTCTCTGTCCCCGTCTCTGTCTCTGTCTCTGTCTCTGTCTCTGTCTCTGTCTCTGTCTCTGTCTCTGTCTCTGTCTCTGTCTCTGCCTCTGTCTCTGTCTCTGTCTCTGTCTCTGTCTCTGTCTCTGTCTGTGTCTCTGTCTCTGTCTCTGTCTCTGTCTCTGTCTCTGTCTCTGTCTCTGTCTCTGTCTCTGTCTCTGTCTCTGTCTCTGTCTCTGTCTCTGTCTCTGCCTCTGTCTCCGTCTCTGTCTCTGTCTCGGTCTTTGTCTCCGTCTCTGCGTCTTTCTATGTCTCTGTCTCTGTGTCTGTCTCTGTCTCTGTCTCTGTCTCTGTCTCTGTCCCCGTCTCTGTCTCTGTCTCTGTCTCTGTCTCTGTCTCTGTCTCTGTCTCTGTCTCTGTCTCTGTCTCTGTCTCTGTCTCTGTCTCTGTCTCCGTCTCTGTCTCTGACTCTGTCTCTGTCTCTGTCTCTGTCTCTGTCTCTGTCGCTGTCTCTTCCTCTGTCTCTGTCTCAGTCTCTGTCCCTGGCTCTGTCTCTGCCTCTGTCTCCGTCTCTGTCTCTCTCTCGGGCTTTGTCTCCGTCTCTGTGTCTGTCTATGTCTCTGTCTCTGTCTCTGTCTCTGTCTCTGTCTCTGTCTCTGCCTCTGTCTCCGTCTCTGTCTCTGTCTCGGTCTTTGTCTCCGTCTCTGCGTCTTTCTATGTCTCTGTCTCTGTGTCTGTCTCTGTCTCTGTCTCTGTCTCTGTCCCCGTCTCTGTCTATGTCTCTGTCTCTGTCTCTGTCTCTGTCTCTGTCTCTGTCTCTGTCTCTGTCTCCGTCTCTGTCTCTGTCTTTGTCTGTGTCTCTGTCTCTGTCTCTGTCTCTGTCTCTGTCTCTGTCTCTGTCTCTGTCTCTGTCTCTGTCTCTGTCTCTGTCTCTGTCTCTGTCTCTGTCTCTGTCTCTGTCTCTGTCTCTGTCTCTGTCTCTGTCTCTGTCTCTGTCCCTGTCTCTGTCTCTGTCTCTGTCTGTGTCTCTGCCTCTGTCTCGGTCTTTGCCTCCGTCTCTGTTTCTGTCTCTGTCTCTGTCTCTGTCTCAGTCTCAGTCTCTGCCTCTGTCCCCGTCTCTGTCTCTGTCTCTGTCTCTGTCTCTGTCTCTGTCTCTGTCTCTGTCTCTGTCTCTGTCTCTGTCTCTGTCTCTGTCTCTGTCTCTGTCTCTGTCTCTGTCTCTGTCTCTGTCTCTGTCTCTGTCTCTGTCTCTGTCTCTGTCTCTGTCTCTGTCTCTGTCTCTGTCTCTGTCTCTGTCTCTGTCTCTGTCTCTGTCTCTGTCTCTGTCTCTGTCTCTCTCTCTGTCTCTGTCGCTGTCTCTGCCTCTGTCTCAGTCCCTGCGTCTGTCTCTGTCTTTGTCTCCGTCTCTGTCTCTGTCTCTGTCTCTGTCTCTGTCTCTGTGTCTGTCTATATCTCTGTCTCTGTCTCTGTCTCTGTCTCTGTCTCTGTCTCTGTCGCTTTCTCTCCCTCTGTCTCTGTCTCTGTCGCTTTCTCTCCCTCTGTCTCTGTCTCTATCTCCGTCCCTGGCTCTGTCTCTGCCTCTGTCTCCGTCTCTGTCTCTGTCTCTGTCTCTGCCTCTATCTACGTCTCCGTCTCTGTCCCTGGCTCTGTCTCTGTCTCTGTCTCTGTCTCTGTCTCTGTCTCTGTCTCTGTCTCTGTCTCTGTCTCTGTCTCTGTCTCCGTCTCTGTCTCTGTCTCTGTGTCTGTCTCTGTCTCCGTCTCTGTCCCCGTCTCTGTCTCTGTCTCTGTCTCTGTCTCTGTCTCTCTCTCTGTCTCTGTCTCTGTCTCTGTGTCTGTCTCTGTCTCTGTCTCTGTCCCCGTCTCTGTCTCTGTCTCTGTCTCTGTCTCTGTCTCTGTCTCTCTCTCTGTCTCTGTCTCTGTCTCTGTCTCTGTCTCTGTCTCTGTCTCTGTCTCTGTCTCTGTCCCTGTCCCTCTCCCTGTGCCTGTCGCTGTTTCTGTCTCTGTCTCTGTCTAATCCTCTGTCTCTGTCTCTGACCCTGTCCCTCTCCCTGTGCCTGTCGCTGTTTCTGTCTCTGTCTCTGTCTATTCCACTGTCTCTGTCTCTGTCTATTCCTCTGTCTCTGTCTCTGTCTCCGTCTCTGCCTCTGTCTTTGTCTCTGTCTCGGTCTTTGTCTCCGTCTCTGTCTCTGTCTCTGTCTCTGTCTCTGTGTCTACCTCTGTCTCTGTCTCTGTCTCAGTCTCAGTCTCTTCCTCTGTCTCTGTCTCTGTCTCTGTCTCTGTCTCTGTCTCTGTCTCTGTCTCTGTCTCTGTCTCTGTCTCTGTCTCTGTCTCTGTCTCTGTCTCTGTCTCTCTCTCTGTCTCTGTCTCTGTCCCTGTCTCTGTCTCTGTCTCTGTCTCTGTCTCTGTCTCTGTACCTGTCGCTGTTTCTGTCTCTGTCTCTCTCTATTCCTCTGTCTCTGTCTCTGTCTATTCCTCCGTCTCGGTCTCTGTCTCCGTCTCTGTCTCTGTCTTTGTCTCTGTCTCGGTCTCGGTCTCTGTCTCTGTCTCGGTCTTTGTCTCCGTCTCTGTCTCTGTCTCTGTCGCTGTCTCTCCCTCTGTCTCTGTCTTTGTCTCCGTCTCTGTCTCTGTCTCTGTCTCTCTCTCTGTCTCTGTCGCTGTCTCTTCCTCTGTCTCTGTCTCCGTCTCTGTCCCTGGCTCTGTCTCTGCTTCTGTCTCCGTCTCTGTCTCTGTCTCGGTCTTTGTCTCCGTCTCTGTGTCTGTCTATGTCTCTGTCTCTGTCCCTGTCTCTGTCTCTGTCTCTGTCTCTGTCTCTGTCTCTGTCTCTGTCTCTGTCTCTGTCTCTGTTTCTGTGTCTGTCTCTGTCTCTGTCTCTGTCTCTGTCTCTGTCTCTGTCTCTGTCTCTGTCTCTGTCTCTGTCTCTCTCTCTGTCTCTGTCGCTGTCTCTTCCTCTGTCTCTGTCTCCGTCTCTGTCCCTGGCTCTGTCTCTGCTTCTGTCTCCGTCTCTGTCTCTGTCTCGGTCTTTGTCTCCGTCTCTGTGTCTGTCTATGTCTCTGTCTCTGTCCCTGTCTCTGTCTCTGTCTCTGTCTCTGTCTCTGTCTCTGTCTCTGTCTCTGTCTCTGTCTCTGTTTCTGTGTCTGTCTCTGTCTCTGTCTCTGTCTCTGTCTCTGTCTCTGTCTCTGTCTCTGTCTCTGTCTCTGTCTCTGTCTCTGTCTCTGTCTCTGTCTCTGTCTCTGTCTCTGTCACTGTCTCTGTCTCCGTCCCTGTCCCTCTCCCTGTGCCTGTCGCTGTTTCTGTCTCTGTCTCTGTCTAATCCTCTGTCTCTGTCTATGACCCTGTCCCTCTCCCTGTGCCTGTCGCTGCTTCTGTCTCTGTCTCTGTCTATTCATCTGTCTCTGTCTCTGTCTCCGTCTCTGTCTCTGTCTTTGTCTCTGTCTCAGTCTCTGTCTCTGTCTCTGTCTCTGTCTCTGTCTCTGTCACTGCCTCTGTCTGTGTCTCTGCCTGCGTCTCAGTCTCTGTGTCTGTCTCGGTCTCTGTCTCTGTCTCGGTCTTTGTCTCTGTCTCTGTCTCTGTGTCTGTCTATGTCTCTGTCTCTGTCTCTGTCTCTGTCTCTGTCTCTGTCTCTGTCTCTGTCTCTGTCTCTGTCTCTGTCTCTGTCTCTGTCTCTGTCTCTGTCTCTGTCTCTGTCTCTGTCTCTGTCTCTGTCTCTCTCTCTGTCTCTGTCGCTGTCTCTTCCTCTGTCTCTGTCTCAGTCTCCGTCTCTGTCTCTGTCTCTGTCTCTGTCTCTGTCTCTGTCTCTGTCTCTGTCTCTGTCTCTGTCTCTGTCTCTGTCTCTGTCTCTGTCTCTGTCTCTGTCTCTGTCTCTGTCTCTCTCTCTGTCTCTGTCGCTGTCTCTGCCTCTGTCTCAGTCCCTGCGTCTGTCTCTGTCTTTGTCTCCGTCTCTGTCTCTGTCTCTGTCTCTGTCTCTGTCTCTGTGTCTGTCTATATCTCTGTCTCTGTCTCTGTCTCTGTCTCTGTCTCTGTCTCTGTCGCTTTCTCTCCCTCTGTCTCTGTCTCTGTCGCTTTCTCTCCCTCTGTCTCTGTCTCTATCTCCGTCCCTGGCTCTGTCTCTGCCTCTGTCTCCGTCTCTGTCTCTGTCTCTGTCTCTGCCTCTATCTACGTCTCCGTCTCTGTCCCTGGCTCTGTCTCTGTCTCTGTCTCTGTCTCTGTCTCTGTCTCTGTCTCTGTCTCTGTCTCCGTCTCTGTCTCTGTCTCTGTGTCTGTCTCTGTCTCTGTCTCTGTCCCCGTCTCTGTCTCTGTCTCTGTCTCTGTCTCTGTCTCTCTCTCTGTCTCTGTCTCTGTCTCTGTGTCTGTCTCTGTCTCTGTCTCTGTCCCCGTCTCTGTCTCTGTCTCTGTCTCTGTCTCTGTCTCTGTCTCTGTCTCTCTCTCTGTCTCTGTCTCTGTCTCTGTCTCTGTCTCTGTCTCTGTCTCTGTCTCTGTCTCTGTCCCTGTCCCTCTCCCTGTGCCTGTCGCTGTTTCTGTCTCTGTCTCTGTCTAATCCTCTGTCTCTGTCTCTGACCCTGTCCCTCTCCCTGTGCCTGTCGCTGTTTCTGTCTCTGTCTCTGTCTATTCCTCTGTCTCTGTCTCTGTCTATTCCTCTGTCTCTGTCTCTGTCTCCGTCTCTGCCTCTGTCTTTGTCTCTGTCTCGGTCTTTGTCTCCGTCTCTGTCTCTGTCTCTGTCTCTGTCTCTGTGTCTACCTCTGTCTCTGTCTCTGTCTCAGTCTCAGTCTCTTCCTCTGTCTCTGTCTCTGTCTCTGTCTCTGTCTCTGTCTCTGTCTCTGTCTCTGTCTCTGTCTCTGTCTCTGTCTCTGTCTCTGTCTCTGTCTCTGTCTCTGTCTCTGTCTCTGTCTCTCTCTCTGTCTCTGTCTCTGTCCCTGTCTCTGTCTCTGTCTCTGTCTCTGTCTCTGTCTCTGTCTCTGTCTCTGTACCTGTCGCTGTTTCTGTCTCTGTCTCTCTCTATTCCTCTGTCTCTGTCTCTGTCTATTCCTCCGTCTCTGTCTCTGTCTCCGTCTCTGTCGCTGTCTCTCCCTCTGTCTCTGTCTTTGTCTCCGTCTCTGTCTATGTCTCTGTCTCTCTCTCTGTCTCTGTCGCTGTCTCTTCCTCTGTCTCTGTCTCCGTCTCTGTCCCTGGCTCTGTCTCTGCTTCTGTCTCCGTCTCTGTCTCTGTCTCGGTCTTTGTCTCCGTCTCTGTGTCTGTCTATGTCTCTGTCTCTGTCTCTGTCTCTGTCTCTGTCTCTGTCTCTGTCTCTGTCTCTGTCTCTGTCTCTGTCTCTGTTTCTGTGTCTGTCTCTGTCTCTGTCTCTGTCTCTGTCTCTGTCTCTGTCTCTGTCACCGTCTCTGTCTCTGTCTCTGTCTCTGTCTCTGTCTCTGTCTCTGTCTCTGTCTCTGTCACTGTCTCTGTCCCCGTCCCTGTCCCTCTCCCTGTGCCTGTCGCTGTTTCTGTCTCTGTCTCTGTCTAATCCTCTGTCTCTGTCTATGACCCTGTCCCTCTCCCTGTGCCTGTCGCTGCTTCTGTCTCTGTCTCTGTCTATTCCTCTGTCTCTGTCTCTGTCTCCGTCTCTGTCTCTGTCTTTGTCTCTGTCTCTGTCTCAGTCTCTGTCTCTGTCTCTGTCTCTGTCTCTGTCTCTGTCACTGCCTCTGTCTGTGTCTCTGCCTGCGTCTCAGTCTCTGTGTCTGTCTCGGTCTCTGTCTCTGTCTCGGTCTTTGTCTCTGTCTCTGTCTCTGTCTCTGTCTCTGTCTCTGTCTCTGTCTCTGTCTCTGTCTCTGTCTCTGTCTCTGTCTCTGTCTCTGTCTCTGTCTCTGTCTCTGTCTCTGTCTCTGTCTCTGTCTCTGTCTCTGTCTCTGTCTCTGTCTCTGTCTCTGTCTCTGTCTGTGTCTCTGTCTCTGTCTCTGTCTCTGTCGCTGTCTCTTCCTCTGTCTCTGTCTCAGTCTCTGTCCCTGGCTCTGTCTCTGCCTCTGTCTCCGTCTCTGTCTCTGTCTCGGTCTTTGTCTCCGTCTCTGTGTCTGTCTATGTCTCTGTCTCTGTCTCTGTCTCTGTCGCTGTCTCTCCCTCTGTCTCTGTCTTTGTCTCCGTCTCTGTCTCTGTCTCTGTCTCTGTCTCTGTCTCTGTCTCTGTCTCTGTCTCTGTCGCTGTCTCTGTCTCTGTCTCTGTCTCCGTCTCTGTCTCTGTCTTTGTCTTTGCCTCCGTCTCTGTTTCTGTCTCTGTCTCTGTCTCTGTCTCAGTCTCAGTCTCTGCCTCTGTCTCTGTCTCTGTCCCCGTCTCTGTCTCTGTCTCTGTCTCTGTCTCTGTCTCTGTCTCTGTCTCTGTCTCTGTCTCTGTCTCTGTCTCTGTCTCTGTCTCTGTCTCTGTCTCTGACTCTGTCTCTGTCGCTGTCTCTTCCTCTGTCTCTGTCTCAGTCTCTGTCCCTGGCTCTGTCTCTGCCTCTGTCTGCGTCTCTGTCTCTGTCTCGGCCTTTGTCTCCGTCTCTGTGTCTGTCTATGTCTCTGTCTCTGTCTCTGTCTCTGTCTCTGTCTCTGTCTCTGTCTCTGTCTCTGTCTCTGTGTCTGTCTATATCTCTGTCTCTGTCTCTGTCTCTGTCTCTGTCTCTGTCTCTGTCTCTGTCGCTTTCTCTCCCTCTGTCTCTGTCTCTGTCGCTTTCTCTCCCTCTGTCTCTGTCTCTATCTCCGTCCCTGGCTCTGTCTCTGCCTCTGTCTCCGACTCTGTCTCTGTCTCTGCCTCTATCTCCGTCTCCGTCTCTGTCCCTGGCTCTGTCTCTGCCTCTGTCTCCGTCTCTGTCTCTGTCTCGGTCTTTGTCTCCGACTCTGTGTCTGTCTATGTCTCTGTCTCTGTCTCTGTCTCTGTCTCTGTCTCTGTCTCTGTCTCTGCCTCTGTCTCTGTCTCTGTCTCTGTCTCTGTCTCTGTCTCTGTCTCTGTCTCTGTCGCTGTCTCTCCCTCTGTCTCTGTCTTTGTCTCCGTCTCTGTCTCTGTCTCTGTCTCTGTCTCTGTCTCTGTCCTGTCTCTGTCGCTGTCTCTGTCTCTGTCTCTGTCTCTGTCTCTGTCTCTGTCTCTGTCTCTGTCTCTGTCTCTGTCTCTGTCTCTGTCTCTGTCTCTGTCTCTCTCTCTGTCTCTGTCTCTGTCTCTGTCTCTGTCACTGTCTCTGTCTGTGTCTCTGCCTGCGTCTCAGTCTCTGTGTCTGTCTCGGTCTCTGTCTCTGTCCCGGTCTTTGTCTCTGTCTCTGTCTCTGTCTCTGTCTCTGTCTCTGTCTCTGTCTCTGTCTCTGTCTCTGTCTCTGTCTCTGTCTCTGTCTCTGTCTGTGCCTCTGCCTCTGTCTCGGTCTTTGCCTCCGTCTCTGTCTCTGTCTCTGTCTCTGTCTCTGTCTCAGTCTCAGTCTCTGCCTCTGTCTCTGTCTCTGTCTCAGTCTCAGTCTCTTCCTCTGTCTCTGTCTCTGTCTCTGTCTCTGTCTCTGTCTCTGTCTCTGTCTCTGTCTCTCTCTCTGTCTCTGTCTCTGTCCCTGTCTCTGTCTCTGTCTCTGTCTCTGTCTCTGTCTCCGTACCTGTCGCTGTTTCTGTCTCTGTCTCTGTCTATTCCTCTGTCTCTGTCTCTGTCTCTGTCCCTGTCCCTCTCCCTGTGCCTGTCGCTGTTTCTGTCTCTGTCTCTGTCTAATCCTCTGTCTCTGTCTCTGACCCTGGACCTCTCCCTGTGCCTGTCGCTGTTTCTGTCCCTGTCTCTGTCTATTCTTCTGTCTCTGTCTCTGTCTATTCCTCCGTCTCTGTCTCTGTCTTTGTCTCTGTCTCGGTCTCTATCTCTGTCTCGGCCTTTGTCTCCGTCTCTGTCTCTGTCTCTGTCTCTGTCTCTGTCTCTGTCTCTGTCTCCGTCTCTGTCTCTGTCTCTGTCTCTGTCTCTGTCTCTGTCTCTGTCTCTGTCTCTGTCTCTGTCTCTGTCTCTGTCTCTGTCTCTGTCTCTGTCTCTGTCTCTGTCTCTGTCTCTGTCTCTGTCTCTGTCTCTGTCTCTGTCGCTGTCTCTGCCTCTGTCTCAGTCCCTGCGTCTGTCTCGTTCTTTGTCTCCGTCTCTGTCTCTGTCTCTGTCTCTGTCTCTGTCTCAGTCTCTGTCTTTGTCTCCGTCTGTGTCTCTGTCTCTGTCTCTGGGTCTCTGTCTGTGTGTCTCTGCCTCTGCCTCTTTGTCTCTGTCTCTGCATCTCTGCCTCCGTGCCTATGTCTCTATGTCTCTGTCTCTGTCTCAGTTTCTGTCTCTGTCTCTGTCTCTGTCTCGGTCTTTGTCTCTGTCTCTGTCTCAGTCTCTGTCTCTGTCTCTGCCTCTGTCTCTGTCTCTGTCTCTGTCTCTGTCTCTGCCTCCGTCTCTGTCTCTGTCTCTGCCTCTGTCAATGTCTCTGTCTCTGTCTCCGTTTCTGTGTCTGGCTCTGTCTGCGTTTCTGTGTCTGGCTCTGTCTCCGTTTCTGTGTCTGGCTCTGTCTCCGTTTCTGTGTCTGGCTCTGTCCCTGTCTCTGTCTCCGTCGCCGTCTTCATCTCTGTCTCTGTCTCTGTCTCTGTCTCTGTCTCTGTTTATGTGTCTGTCTCTGTCTCTGTCACTGGGTCTCTGTCTCTGTGTCTCTGCCCCTGTCTCTGTGTCTCTGTCTCTGCATCGCTGTCTCTGTGTGTATGTCTGTGTGCATCTGTCTCTGTGACCCTGTCTCTGCCCTGTGTCTCCATCTCTGTCTCTCTGTCTCTGTGTCTCTGTCTCTGTCTCTGTGTCACTGTCTCTGTCTCTGTCTCTGTCTCTGTCTCTGTGTCTGTCTCTGTCTCTGTCTCTGTCTATGTCTCTGTCTCTGTCTCTGTCTCTGTCTCTGTCTCTGTCTCTGTCTCTGTCTCTGTCCCCGTCTCTGTCCCCGTCTGTGTCTCTGTCTCTGTCTCTGTCTCTGTCTCTGTCTCTGTCTCTGTCTCTGTCTCTGTCTCTGCCTCTGTCTCTGTCTCTGTCTCTGTCTCTGTCTCTGTCTCTGTCTCTGTCGCTGTCTCTGCCTCTGTCTCAGTCCCTGCGTCTGTCTCGTTCTTTGTCTCCGTCTCTGTCTCTGTCTCTGTCTCTGTCTCTGTCTCAGTCTCTGTCTTTGTCTCCGTCTGTGTCTCTGTCTCTGTCTCTGGGTCTCTGTCTGTGTGTCTCTGCCTCTGCCTCTTTGTCTCTGTCTCTGCATCTCTGCCTCCGTGCCTATGTCTCTATGTCTCTGTCTCTGTCTCTGTCTCTGTCTCTGTCCCTGTCCCTCTCGCAGGGCCTGTCTCTGTCTCTGTCTCTGTGTCACTGTCTCTGTCTCTGTCTCTGTCTCTGTCTCTGTGTCTGTCTCTGTCCCCGTCTCTGTCTATGTCTCTGTCTCTGTCTCTGTCTCTGTCTCTGTCTCTGTCTCTGTCTCTGTCTCTGTCCCCGTCTCAGTCCCCGTCTGTGTCTCTGTCTCTGTCTCTGTCTCTGTCTCTGTCTCTGTCTCTGTCTCTGTCTCTGTCTCTGCCTCTGTCTCTGTCTCTGTCTCTGTCTCTGTCTCTGTCTCTGTCTCTGTCGCTGTCTCTGCCTCTGTCTCAGTCCCTGCGTCTGTCTCGTTCTTTGTCTCCGTCTCTGTCTCTGTCTCTGTCTCTGTCTCTGTCTCACTCTCTGTCTTTGTCTCCGTCTGTGTCTCTGTCTCTGTCTCTGGGTCTCTGTCTGTGTGTCTCTGCCTCTGCCTCTTTGTCTCTGTCTCTGCATCTCTGCCTCCGTGCCTATGTCTCTATGTCTCTGTCTCTGTCTCTGTCTCTGTCTCTGTCCCTGTCCCTCTCGCAGGGCCTGTCGCTGTTTCTGTCTCTGTCCCTGTCTCTGTCTCTGTCTCAGTCTCAGTCTCTGCCTCTGTCTCTGTCTCTGTCCCCGTCTCTGTCTCTGTCTCTGTCTCTGTCTCTGTCTCTGTCTCTGTCTCTGTCTCTGTATCTGTCTCTGTCTCTGTCTCTGTCTCTGTCTCTGTCTCTGTCCTGTCTCTGTCTCTGTCTCTGTCTCTGTCTCTGTCTCTGTCTCTGTCTCTGTCTCTGTCTCTGTCTCTGTCTCTGTCTCTGTCTCTATCTCTGTCTCTGTCGCTGTCTCTGACTCTGTCTCAGTCCCTGCGTCTGTCTCTGTCTTTGTCTCCGTCTCTGTCTCTGTCTCTGTCTCTGTCTCTGTCTCTGTCTCTGTCTCTGTCTCTGTCGCTGTCTCTGCCTCTGTCTCAGTCCCTGCGTCTGTCTCGTTCTTTGTCTCCGTCTCTGTCTCTGTCTCTGTCTCTGTCTCTGTCTCTGTCTCTGTCCTGTCTCTGTCTCTGTCTCTGTCTCTGTCTCTGTCTCTGTCTCTGTCTCTGTCTCTGTCTCTGTCTCTGTCTCTGTCTCTGTCTCTATCTCTGTCTCTGTCGCTGTCTCTGACTCTGTCTCAGTCCCTGCGTCTGTCTCTGTCTTTGTCTCCGTCTCTGTCTCTGTCTCTGTCTCTGTCTCTGTCTCTGTGTCTGTCTATATCTCTGTCTCTGTCTCTGTCTCTGTGTCTCTGCCCCTGTCTCTGTGTCTCTGTCTCGGTGACTCTGTCTCTGTGTCTCTTTCCCTGAATCACTGTCTATTTGTCTCTGTCTCTGAGTCTCTGTCCCGGTGTCTGTGTCTCTGTCTCTGTGTCACTGCCACTGCGTCTCTGTCGCTGTGTATCTGTCTCTGCATCGCTGTCTCTGTGTGTATGTCTGTGTGCATCTGTCTCTGTGACCCTGTCTCTGCCCTGTGTCTCCATCTCTGTCTCCCTGTCTCTGTGTCTCTGTCTCTGTCTCTGTGTCACTGTCTCTGTCTCTGTCTCTGTCTCTGTCTCTGTCTCTGTCTCTGTCACTGTCTCTGTCTCTGTCTCTGCCTGCGTCTCAGTCTCTGTGTCTGTCTTGGTCTCTGTCTCTGTCTCGGTCTTTGTCTCCGTCTCTGTCTCCGTCTCTGTCTCTGTCTCTGTCTCTGTCTCTGTCGCTGTCCCTTCCTCTGTCTCTGTCTCAGTCTCTGTCCCTGGCTCTGTCTCTGCCTCTGTCTCCGTCTCTGTCTCTGTCTCGGCCTTTGTCTCTGTCTCTGTCTCTGTCGCTGTCCCTTCCTCTGTCTCTGTCTCAGTCTCTGTCTCTGTCTCTGTCTCTATCTCTGTCTCTGTCTCTGTCTCTGCCTGCGTCTCAGTCTCTGTGTCTGTCTCGGTCTCTGTCTCCGTCTCTGTCTCTGTCTCTGTCTCTGTCTCTGTCTCTGTCTCTGTCTCAGTCTCTGTCTCTGTCTCTGTCTCTGTCTCTGTCTCTGTCTCTGTCTCTGTCACTGTCTCTGTCTCTGTCTCTGCCTGCGTCTCAGTCTCTGTGTCTGTCTCGGTCTCTGTCTCTGTCTCGGTCTTTGTCTCCGTCTCTGTCTCTGTCTCTGTCTCTGTCTCTGTCTCTGTCTCTGTCGCTGTCCCTTCCTCTGTCTCTGTCTCAGTCTCTGTCCCTGGCTCTGTCTCTGCCTCTGTCTCCGTCTCTGTCTCTGTCTCGGCCTTTGTCTCCGTCCCTGTGTCTGTCTATGTCTCTGTCTCTGTGTCTGTCTCGGTCTCTGTCTCTGTCTCTGTCTCTGTGTCTGTCTATATCTCTGTCACTGTCTCTGTCTCTGTCTCTGTCTCTGTCTCTGTCGCTTTCTCTCCCTCTGTCTCTGTCTCTATCTCCGTCCCTGGCTCTGTCTCTGCCTCTGTCTCCGTCTCTGTCTCTGTCTCTGCCTCTATCTCCGTCTCCGTCTCTGTCCCTGGCTCTGTCTCTGCCTCTGTCTCCGTCTCTGTCTCTGTCTCGGTCTTTGTCTCCGTCTCTGTGTCTGTCTATGTCTCTGTCTCTGTCTCTGTCTCTGTCTCTGTCTCTGTCTCTGTCTCTGTCTCTGTCTCTGACTCTGTCTCTGTCTCTGTCTCTGTCTCTCCCTCTGTCTCTGTCTTTGTCTCGGTCTATGCCTCCGTCTCTGTTTCTGTCTCTGTCTCTGTCTCTGTCTCTGTCTCTGTCTCTGTCTCTGTCTCTGTCTCTGTCCCTGTCTCTGTCTCCGTCTCTGTCTCTGTCTCTGTCTCTGTCTCTGTCTCTGTCTCTGTCTCTGTCTCTGTCTCTGTCTCTGTCTCTGTCTCTGTCTCTGTCTCTGTCTCTGTCTCTGTCTCTGTCTCTGTCTCTGTCTCTGTCTCTGTCTCTGTCTCTGTCTCTCTCTGTCCCTGCCTCTGTCTCTGTATGTGTCTCTGCCTCTGTCTCGGTCTTTGCCTCCGTCTCTGTTTCTGTCTCTGTCTCTGTCTCTGTCTCAGTCTCAGTCTCTGCCTCTGTCTCTGTCTCTGTCCCTGTCTCTGTCTCTGTCTCTGTCGCTTTCTCTCCCTCTGTCTCTGTCTCTATCTCCGTCCCTGGCTCTGTCTCTGCCTCTTTCTCCGTCTCTGTCTCTGTCTCTGCCTCTATCTCCGTCTCCGTCTCTGTCCCTGGCTCTGTCTCTGCCTCTGTCTCCGTCTCTGTCTCTGTCTCGGTCTTTGTCTCCGTCTCTGTGTCTGTCTATCTCTCTGTCTCTGTCTCTGTCTCTGTCTCTGTCTCTGTCTCTGTCTCTGTCCTGTCCTGTCTCTGTCTCTGTCTCTGTCTCTGTCTCTGTCTCTGTCTCTGTCTCTGTCTCTGTCTCTGTCTCTGTCTCTGTCCTGTCTCTGTCTCTGTCTCTGTCTCTGTCTCTGTCTCTGTCTCTGTCTCTGTCTCTGTCTCTGTCTCTGTCTCTGTCTCTGTCTCTGTCTCTGTCTCTGTCTCTGTCTCTGTCTCTGTCTCTGTCTCTGTCTCTGTCTCTGTCTCTGTCTCTGTCACTGTCTCTGTCTGTGTCTCTGCCTGCGTCTCAGTCTCTGTGTCTGTATCTGTCTCTGTCTCAGTCTCAGTCTCTTCCTCTGTCTCTGTCTCTGTCTCTGTCTCTGTCTCTGTCTCTGTCTCTGTCTCTGTCTCTCTCTCTGTCTCTGTCTCTGTCCCTGTCTCTGTCTCTGTCTCTGTCTCTGTCTCTGTCTCCGTACCTGTCGCTGTTTCTGTCTCTGTCTCTGTCTATTCCTCTGTCTCTGTCTCTGTCTCTGTCCCTGTCCCTCTCCCTGTGCCTGTCGCTGTTTCTGTCTCTGTCTCTGTCTAATCCTCTGTCTCTGTCTCTGACCCTGTCCCTCTCCCTGTGCCTGTCGCTGTTTCTGTCCCTGTCTCTGTCTGTTCTTCTGTCTCTGTCTCTGTCTATTCCTCCGTCTCTGTCTCTGTCTTTGTCTCTGTCTCGGTCTCTATCTCTGTCTCGGCCTTTGTCTCCGTCTCTGTCTCTGTCTCTGTCTCTGTCTCTGTCTCTGTCTCTGTCTCTGTCTCTGTCTCTGTCTCTGTCTCTGTCTCTGTCTCTGTCTCTGTCTCTGTCTCTGTCTCTATCTCTGTCTCTGCCTCTGTCTCTGTCTCTGTCTCTGTCTCTGTCTCTGTCTCTGTCTCTGTCTCTGTCGCTGTCTCTGCCTCTGTCTCAGTCCCTGCGTCTGTCTCGTTCTTTGTCTCCGTCTCTGTCTCTGTCTCTGTCTCTGTCTCTGTCTCAGTCTCTGTCTTTGTCTCCGTCTGTGTCTCTGTCTCTGTCTCTGGGTCTCTGTCTGTGTGTCTCTGCCTCTGCCTCTTTGTCTCTGTCTCTGCATCTCTGCCTCCGTGCCTATGTCTCTATGTCTCTGTCTCTGTCTCTGTCTCTGTCTCTGTCCCTGTCCCTCTCGCAGGGCCTGTCGCTGTTTCTGTCTCTGTCCCTGTCTCTGTCTCTGTCTCAGTCTCAGTCTCTGCCTCTGTCTCTGTCTCTGTCCCCGTCTCTGTCTCTGTCTCTGTCTCTGTCTCTGTCTCTGTCTCTGTCTCTGTCTCTGTATCTGTCTCTGTCTCTGTCTCTGTCTCTGTCTCTGTCTCTGTCCTGTCTCTGTCTCTGTCTCTGTCTCTGTCTCTGTCTCTGTCTCTGTCTCTGTCTCTGTCTCTGTCTCTGTCTCTGTCTCTGTCTCTATCTCTGTCTCTGTCGCTGTCTCTGACTCTGTCTCAGTCCCTGCGTCTGTCTCTGTCTTTGTCTCCGTCTCTGTGTCTCTGTCTCGGTGACTCTGTCTCTGTGTCTCTTTCCCTGAATCTCTGTCTATTTGTCTCTGTCTCTGAGTCTCTGTCCCGGTGTCTGTGTCTCTGTCTCTGTGTCACTGCCACTGCGTCTCTGTCGCTGTGTATCTGTCTCTGCATCGCTGTCTCTGTGTGTATGTCTGTGTGCATCTGTCTCTGTGACCCTGTCTCTGCCCTGTGTCTCCATCTCTGTCTCCCTGTCTCTGTGTCTCTGTCTCTGTCTCTGTGTCACTGTCTCTGTCTCTGTCTCTGTCTCTGTCTCTGTCTCTGTCTCTGTCTCTGTCACTGTCTCTGTCTCTGTCTCTGCCTGCGTCTCAGCCTCTGTGTCTGTCTTGGTCTCTGTCTCTGTCTCGGTCTTTGTCTCCGTCTCTGTCTCCGTCTCTGTCTCTGTCTCTGTCTCTGTCTCTGTCGCTGTCCCTTCCTCTGTCTCTGTCTCAGTCTCTGTCCCTGGCTCTGTCTCTGCCTCTGTCTCCGTCTCTGTCTCTGTCTCGGCCTTTGTCTCTGTCTCTGTCTCTGTCGCTGTCCCTTCCTCTGTCTCTGTCTCAGTCTCTGTCTCTGTCTCTGTCTCTATCTCTGTCTCTGTCTCTGTCTCTGCCTGCGTCTCAGTCTCTGTGTCTGTCTCGGTCTCTGTCTCCGTCTCTGTCTCTGTCTCTGTCTCTGTCTCTGTCTCTGTCTCTGTCTCAGTCTCTGTCTCTGTCTCTGTCTCTGTCTCTGTCTCTGTCTCTGTCTCTGTCACTGTCTCTGTCTCTGTCTCTGCCTGCGTCTCAGTCTCTGTGTCTGTCTCGGTCTCTGTCTCTGTCTCGGTCTTTGTCTCCGTCTCTGTCTCTGTCTCTGTCTCTGTCTCTGTCTCTGTCTCTGTCGCTGTCCCTTCCTCTGTCTCTGTCTCAGTCTCTGTCCCTGGCTCTGTCTCTGCCTCTGTCTCCGTCTCTGTCTCTGTCTCGGCCTTTGTCTCCGTCCCTGTGTCTGTCTATGTCTCTGTCTCTGTGTCTGTCTCGGTCTCTGTCTCTGTCTCTGTGTCTGTCTATATCTCTGTCACTGTCTCTGTCTCTGTCTCTGTCTCTGTCTCTGTCGCTTTCTCTCCCTCTGTCTCTGTCTCTATCTCCGTCCCTGGCTCTGTCTCTGCCTCTGTCTCCGTCTCTGTCTCTGTCTCTGCCTCTATCTCCGTCTCCGTCTCTGTCCCTGGCTCTGTCTCTGCCTCTGTCTCCGTCTCTGTCTCTGTCTCGGTCTTTGTCTCCGTCTCTGTGTCTGTCTATGTCTCTGTCTCTGTCTCTGTCTCTGTCTCTGTCTCTGTCTCTGTCTCTGTCTCTGACTCTGTCTCTGTCTCTGTCTCTGTCTCTCCCTCTGTCTCTGTCTTTGTCTCGGTCTATGCCTCCGTCTCTGTTTCTGTCTCTGTCTCTGTCTCTGTCTCTGTCTCTGTCTCTGTCTCTGTCTCTGTCTCTGTCCCTGTCTCTGTCTCCGTCTCTGTCTCTGTCTCTGTCTCTGTCTCTGTCTCTGTCTCTGTCTCTGTCTCTGTCTCTGTCTCTGTCTCTGTCTCTGTCTCTGTCTCTGTCTCTGTCTCTGTCTCTGTCTCTGTCTCTGTCTCTGTCTCTGTCTCTGTCTCTGTCTCTGTCTCTGTCTCTGTCTCTGTCTCTGTCTCTCTCTGTCCCTGCCTCTGTCTCTGTATGTGTCTCTGCCTCTGTCTCGGTCTTTGCCTCCGTCTCTGTTTCTGTCTCTGTCTCTGTCTCTGTCTCAGTCTCAGTCTCTGCCTCTGTCTCTGTCTCTGTCCCTGTCTCTGTCTCTGTCTCTGTCGCTTTCTCTCCCTCTGTCTCTGTCTCTATCTCCGTCCCTGGCTCTGTCTCTGCCTCTTTCTCCGTCTCTGTCTCTGTCTCTGCCTCTATCTCCGTCTCCGTCTCTGTCCCTGGCTCTGTCTCTGCCTCTGTCTCCGTCTCTGTCTCTGTCTCGGTCTTTGTCTCCGTCTCTGTGTCTGTCTATCTCTCTGTCTCTGTCTCTGTCTCTGTCTCTGTCTCTGTCTCTGTCTCTGTCCTGTCCTGTCTCTGTCTCTGTCTCTGTCTCTGTCTCTGTCTCTGTCTCTGTCTCTGTCTCTGTCTCTGTCTCTGTCTCTGTCCTGTCTCTGTCTCTGTCTCTGTCTCTGTCTCTGTCTCTGTCTCTGTCTCTGTCTCTGTCTCTGTCTCTGTCTCTGTCTCTGTCTCTGTCTCTGTCTCTGTCTCTGTCTCTGTCTCTGTCTCTGTCTCTGTCTCTGTCTCTGTCTCTGTCTCTGTCTCTGTCTCTGTCACTGTCTCTGTCTGTGTCTCTGCCTGCGTCTCAGTCTCTGTGTCTGTATCTGTCTCTGTCTCAGTCTCAGTCTCTTCCTCTGTCTCTGTCTCTGTCTCTGTCTCTGTCTCTGTCTCTGTCTCTGTCTCTGTCTCTCTCTCTGTCTCTGTCTCTGTCCCTGTCTCTGTCTCTGTCTCTGTCTCTGTCTCTGTCTCCGTACCTGTCGCTGTTTCTGTCTCTGTCTCTGTCTATTCCTCTGTCTCTGTCTCTGTCTCTGTCCCTGTCCCTCTCCCTGTGCCTGTCGCTGTTTCTGTCTCTGTCTCTGTCTAATCCTCTGTCTCTGTCTCTGACCCTGTCCCTCTCCCTGTGCCTGTCGCTGTTTCTGTCCCTGTCTCTGTCTATTCTTCTGTCTCTGTCTCTGTCTATTCCTCCGTCTCTGTCTCTGTCTTTGTCTCTGTCTCGGTCTCTATCTCTGTCTCGGCCTTTGTCTCCGTCTCTGTCTCTGTCTCTGTCTCTGTCTCTGTCTCTGTCTCCGTCTCTGTCTCTGTCTCTGTCTCTGTCTCTGTCTCTGTCTCTGTCTCTGTCTCTGTCTCTGTCTCTGTCTCTGTCTCTGTCTCTGCCTCTGTCTCTGTCTCTGTCTCTGTCTCTGTCTCTGTCTCTGTCTCTGTCGCTGTCTCTGCCTCTGTCTCAGTCCCTGCGTCTGTCTCGTTCTTTGTCTCCGTCTCTGTCTCTGTCTCTGTCTCTGTCTCTGTCTCAGTCTCTGTCTTTGTCTCCGTCTGTGTCTCTGTCTCTGTCTCTGGGTCTCTGTCTGTGTGTCTCTGCCTCTGCCTCTTTGTCTCTGTCTCTGCATCTCTGCCTCCGTGCCTATGTCTCTATGTCTCTGTCTCTGTCTCTGTCTCTGTCTCTGTCCCTGTCCCTCTCGCAGGGCCTGTCGCTGTTTCTGTCTCTGTCCCTGTCTCTGTCTCTGTCTCAGTCTCAGTCTCTGCCTCTGTCTCTGTCTCTGTCCCCGTCTCTGTCTCTGTCTCTGTCTCTGTCTCTGTCTCTGTCTCTGTCTCTGTCTCTGTATCTGTCTCTGTCTCTGTCTCTGTCTCTGTCTCTGTCTCTGTCCTGTCTCTGTCTCTGTCTCTGTCTCTGTCTCTGTCTCTGTCTCTGTCTCTGTCTCTGTCTCTGTCTCTGTCTCTGTCTCTGTCTCCATCTCTGTCTCTGTCGCTGTCTCTGACTCTGTCTCAGTCCCTGCGTCTGTCTCTGTCTTTGTCTCCGTCTCTGTCTCTGTCTCTGTCTCTGTCTCTGTCTCTGTCTCTGTGTCTGTCTATATATCTGTCTCTGTCTCTGTCTCTGTGTCTCTGCCCCTGTCTCTGTGTCTCTGTCTCGGTGACTCTGTCTCTGTGTCTCTTTCCCTGAATCTCTGTCTATTTGTCTCTGTCTCTGAGTCTCTGTCCCGGTGTCTGTGTCTCTGTCTCTGTGTCACTGCCACTGCGTCTCTGTCGCTGTGTATCTGTCTCTGCATCGCTGTCTCTGTGTGTATGTCTGTGTGCATCTGTCTCTGTGACCCTGTCTCTGCCCTGTGTCTCCATCTCTGTCTCCCTGTCTCTGTGTCTCTGTCTCTGTCTCTGTGTCACTGTCTCTGTCTCTGTCTCTGTCTCTGTCTCTGTCTCTGTCTCTGTCACTGTCTCTGTCTCTGTCTCTGCCTGCGTCTCAGTCTCTGTGTCTGTCTTGGTCTCTGTCTCTGTCTCGGTCTTTGTCTCCGTCTCTGTCTCCGTCTCTGTCTCTGTCTCTGTCTCTGTCTCTGTCGCTGTCCCTTCCTCTGTCTCTGTCTCAGTCTCTGTCCCTGGCTCTGTCTCTGCCTCTGTCTCCGTCTCTGTCTCTGTCTCGGCCTTTGTCTCTGTCTCTGTCTCTGTCGCTGTCCCTTCCTCTGTCTCTGTCTCAGTCTCTGTCTCTGTCTCTGTCTCTATCTCTGTCTCTGTCTCTGTCTCTGCCTGCGTCTCAGTCTCTGTGTCTGTCTCGGTCTCTGTCTCCGTCTCTGTCTCTGTCTCTGTCTCTGTCTCTGTCTCTGTCTCTGTCTCTGTCTCAGTCTCTGTCTCTGTCTCTGTCTCTGTCTCTGTCTCTGTCTCTGTCTCTGTCTCTGTCACTGTCTCTGTCTCTGTCTCTGCCTGCGTCTCAGTCTCTGTGTCTGTCTCGGTCTCTGTCTCTGTCTCGGTCTTTGTCTCCGTCTCTGTCTCTGTCTCTGTCTCTGTCTCTGTCTCTGTCTCTGTCTCTGTCGCTGTCCCTTCCTCTGTCTCTGTCTCAGTCTCTGTCCCTGGCTCTGTCTCTGCCTCTGTCTCCGTCTCTGTCTCTGTCTCGGCCTTTGTCTCCGTCCCTGTGTCTGTCTATGTCTCTGTCTCTGTGTCTGTCTCGGTCTCTGTCTCTGTCTCTGTGTCTGTCTATATCTCTGTCACTGTCTCTGTCTCTGTCTCTGTCTCTGTCTCTGTCGCTTTCTCTCCCTCTGTCTCTGTCTCTATCTCCGTCCCTGGCTCTGTCTCTGCCTCTGTCTCCGTCTCTGTCTCTGTCTCTGCCTCTATCTCCGTCTCCGTCTCTGTCCCTGGCTCTGTCTCTGCCTCTGTCTCCGTCTCTGTCTCTGTCTCGGTCTTTGTCTCCGTCTCTGTGTCTGTCTATGTCTCTGTCTCTGTCTCTGTCTCTGTCTCTGTCTCTGTCTCTGTCTCTGACTCTGTCTCTGTCTCTGTCTCTGTCTCTCCCTCTGTCTCTGTCTTTGTCTCGGTCTTTGCCTCCGTCTCTGTTTCTGTCTCTGTCTCTGTCTCTGTCTCTGTCTCTGTCTCTGTCTCTGTCTCTGTCTCTGTCCCTGTCTCTGTCTCCGTCTCTGTCTCTGTCTCTGTCTCTGTCTCTGTCTCTGTCTCTGTCTCTGTCTCTGTCTCTGTCTCTGTCTCTGTCTCTGTCTCTGTCTCTGTCTCTGTCTCTGTCTCTGTCTCTGTCTCTGTCTCTGTCTCTGTCTCTGTCTCTGTCTCTGTCTCTGTCTCTCTCTGTCCCTGCCTCTGTCTCTGTATGTGTCTCTGCCTCTGTCTCGGTCTTTGCCTCCGTCTCTGTTTCTGTCTCTGTCTCTGTCTCTGTCTCAGTCTCAGTCTCTGCCTCTGTCTCTGTCTCTGTCCCTGTCTCTGTCTCTGTCTCTGTCGCTTTCTCTCCCTCTGTCTCTGTCTCTATCTCCGTCCCTGGCTCTGTCTCTGCCTCTTTCTCCGTCTTTGTCTCTGTCTCTGCCTCTATCTCCGTCTCCGTCTCTGTCCCTGGCTCTGTCTCTGCCTCTGTCTCCGTCTCTGTCTCTGTCTCGGTCTTTGTCTCCGTCTCTGTGTCTGTCTATCTCTCTGTCTCTGTCTCTGTCTCTGTCTCTGTCTCTGTCTCTGTCTCTGTCTCTGTCTCTGTCTCTGTCTCTGTCTCTCCCTCTGTCTCTGTCTTTGTCTCCGTCTCTCTCTGTCTCTGTCTCTGTCTCTGTCTCTGTCTCTGTCTCTGTCTCTGTCTCTGTCTCTGTCTCTGTCTCTGTCTCTGTCTCTGTCTCTGTCTCTGTCTCTGTCTCTGTCTCTGTCTCTGTCTCTGTCGCTGTCTCTTCCTCTGTCTCTGCATCAGTCTCTGTCCCTGGCTCTGTCTCTGCCTCTGTCTCCGTCTCTGTCTCTGTCTCTGTCTCTGCCTCTGTCTCTGTCTCTGTCTCTGTCTCTGTCCCTGTCCCTCTCGCAGTGCCTGTCGCTGTTTCTGTCTCTGTCCCTGTCTATTCCTCTGTCTCTGTCTCTGTCTCCGTCTCTGTCTCTGTCTTTGTCTGTGTCTCTGTCTCTGTCTCTGTCTCTGTCTCTGTCTCTGTCTCTGTCTCTGTCTCTGTCTCTGTCTCTGTCGCTGTCTCTCCCTCTGTCTCTGTCTTTGTCTCCGTCTCTGTCTCTGTCTCTGTCTCTGTCTCTGTCGCTGTCGCTGTCTCTGCCTCTGTCTCAGTCCCTGCGTCTGTCTCGTTCTTTGTCTCCGTCTCTGTCTCTGTCTCTGTCTCTGTCTCTGTCTCAGTCTCTGTCTTTGTCTCCGTCTGTGTCTCTGTCTCTGTCTCTGGGTCTCTGTCTGTGTGTCTCTGCCTCTGCCTCTTTGTCTCTGTCTCTGCATCTCTGCCTCCGTGCCTATGTCTCTATGTCTCTGTCTCTGTCTCAGTTTCTGTCTCTGTCTCTGTCTCTGTCTCTGTCTATGTCTCTGTCTCTGTCTCTTTCTCTGTCTCTGTCTCCGTCTCTGTCTCTGTCTCCGTCTCTGTCTCTGTCTCTGTCTCTGTCTCTGTCTCTGTCTCTGTCGCTGTCTCTTCCTCTGTCTCTGCCTCTGTCTCTGTCTCTGTCGCTGTCTCTTCCTCTGTCTCTGCATCAGTCTCTGTCCCTGGCTCTGTCTCTGCCTCTGTCTCCGTCTCTGTCTCTGTCTCTGTCTCTGCCTCTGTCTCTGTCTCTGTCTCTGTCTCTGTCCCTGTCCCTCTCGCAGTGCCTGTCGCTGTTTCTGTCTCTGTCCCTGTCTATTCCTCTGTCTCTGTCTCTGTCTCCGTCTCTGTCTCTGTCTTTGTCTGTGTCTCTGTCTCTGTCTCTGTCTCTGTCTCTGTCTCTGTCTCTGTCTCTGTCTCTGTCTCTGTCTCTGTCGCTGTCTCTCCCTCTGTCTCTGTCTTTGTCTCCGTCTCTGTCTCTGTCTCTGTCTCTGTCTCTGTCGCTGTCGCTGTCTCTGCCTCTGTCTCAGTCCCTGCGTCTGTCTCGTTCTTTGTCTCCGTCTCTGTCTCTGTCTCTGTCTCTGTCTCTGTCTCAGTCTCTGTCTTTGTCTCCGTCTGTGTCTCTGTCTCTGTCTCTGGGTCTCTGTCTGTGTGTCTCTGCCTCTGCCTCTTTGTCTCTGTCTCTGCATCTCTGCCTCCGTGCCTATGTCTCTATGTCTCTGTCTCTGTCTCAGTTTCTGTCTCTGTCTCTGTCTCTGTCTCTGTCTCTGTCTATGTCTCTGTCTCTGTCTCTTTCTCTGTCTCTGTCTCCGTCTCTGTCTCTGTCTCCGTCTCTGTCTCTGTCTCTGTCTCTGTCTCTGTCTCTGTCTCTGTCGCTGTCTCTTCCTCTGTCTCTGCCTCAGTCTCTGTCCCTGGCTCTGTCTCTGCCTCTGTCTCCGTCTCTGTCTCTGTCTCTGTCTCTGCCTCTGTCTCTGTCTCTGTCTCTGTCTCTGTCCCTGTCCCTCTCGCAGGGCCTGTCGCTGTTTCTGTCTCTGTCACTGTCTATTCCTCTGTCTCTGTCTCTGTCTCCGTCTCTGTCTCCGGCTTTGTCTGTGTCTCTCTCTCTGTCTCTGTCTCTGTCTCTGTCGCTGTCTCTCCCTCTGTCTCTGTCTTTGTCTCCGTCTCTGTCTCTGTCTCTGTCTCTGTCTCTGTCTCTGTCGCTGTCTCTGCCTCTGTCTCAGTCCCTGCGTCTGTCTCGTTCTTTGTCTCCGTCTCTGTCTCTGTCTCTGTCTCTGTCTCAGTCTCTGTCTTTGTCTCCGTCTGTGTCTCTGTCTCTGTCTCTGGGTCTCTGTCTGTGTGTCTCTGCCTCTGCCTCTTTGTCTCTGTCTCTGCATCTCTGCCTCCGTGCCTATGTCTCTATGTCTCTGTCTCTGTCTCAGTTTCTGTCTCTGTCTCTGTCTCTGTCTCTGTCTCTGTCTCTGTCTCTGTCTCTGTCTCTTTCTCTGTCTCTGTCTCCGTCTCTGTCTCTGTCTCTGTTTCCGTCTCTGTCTCTGTCTCTGTCTCTGTCTTTGTCTCTGTCTCTGTCTCTGTCTCTGTCGCTGTCTCTGTCTCTGTCTCTGTCTCTGTCTCTGTCTCTGTCTGTGTCTCTGCCTCTGTCTGTGTCTCTGCCTCTGTCTCGGTCTTTGCCTCCGTCTCTGTTTCTGTCTCTGTCTCTGTCTCTGTCTCTGTCTCAGTCTCAGTCTCTGTCTCTGTCTCTGTCTCTGTCTCTGTCTCTGTCGCTGTCTCTCCCTCTGTCTCTGTCTTTGTCTCCGTCTCTGTTTCTGTCTCTGTCTCTGTCTCTGTCTCTGTCTCTGTCTCTGTCTCTGTCTCTGTCTCTGTCTCTGTCTCTGTCTCTGTCTCTGTCTCTGTCTCTGTCTCTGTCTCTGTCGCTTTCTCTCCCTCTGTCTCTGTCTCTATCTCCGTCCCTGGCTCTGTCTCTGCCTCTGTCTCCGTCTCTGTCTCTGTCTCTGCCTCTATCTCCGTCTCCGTCTCTGTCCCTGGCTCTGTCTCTGCCTCTGTCTCCGTCTCTGTCTCTGTCTCGGTCTTTGTCTCCGTCTCTGTGTCTGTCTATGTCTCTGTCTCTGTCTCTGTCTCTGTCTCTGTCTCTGTCTCTGTCTCTGACTCTGTCTCTGTCTCTGTCTCTGTCTCTCCCTCTGTCTCTGTCTTTGTCTCGGTCTATGCCTCCGTCTCTGTTTCTGTCTCTGTCTCTGTCTCTGTCTCTGTCTCTGTCTCTGTCTCTGTCTCTGTCTCTGTCCCTGTCTCTGTCTCCGTCTCTGTCTCTGTCTCTGTCTCTGTCTCTGTCTCTGTCTCTGTCTCTGTCTCTGTCTCAGTCTCAGTCTCTGCCTCTGTCTCTGTCTCTGTCCCTGTCTCTGTCTCTGTCTCTGTCGCTTTCTCTCCCTCTGTCTCTGTCTCTATCTCCGTCCCTGGCTCTGTCTCTGCCTCTTTCTCCGTCTCTGTCTCTGTCTCTGCCTCTATCTCCGTCTCCGTCTCTGTCCCTGGCTCTGTCTCTGCCTCTGTCTCCGTCTCTGTCTCTGTCTCGGTCTTTGTCTCCGTCTCTGTGTCTGTCTATCTCTCTGTCTCTGTCTCTGTCTCTGTCTCTGTCTCTGTCTCTGTCTCTGTCCTGTCCTGTCTCTGTCTCTGTCTCTGTCTCTGTCTCTGTCTCTGTCTCTGTCTCTGTCTCTGTCTCTGTCTCTGTCTCTGTCCTGTCTCTGTCTCTGTCTCTGTCTCTGTCTCTGTCTCCGTCTCTGTCTCTGTCTCTGTCTCTGTCTCTGTCTCTGTCTCTGTCTCTGTCTCTGTCTCTGTCTCTGTCTCTGTCTCTGTCTCTGTCTCTGTCCCTGTCCCTCTCCCTGTGCCTGTCGCTGTTTCTGTCTCTGTCTCTGTCTAATCCTCTGTCTCTGTCTCTGACCCTGTCCCTCTCCCTGTGCCTGTCGCTGTTTCTGTCCCTGTCTCTGTCTATTCTTCTGTCTCTGTCTCTGTCTATTCCTCCGTCTCTGTCTCTGTCTTTGTCTCTGTCTCTGTCTCTGTCTCTGTCTCTGTCTCTGTCTCTGTCTCTGTCTCTGTCTCTGTCTCTCTCTGTCCCTGCCTCTGTCTCTGTATGTGTCTCTGCCTCTGTCTCGGTCTTTGCCTCCGTCTCTGTCTCTGTCTCTGTCTCTGTCTCTGTCTCTGTCTCTGTCTCTGTCTCTGTCTCTGTCTCTGTCTCTGTCTCTGTCTCTGTCTCTCTCTGTCCCTGCCTCTGTCTCTGTATGTGTCTCTGCCTCTGTCTCGGTCTTTGCCTCCGTCTCTGTTTCTGTCTCTGTCTCTGTCTCTGTCTCAGTCTCAGTCTCTGCCTCTGTCTCTGTCTCTGTCCCTGTCTCTGTCTCTGTCTCTGTCGCTTTCTCTCCCTCTGTCTCTGTCTCTATCTCCGTCCCTGGCTCTGTCTCTGCCTCTTTCTCCGTCTCTGTCTCTGTCTCTGCCTCTATCTCCGTCTCCGTCTCTGTCCCTGGCTCTGTCTCTGCCTCTGTCTCCGTCTCTGTCTCTGTCTCGGTCTTTGTCTCCGTCTCTGTGTCTGTCTATCTCTCTGTCTCTGTCTCTGTCTCTGTCTCTGTCTCTGTCTCTGTCTCTGTCCTGTCCTGTCTCTGTCTCTGTCTCTGTCTCTGTCTCTGTCTCTGTCTCTGTCTCTGTCTCTGTCTCTGTCTCTGTCTCTGTCTCTGTCCTGTCTCTGTCTCTGTCTCTGTCTCTGTCTCTGTCTCTGTCTCTGTCTCTGTCTCTGTCTCTGTCTCTGTCTCTGTCTCTGTCTCTGTCTCTGTCTCTGTCTCTGTCTCTGTCTCTGTCTCTGTCTCTGTCTCTGTCTCTGTCTCTGTCTCTGTCACTGTCTCTGTCTGTGTCTCTGCCTGCGTCTCAGTCTCTGTGTCTGTATCTGTCTCTGTCTCAGTCTCAGTCTCTTCCTCTGTCTCTGTCTCTGTCTCTGTCTCTGTCTCTGTCTCTGTCTCTGTCTCTGTCTCTCTCTCTGTCTCTGTCTCTGTCCCTGTCTCTGTCTCTGTCTCTGTCTCTGTCTCTGTCTCCGTACCTGTCGCTGTTTCTGTCTCTGTCTCTGTCTATTCCTCTGTCTCTGTCTCTGTCTCTGTCCCTGTCCCTCTCCCTGTGCCTGTCGCTGTTTCTGTCTCTGTCTCTGTCTAATCCTCTGTCTCTGTCTCTGACCCTGTCCCTCTCCCTGTGCCTGTCGCTGTTTCTGTCCCTGTCTCTGTCTATTCTTCTGTCTCTGTCTCTGTCTATTCCTCCGTCTCTGTCTCTGTCTTTGTCTCTGTCTCGGTCTCTATCTCTGTCTCGGCCTTTGTCTCCGTCTCTGTCTCTGTCTCTGTCTCTGTCTCTGTCTCTGTCTCCGTCTCTGTCTCTGTCTCTGTCTCTGTCTCTGTCTCTGTCTCTGTCTCTGTCTCTGTCTCTGTCTCTGTCTCTGTCTCTGTCTCTGCCTCTGTCTCTGTCTCTGTCTCTGTCTCTGTCTCTGTCTCTGTCTCTGTCTCTGTCGCTGTCTCTGCCTCTGTCTCGGTCCCTGCGTCTGTCTCGTTCTTTGTCTCCGTCTCTGTCTCTGTCTCTGTCTCTGTCTCTGTCTCAGTCTCTGTCTTTGTCTCCGTCTGTGTCTCTGTCTCTGTCTCTGGGTCTCTGTCTGTGTGTCTCTGCCTCTGCCTCTTTGTCTCTGTCTCTGCATCTCTGCCTCCGTGCCTATGTCTCTATGTCTCTGTCTCTGTCTCTGTCTCTGTCTCTGTCCCTGTCCCTCTCGCAGGGCCTGTCGCTGTTTCTGTCTCTGTCCCTGTCTCTGTCTCTGTCTCAGTCTCAGTCTCTGCCTCTGTCTCTGTCTCTGTCCCCGTCTCTGTCTCTGTCTCTGTCTCTGTCTCTGTCTCTGTCTCTGTCTCTGTCTCTGTATCTGTCTCTGTCTCTGTCTCTGTCTCTGTCTCTGTCTCTGTCCTGTCTCTGTCTCTGTCTCTGTCTCTGTCTCTGTCTCTGTCTCTGTCTCTGTCTCTGTCTCTGTCTCTGTCTCTGTCTCTGTCTCCATCTCTGTCTCTGTCGCTGTCTCTGACTCTGTCTCAGTCCCTGCGTCTGTCTCTGTCTTTGTCTCCGTCTCTGTCTCTGTCTCTGTCTCTGTCTCTGTCTCTGTCTCTGTGTCTGTCTATATCTCTGTCTCTGTCTCTGTCTCTGTGTCTCTGCCCCTGTCTCTGTGTCTCTGTCTCGGTGACTCTGTCTCTGTGTCTCTTTCCCTGAATCTCTGTCTATTTGTCTCTGTCTCTGAGTCTCTGTCCCGGTGTCTGTGTCTCTGTCTCTGTGTCACTGCCACTGCGTCTCTGTCGCTGTGTATCTGTCTCTGCATCGCTGTCTCTGTGTGTATGTCTGTGTGCATCTGTCTCTGTGACCCTGTCTCTGCCCTGTGTCTCCATCTCTGTCTCCCTGTCTCTGTGTCTCTGTCTCTGTCTCTGTGTCACTGTCTCTGTCTCTGTCTCTGTCTCTGTCTCTGTCTCTGTCTCTGTCACTGTCTCTGTCTCTGTCTCTGCCTGCGTCTCAGTCTCTGTGTCTGTCTTGGTCTCTGTCTCTGTCTCGGTCTTTGTCTCCGTCTCTGTCTCCGTCTCTGTCTCTGTCTCTGTCTCTGTCTCTGTCGCTGTCCCTTCCTCTGTCTCTGTCTCAGTCTCTGTCCCTGGCTCTGTCTCTGCCTCTGTCTCCGTCTCTGTCTCTGTCTCGGCCTTTGTCTCTGTCTCTGTCTCTGTCGCTGTCCCTTCCTCTGTCTCTGTCTCAGTCTCTGTCTCTGTCTCTGTCTCTATCTCTGTCTCTGTCTCTGTCTCTGCCTGCGTCTCAGTCTCTGTGTCTGTCTCGGTCTCTGTCTCCGTCTCTGTCTCTGTCTCTGTCTCTGTCTCTGTCTCTGTCTCAGTCTCTGTCTCTGTCTCTGTCTCTGTCTCTGTCTCTGTCTCTGTCTCTGTCTCTGTCACTGTCTCTGTCTCTGTCTCTGCCTGCGTCTCAGTCTCTGTGTCTGTCTCGGTCTCTGTCTCTGTCTCGGTCTTTGTCTCCGTCTCTGTCTCTGTCTCTGTCTCTGTCTCTGTCTCTGTCTCTGTCTCTGTCGCTGTCCCTTCCTCTGTCTCTGTCTCAGTCTCTGTCCCTGGCTCTGTCTCTGCCTCTGTCTCCGTCTCTGTCTCTGTCTCGGCCTTTGTCTCCGTCCCTGTGTCTGTCTATGTCTCTGTCTCTGTGTCTGTCTCGGTCTCTGTCTCTGTCTCTGTGTCTGTCTATATCTCTGTCACTGTCTCTGTCTCTGTCTCTGTCTCTGTCTCTGTCGCTTTCTCTCCCTCTGTCTCTGTCTCTATCTCCGTCCCTGGCTCTGTCTCTGCCTCTGTCTCCGTCTCTGTCTCTGTCTCTGCCTCTATCTCCGTCTCCGTCTCTGTCCCTGGCTCTGTCTCTGCCTCTGTCTCCGTCTCTGTCTCTGTCTCGGTCTTTGTCTCCGTCTCTGTGTCTGTCTATGTCTCTGTCTCTGTCTCTGTCTCTGTCTCTGTCTCTGTCTCTGTCTCTGACTCTGTCTCTGTCTCTGTCTCTGTCTCTCCCTCTGTCTCTGTCTTTGTCTCGGTCTTTGCCTCCGTCTCTGTTTCTGTCTCTGTCTCTGTCTCTGTCTCTGTCTCTGTCTCTGTCTCTGTCTCTGTCTCTGTCCCTGTCTCTGTCTCCGTCTCTGTCTCTGTCTCTGTCTCTGTCTCTGTCTCTGTCTCTGTCTCTGTCTCTGTCTCTGTCTCTGTCTCTGTCTCTGTCTCTGTCTCTGTCTCTGTCTCTGTCTCTGTCTCTGTCTCTGTCTCTGTCTCTGTCTCTGTCTCTGTCTCTGTCTCTGTCTCTGTCTCTGTCTCTCTCTGTCCCTGCCTCTGTCTCTGTATGTGTCTCTGCCTCTGTCTCGGTCTTTGCCTCCGTCTCTGTTTCTGTCTCTGTCTCTGTCTCTGTCTCAGTCTCAGTCTCTGCCTCTGTCTCTGTCTCTGTCCCTGTCTCTGTCTCTGTCTCTGTCGCTTTCTCTCCCTCTGTCTCTGTCTCTATCTCCGTCCCTGGCTCTGTCTCTGCCTCTTTCTCCGTCTTTGTCTCTGTCTCTGCCTCTATCTCCGTCTCCGTCTCTGTCCCTGGCTCTGTCTCTGCCTCTGTCTCCGTCTCTGTCTCTGTCTCGGTCTTTGTCTCCGTCTCTGTGTCTGTCTATCTCTCTGTCTCTGTCTCTGTCTCTGTCTCTGTCTCTGTCTCTGTCTCTGTCTCTGTCTCTGTCTCTGTCTCTGTCTCTCCCTCTGTCTCTGTCTTTGTCTCCGTCTCTCTCTGTCTCTGTCTCTGTCTCTGTCTCTGTCTCTGTCTCTGTCTCTGTCTCTGTCTCTGTCTCTGTCTCTGTCTCTGTCTCTGTCTCTGTCGCTGTCTCTTCCTCTGTCTCTGCATCAGTCTCTGTCCCTGGCTCTGTCTCTGCCTCTGTCTCCGTCTCTGTCTCTGTCTCTGTCTCTGCCTCTGTCTCTGTCTCTGTCTCTGTCTCTGTCCCTGTCCCTCTCGCAGTGCCTGTCGCTGTTTCTGTCTCTGTCCCTGTCTATTCCTCTGTCTCTGTCTCTGTCTCCGTCTCTGTCTCTGTCTTTGTCTGTGTCTCTGTCTCTGTCTCTGTCTCTGTCTCTGTCTCTGTCTCTGTCTCTGTCTCTGTCTCTGTCTCTGTCGCTGTCTCTCCCTCTGTCTCTGTCTTTGTCTCCGTCTCTGTCTCTGTCTCTGTCTCTGTCTCTGTCGCTGTCGCTGTCTCTGCCTCTGTCTCAGTCCCTGCGTCTGTCTCGTTCTTTGTCTCCGTCTCTGTCTCTGTCTCTGTCTCTGTCTCTGTCTCAGTCTCTGTCTTTGTCTCCGTCTGTGTCTCTGTCTCTGTCTCTGGGTCTCTGTCTGTGTGTCTCTGCCTCTGCCTCTTTGTCTCTGTCTCTGCATCTCTGCCTCCGTGCCTATGTCTCTATGTCTCTGTCTCTGTCTCAGTTTCTGTCTCTGTCTCTGTCTCTGTCTCTGTCTCTGTCTATGTCTCTGTCTCTGTCTCTTTCTCTGTCTCTGTCTCCGTCTCTGTCTCTGTCTCCGTCTCTGTCTCTGTCTCTGTCTCTGTCTCTGTCTCTGTCTCTGTCGCTGTCTCTTCCTCTGTCTCTGCCTCAGTCTCTGTCCCTGGCTCTGTCTCTGCCTCTGTCTCCGTCTCTGTCTCTGTCTCTGTCTCTGCCTCTGTCTCTGTCTCTGTCTCTGTCTCTGTCCCTGTCCCTCTCGCAGGGCCTGTCGCTGTTTCTGTCTCTGTCACTGTCTATTCCTCTGTCTCTGTCTCTGTCTCCGTCTCTGTCTCCGGCTTTGTCTGTGTCTCTCTCTCTGTCTCTGTCTCTGTCTCTGTCGCTGTCTCTCCCTCTGTCTCTGTCTTTGTCTCCGTCTCTGTCTCTGTCTCTGTCTCTGTCTCTGTCTCTGTCGCTGTCTCTGCCTCTGTCTCAGTCCCTGCGTCTGTCTCGTTCTTTGTCTCCGTCTCTGTCTCTGTCTCTGTCTCTGTCTCAGTCTCTGTCTTTGTCTCCGTCTGTGTCTCTGTCTCTGTCTCTGGGTCTCTGTCTGTGTGTCTCTGCCTCTGCCTCTTTGTCTCTGTCTCTGCATCTCTGCCTCCGTGCCTATGTCTCTATGTCTCTGTCTCTGTCTCAGTTTCTGTCTCTGTCTCTGTCTCTGTCTCTGTCTCTGTCTCTGTCTCTGTCTCTGTCTCTTTCTCTGTCTCTGTCTCCGTCTCTGTCTCTGTCTCTGTTTCCGTCTCTGTCTCTGTCTCTGTCTCTGTCTTTGTCTCTGTCTCTGTCTCTGTCTCTGTCGCTGTCTCTGTCTCTGTCTCTGTCTCTGTCTCTGTCTCTGTCTGTGTCTCTGCCTCTGTCTGTGTCTCTGCCTCTGTCTCGGTCTTTGCCTCCGTCTCTGTTTCTGTCTCTGTCTCTGTCTCTGTCTCTGTCTCTGTCTCAGTCTCAGTCTCTGTCTCTGTCTCTGTCTCTGTCTCTGTCTCTGTCGCTGTCTCTCCCTCTGTCTCTGTCTTTGTCTCCGTCTCTGTTTCTGTCTCTGTCTCTGTCTCTGTCTCTGTCTCTGTCTCTGTCTCTGTCTCTGTCTCTGTCTCTGTCTCTGTCTCTGTCTCTGTCTCTGTCTCTGTCTCTGTCGCTTTCTCTCCCTCTGTCTCTGTCTCTATCTCCGTCCCTGGCTCTGTCTCTGCCTCTGTCTCCGTCTCTGTCTCTGTCTCTGCCTCTATCTCCGTCTCCGTCTCTGTCCCTGGCTCTGTCTCTGCCTCTGTCTCCGTCTCTGTCTCTGTCTCGGTCTTTGTCTCCGTCTCTGTGTCTGTCTATGTCTCTGTCTCTGTCTCTGTCTCTGTCTCTGTCTCTGTCTCTGTCTCTGACTCTGTCTCTGTCTCTGTCTCTGTCTCTCCCTCTGTCTCTGTCTTTGTCTCGGTCTATGCCTCCGTCTCTGTTTCTGTCTCTGTCTCTGTCTCTGTCTCTGCCTCTGTCTCTGTCTCTGTCTCTGTCTCTGTCTCTGTCCCTGTCTCTGTCTCCGTCTCTGTCTCTGTCTCTGTCTCTGTCTCTGTCTCTGTCTCTGTCTCTGTCTCTGTCTCAGTCTCAGTCTCTGCCTCTGTCTCTGTCTCTGTCCCTGTCTCTGTCTCTGTCTCTGTCGCTTTCTCTCCCTCTGTCTCTGTCTCTATCTCCGTCCCTGGCTCTGTCTCTGCCTCTTTCTCCGTCTCTGTCTCTGTCTCTGCCTCTATCTCCGTCTCCGTCTCTGTCCCTGGCTCTGTCTCTGCCTCTGTCTCCGTCTCTGTCTCTGTCTCGGTCTTTGTCTCCGTCTCTGTGTCTGTCTATCTCTCTGTCTCTGTCTCTGTCTCTGTCTCTGTCTCTGTCTCTGTCTCTGTCCTGTCCTGTCTCTGTCTCTGTCTCTGTCTCTGTCTCTGTCTCTGTCTCTGTCTCTGTCTCTGTCTCTGTCTCTGTCTCTGTCTCTGTCCTGTCTCTGTCTCTGTCTCTGTCTCTGTCTCTGTCTCTGTCTCTGTCTCTGTCTCTGTCTCTGTCTCTGTCTCTGTCTCTGTCTCTGTCTCTGTCTCTGTCTCTGTCTCTGTCTCTGTCTCTGTCCCTGTCCCTCTCCCTGTGCCTGTCGCTGTTTCTGTCTCTGTCTCTGTCTAATCCTCTGTCTCTGTCTCTGACCCTGTCCCTCTCCCTGTGCCTGTCGCTGTTTCTGTCCCTGTCTCTGTCTATTCTTCTGTCTCTGTCTCTGTCTATTCCTCCGTCTCTGTCTCTGTCTTTGTCTCTGTCTCGGTCTCTATCTCTGTCTCGGCCTTTGTCTCCGTCTCTGTCTCTGTCTCTGTCTCTGTCTCTGTCTCTGTCTCTGTCTCAGTCTCTGTCTTTGTCTCCGTCTGTGTCTCTGTCTCTGTCTCTGGGTCTCTGTCTGTGTGTCTCTGCCTCTGCCTCTTTGTCTCTGTCTCTGCATCTCTGCCTCCGTGCCTATGTCTCTATGTCTCTGTCTCTGTCTCTGTCTCTGTCTCTGTCCCTGTCCCTCTCGCAGGGCCTGTCGCTGTTTCTGTCTCTGTCCCTGTCTCTGTCTCTGTCTCAGTCTCAGTCTCTGCCTCTGTCTCTGTCTCTGTCCCCGTCTCTGTCTCTGTCTCTGTCTCTGTCTCTGTCTCTGTCTCTGTCTCTGTCTCTGTCTCTGTATCTGTCTCTGTCTCTGTCTCTGTCTCTGTCTCTGTCTCTGTCCTGTCTCTGTCTCTGTCTCTGTCTCTGTCTCTGTCTCTGTCTCTGTCTCTGTCTCTGTCTCTGTCTCTGTCTCTGTCTCTGTCTCTATCTCTGTCTCTGTCGCTGTCTCTGACTCTGTCTCAGTCCCTGCGTCTGTCTCTGTCTTTGTCTCCGTCTCTGTCTCTGTCTCTGTCTCTGTCTCTGTCTCTGTGTCTGTCTATATCTCTGTCTCTGTCTCTGTCTCTGTGTCTCTGCCCCTGTCTCTGTGTCTCTGTCTCGGTGACTCTGTCTCTGTGTCTCTTTCCCTGAATCTCTGTCTATTTGTCTCTGTCTCTGAGTCTCTGTCCCGGTGTCTGTGTCTCTGTCTCTGTGTCACTGCCACTGCGTCTCTGTCGCTGTGTATCTGTCTCTGCATCGCTGTCTCTGTGTGTATGTCTGTGTGCATCTGTCTCTGTGACCCTGTCTCTGCCCTGTGTCTCCATCTCTGTCTCCCTGTCTCTGTGTCTCTGTCTCTGTCTCTGTGTCACTGTCTCTGTCTCTGTCTCTGTCTCTGTCTCTGTCTCTGTCTCTGTCTCTGTCACTGTCTCTGTCTCTGTCTCTGCCTGCGTCTCAGTCTCTGTGTCTGTCTTGGTCTCTGTCTCTGTCTCGGTCTTTGTCTCCGTCTCTGTCTCCGTCTCTGTCTCTGTCTCTGTCTCTGTCTCTGTCTCTGTCTCTGTCTCTGTCTCTGTCACTGTCTCTGTCTCTGTCTCTGCCTGCGTCTCAGTCTCTGTGTCTGTCTTGGTCTCTGTGTCTGTCTCGGTCTCTGTCTCCGTCTCTGTCTCTGTCTCTGTCTCTGTCTCTGTCTCTGTCTCTGTCTCAGTCTCTGTCTCTGTCTCTGTCTCTGTCTCTGTCTCTGTCACTGTCTCTGTCTCTGTCTCTGCCTGCGTCTCAGTCTCTGTGTCTGTCTCGGTCTCTGTCTCTGTCTCGGTCTTTGTCTCCGTCTCTGTCTCTGTCTCTGTCTCTGTCTCTGTCTCTGTCTCTGTCTCTGTCGCTGTCCCTTCCTCTGTCTCTGTCTCAGTCTCTGTCCCTGGCTCTGTCTCTGCCTCTGTCTCCGTCTCTGTCTCTGTCTCGGCCTTTGTCTCCGTCCCTGTGTCTGTCTATGTCTCTGTCTCTGTGTCTGTCTCGGTCTCTGTCTCTGTCTCTGTGTCTGTCTATATCTCTGTCACTGTCTCTGTCTCTGTCTCTGTCTCTGTCTCTGTCGCTTTCTCTCCCTCTGTCTCTGTCTCTATCTCCGTCCCTGGCTCTGTCTCTGCCTCTGTCTCTGTCTCTGTCTCTGTCTCTGTCTCTGTCTCTGTCTCTGTCTCTGTCTCTGTCTCTGTCTCTGTCTCTGTCTCTGTCTCTGTCTCTGTCTCTGTCTCTGTCTCTGTCTCTGTCTCTGTCTCTGTCTCTGTCTCTGTCTCTGTCTCTGTCTCTGTCTCTGTCTCTGTCTCTGTCTCTGTCTCTCTCTGTCCCTGCCTCTGTCTCTGTATGTGTCTCTGCCTCTGTCTCGGTCTTTGCCTCCGTCTCTGTTTCTGTCTCTGTCTCTGTCTCTGTCTCAGTCTCAGTCTCTGCCTCTGTCTCTGTCTCTGTCCCTGTCTCTGTCTCTGTCTCTGTCGCTTTCTCTCCCTCTGTCTCTGTCTCTATCTCCGTCCCTGGCTCTGTCTCTGCCTCTTTCTCCGTCTCTGTCTCTGTCTCTGCCTCTATCTCCGTCTCCGTCTCTGTCCCTGGCTCTGTCTCTGCCTCTGTCTCCGTCTCTGTCTCTGTCTCGGTCTTTGTCTCCGTCTCTGTGTCTGTCTATCTCTCTGTCTCTGTCTCTGTCTCTGTCTCTGTCTCTGTCTCTGTCTCTGTCCTGTCCTGTCTCTGTCTCTGTCTCTGTCTCTGTCTCTGTCTCTGTCTCTGTCTCTGTCTCTGTCTCTGTCTCTGTCTCTGTCCTGTCTCTGTCTCTGTCTCTGTCTCTGTCTCTGTCTCTGTCTCTGTCTCTGTCTCTGTCTCTGTCTCTGTCTCTGTCTCTGTCTCTGTCTCTGTCTCTGTCTCTGTCTCTGTCTCTGTCTCTGTCACTGTCTCTGTCTGTGTCTCTGCCTGCGTCTCAGTCTCTGTGTCTGTATCTGTCTCTGTCTCAGTCTCAGTCTCTTCCTCTGTCTCTGTCTCTGTCTCTGTCTCTGTCTCTGTCTCTGTCTCTGTCTCTGTCTCTCTCTCTGTCTCTGTCTCTGTCCCTGTCTCTGTCTCTGTCTCTGTCTCTGTCTCTGTCTCCGTACCTGTCGCTGTTTCTGTCTCTGTCTCTGTCTATTCCTCTGTCTCTGTCTCTGTCTCTGTCCCTGTCCCTCTCCCTGTGCCTGTCGCTGTTTCTGTCTCTGTCTCTGTCTAATCCTCTGTCTCTGTCTCTGACCCTGTCCCTCTCCCTGTGCCTGTCGCTGTTTCTGTCCCTGTCTCTGTCTATTCTTCTGTCTCTGTCTCTGTCTATTCCTCCGTCTCTGTCTCTGTCTTTGTCTCTGTCTCGGTCTCTATCTCTGTCTCGGCCTTTGTCTCCGTCTCTGTCTCTGTCTCTGTCTCTGTCTCTGTCTCTGTCTCCGTCTCTGTCTCTGTCTCTGTCTCTGTCTCTGTCTCTGTCTCTGTCTCTGTCTCTGTCTCTGTCTCTGTCTCTGTCTCTGCCTCTGTCTCTGTCTCTGTCTCTGTCTCTGTCTCTGTCTCTGTCTCTGTCGCTGTCTCTGCCTCTGTCTCAGTCCCTGCGTCTGTCTCGTTCTTTGTCTCCGTCTCTGTCTCTGTCTCTGTCTCTGTCTCTGTCTCAGTCTCTGTCTTTGTCTCCGTCTGTGTCTCTGTCTCTGTCTCTGGGTCTCTGTCTGTGTGTCTCTGCCTCTGCCTCTTTGTCTCTGTCTCTGCATCTCTGCCTCCGTGCCTATGTCTCTATGTCTCTGTCTCTGTCTCTGTCTCTGTCTCTGTCCCTGTCCCTCTCGCAGGGCCTGTCGCTGTTTCTGTCTCTGTCCCTGTCTCTGTCTCTGTCTCAGTCTCAGTCTCTGCCTCTGTCTCTGTCTCTGTCCCCGTCTCTGTCTCTGTCTCTGTCTCTGTCTCTGTCTCTGTCTCTGTCTCTGTCTCTGTATCTGTCTCTGTCTCTGTCTCTGTCTCTGTCTCTGTCTCTGTCCTGTCTCTGTCTCTGTCTCTGTCTCTGTCTCTGTCTCTGTCTCTGTCTCTGTCTCTGTCTCTGTCTCTGTCTCTGTCTCTGTCTCTGTCTCTGTCTCTATCTCTGTCTCTGTCGCTGTCTCTGACTCTGTCTCAGTCCCTGCGTCTGTCTCTGTCTTTGTCTCCGTCTCTGTCTCTGTCTCTGTCTCTGTCTCTGTCTCTGTGTCTGTCTATATCTCTGTCTCTGTCGCTGTCTCTGTGTCTCTGCCCCTGTCTCTGTGTCTCTGTCTCGGTGACTCTGTCTCTGTGTCTCTTTCCCTGAATCTCTGTCTATTTGTCTCTGTCTCTGAGTCTCTGTCCCGGTGTCTGTGTCTCTGTCTCTGTGTCACTGCCACTGCGTCTCTGTCGCTGTGTATCTGTCTCTGCATCGCTGTCTCTGTGTGTATGTCTGTGTGCATCTGTCTCTGTGACCCTGTCTCTGCCCTGTGTCTCCATCTCTGTCTCCCTGTCTCTGTGTCTCTGTCTCTGTCTCTGTGTCACTGTCTCTGTCTCTGTCTCTGTCTCTGTCTCTGTCTCTGTCTCTGTCTCTGTCACTGTCTCTGTCTCTGTCTCTGCCTGCGTCTCAGTCTCTGTGTCTGTCTTGGTCTCTGTCTCTGTCTCGGTCTTTGTCTCCGTCTCTGTCTCCGTCTCTGTCTCTGTCTCTGTCTCTGTCTCTGTCGCTGTCCCTTCCTCTGTCTCTGTCTCAGTCTCTGTCCCTGGCTCTGTCTCTGCCTCTGTCTCCGTCTCTGTCTCTGTCTCGGCCTTTGTCTCTGTCTCTGTCTCTGTCGCTGTCCCTTCCTCTGTCTCTGTCTCAGTCTCTGTCTCTGTCTCTGTCTCTATCTCTGTCTCTGTCTCTGTCTCTGCCTGCGTCTCAGTCTCTGTGTCTGTCTCGGTCTCTGTCTCCGTCTCTGTCTCTGTCTCTGTCTCTGTCTCTGTCTCTGTCTCAGTCTCTGTCTCTGTCTCTGTCTCTGTCTCTGTCTCTGTCTCTGTCTCTGTCTCTGTCACTGTCTCTGTCTCTGTCTCTGCCTGCGTCTCAGTCTCTGTGTCTGTCTCGGTCTCTGTCTCTGTCTCGGTCTTTGTCTCCGTCTCTGTCTCTGTCTCTGTCTCTGTCTCTGTCTCTGTCTCTGTCGCTGTCCCTTCCTCTGTCTCTGTCTCAGTCTCTGTCCCTGGCTCTGTCTCTGCCTCTGTCTCCGTCTCTGTCTCTGTCTCGGCCTTTGTCTCCGTCCCTGTGTCTGTCTATGTCTCTGTCTCTGTGTCTGTCTCGGTCTCTGTCTCTGTCTCTGTGTCTGTCTATATCTCTGTCACTGTCTCTGTCTCTGTCTCTGTCTCTGTCTCTGTCGCTTTCTCTCCCTCTGTCTCTGTCTCTATCTCCGTCCCTGGCTCTGTCTCTGCCTCTGTCTCCGTCTCTGTCTCTGTCTCTGCCTCTATCTCCGTCTCCGTCTCTGTCCCTGGCTCTGTCTCTGCCTCTGTCTCCGTCTCTGCCTCTGTCTCGGTCTTTGTCTCCGTCTCTGTGTCTGTCTATGTCTCTGTCTCTGTCTCTGTCTCTGTCTCTGTCTCTGTCTCTGAATCTGTCTCTGTCTCTGTCTCTGTCTCTCCCTCTGTCTCTGTCTTTGTCTCGGTCTTTGCCTCCGTCTCTGTTTCTGTCTCTGTCTCTGTCTCTGTCTCTGTCTCTGTCTCTGTCTCTGTCTCTGTCTCTGTCCCTGTCTCTGTCTCCGTCTCTGTCTCTGTCTCTGTCTCTGTCTCTGTCTCTGTCTCTGTCTCTGTCTCTGTCTCTGTCTCTGTCTCTGTCTCTGTCTCTGTCTCTGTCTCTGTCTCTGTCTCTGTCTCTGTCTCTGTCTCTGTCTCTGTCTCTGTCTCTGTCTCTGTCTCTGTCTCTGTCTCTGTCTCTGTCTCTCTCTGTCCCTGCCTCTGTCTCTGTATGTGTCTCTGCCTCTGTCTCGGTCTTTGCCTCCGTCTCTGTTTCTGTCTCTGTCTCTGTCTCTGTCTCAGTCTCAGTCTCTGCCTCTGTCTCTGTCTCTGTCCCTGTCTCTGTCTCTGTCTCTGTCGCTTTCTCTCCCTCTGTCTCTGTCTCTATCTCCGTCCCTGGCTCTGTCTCTGCCTCTTTCTCCGTCTCTGTCTCTGTCTCTGCCTCTATCTCCGTCTCCGTCTCTGTCCCTGGCTCTGTCTCTGCCTCTGTCTCCGTCTCTGTCTCTGTCTCGGTCTTTGTCTCCGTCTCTGTGTCTGTCTATCTCTCTGTCTCTGTCTCTGTCTCTGTCTCTGTCTCTGTCTCTGTCTCTGTCTCTGTCTCTGTCTCTGTCTCTGTCTCTGTCTCTCCCTCTGTCTCTGTCTTTGTCTCCGTCTCTCTCTGTCTCTGTCTCTGTCTCTGTCTCTGTCTCTGTCTCTGTCTCTGTCTCTGTCTCTGTCTCTGTCTCTGTCTCTGTCTCTGTCTCTGTCTCTGTCTCTGTCTCTGTCTCTGTCTCTGTCTCTGTCTCTGTCTCTGTCTCTGTCGCTGTCTCTTCCTCTGTCTCTGCCTCAGTCTCTGTCCCTGGCTCTGTCTCTGCCTCTGTCTCCGTCTCTGTCTCTGTCTCTGTCTCTGCCTCTGTCTCTGTCTCTGTCTCTGTCTCTGTCCCTGTCCCTCTCGCAGTGCCTGTCGCTGTTTCTGTCTCTGTCCCTGTCTATTCCTCTGTCTCTGTCTCTGTCTCCGTCTCTGTCTCTGTCTTTGTCTGTGTCTCTGTCTCTGTCTCTGTCTCTGTCTCTGTCTCTGTCTCTGTCTCTGTCTCTGTCTCTGTCTCTGTCTCTGTCTCTGTCGCTGTCTCTCCCTCTGTCTCTGTCTTTGTCTCCGTCTCTGTCTCTGTCTCTGTCTCTGTCTCTGTCGCTGTCGCTGTCTCTGCCTCTGTCTCAGTCCCTGCGTCTGTCTCGTTCTTTGTCTCCGTCTCTGTCTCTGTCTCTGTCTCTGTCTCTGTCTCAGTCTCTGTCTTTGTCTCCGTCTGTGTCTCTGTCTCTGTCTCTGGGTCTCAGTCTGTGTGTCTCTGCCTCTGCCTCTTTGTCTCTGTCTCTGCATCTCTGCCTCCGTGCCTATGTCTCTATGTCTCTGTCTCTGTCTCAGTTTCTGTCTCTGTCTCTGTCTCTGTCTCTGTCTCTGTGTATGTCTCTGTCTCTGTCTCTTTCTCTGTCTCTGTCTCCGTCTCTGTCTCTGTCTCCGTCTCTGTCTCTGTCTCTGTCTCTGTCTCTGTCTCTGTCTCTGTCGCTGTCTCTTCCTCTGTCTCTGCCTCAGTCTCTGTCCCTGGCTCTGTCTCTGCCTCTGTCTCCGTCTCTGTCTCTGTCTCTGTCTCTGCCTCTGTCTCTGTCTCTGTCTCTGTCTCTGTCCCTGTCCCTCTCGCAGGGCCTGTCGCTGTTTCTGTCTCTGTCCCTGTCTATTCCTCTGTCTCTGTCTCTGTCTCCGTCTCTGTCTCCGGCTTTGTCTGTGTCTCTCTCTCTGTCTCTGTCTCTGTCTCTGTCGCTGTCTCTCCCTCTGTCTCTGTCTTTGTCTCCGTCTCTGTCTCTGTCTCTGTCTCTGTCTCTGTCTCTGTCGCTGTCTCTGCCTCTGTCTCAGTCCCTGCGTCTGTCTCGTTCTTTGTCTCCGTCTCTGTCTCTGTCTCTGTCTCTGTCTCAGTCTCTGTCTTTGTCTCCGTCTGTGTCTCTGTCTCTGTCTCTGGGTCTCTGTCTGTGTGTCTCTGCCTCTGCCTCTTTGTCTCTGTCTCTGCATCTCTGCCTCCGTGCCTATGTCTCTATGTCTCTGTCTCTGTCTCAGTTTCTGTCTCTGTCTCTGTCTCTGTCTCTGTCTCTGTCTCTGTCTCTGTCTCTGTCTCTTTCTCTGTCTCTGTCTCCGTCTCTGTCTCTGTCTCTGTTTCCGTCTCTGTCTCTGTCTCTGTCTCTGTCTTTGTCTCTGTCTCTGTCTCTGTCTCTGTCGCTGTCTCTGTCTCTGTCTCTGTCTCTGTCTCTGTCTCTGTCTCTGTCTCTGTCTGTGTCTCTGCCTCTGTCTGTGTCTCTGCCTCTGTCTCGGTCTTTGCCTCCGTCTCTGTTTCTGTCTCTGTCTCTGTCTCTGTCTCTGTCTCAGTCTCAGTCTCTGTCTCTGTCTCTGTCTCTGTCTCTGTCTCTGTCTCTGTCGCTGTCTCTCCCTCTGTCTCTGTCTTTGTCTCCGTCTCTGTTTCTGTCTCTGTCTCTGTCTCTGTCTCTGTCTCTGTCTCTGTCTCTGTCTCTGTCTCTGTCTCTGTCTCTGTCTCTGTCTCTGTCTCTGTCTCTGTCTCTGTCTCTGTCTCTGTCTCTGTCGCTTTCTCTCCCTCTGTCTCTGTCTCTATCTCCGTCCCTGGCTCTGTCTCTGCCTCTGTCTCCGTCTCTGTCTCTGTCTCTGCCTCTATCTCCGTCTCCGTCTCTGTCCCTGGCTCTGTCTCTGCCTCTGTCTCCGTCTCTGTCTCTGTCTCGGTCTTTGTCTCCGTCTCTGTGTCTGTCTATGTCTCTGTCTCTGTCTCTGTCTCTGTCTCTGTCTCTGTCTCTGACTCTGTCTCTGTCTCTGTCTCTGTCTCTCCCTCTGTCTCTGTCTTTGTCTCGGTCTATGCCTCCGTCTCTGTTTCTGTCTCTGTCTCTGTCTCTGTCTCTGTCTCTGTCTCTGTCTCTGTCTCTGTCTCTGTCCCTGTCTCTGTCTCCGTCTCTGTCTCTGTCTCTGTCTCTGTCTCTGTCTCTGTCTCTGTCTCTGTCTCTGTCTCAGTCTCAGTCTCTGCCTCTGTCTCTGTCTCTGTCCCTGTCTCTGTCTCTGTCTCTGTCGCTTTCTCTCCCTCTGTCTCTGTCTCTATCTCCGTCCCTGGCTCTGTCTCTGCCTCTTTCTCCGTCTCTGTCTCTGTCTCTGCCTCTATCTCCGTCTCCGTCTCTGTCCCTGGCTCTGTCTCTGCCTCTGTCTCCGTCTCTGTCTCTGTCTCGGTCTTTGTCTCCGTCTCTGTGTCTGTCTATCTCTCTGTCTCTGTCTCTGTCTCTGTCTCTGTCTCTGTCTCTGTCTCTGTCCTGTCCTGTCTCTGTCTCTGTCTCTGTCTCTGTCTCTGTCTCTGTCTCTGTCTCTGTCTCTGTCTCTGTCTCTGTCTCTGTCTCTGTCTCTGTCCTGTCTCTGTCTCTGTCTCTGTCTCTGTCTCTGTCTCTGTCTCTGTCTCTGTCTCTGTCTCTGTCTCTGTCTCTGTCTCTGTCTCTGTCTCTGTCTCTGTCTCTGTCTCTGTCTCTGTCTCTGTCTCTGTCTCTGTCTCTGTCTCTGTCTCTGTCACTGTCTCTGTCTGTGTCTCTGCCTGCGTCTCAGTCTCTGTGTCTGTCTCTGTCTCTGTCTCAGTCTCAGTCTCTTCCTCTGTCTCTGTCTCTGTCTCTGTCTCTGTCTCTGTCTCTGTCTCTGTCTCTGTCTCTCTCTCTGTCTCTGTCTCTGTCCCTGTCTCTGTCTCTGTCTCTGTCTCTGTCTCTGTCTCCGTACCTGTCGCTGTTTCTGTCTCTGTCTCTGTCTATTCCTCTGTCTCTGTCTCTGTCTCTGTCCCTGTCCCTCTCCCTGTGCCTGTCGCTGTTTCTGTCTCTGTCTCTGTCTAATCCTCTGTCTCTGTCTCTGACCCTGTCCCTCTCCCTGTGCCTGTCGCTGTTTCTGTCCCTGTCTCTGTCTATTCTTCTGTCTCTGTCTCTGTCTATTCCTCCGTCTCTGTCTCTGTCTTTGTCTCTGTCTCGGTCTCTATCTCTGTCTCGGCCTTTGTCTCCGTCTCTGTCTCTGTCTCTGTCTCTGTCTCTGTCTCTGTCTCCGTCTCTGTCTCTGTCTCTGTCTCTGTCTCTGTCTCTGTCTCTGTCTCTGTCTCTGTCTCTGTCTCTGTCTCTGTCTCTGTCTCTGTCTCTGCCTCTGTCTCTGTCTCTGTCTCTGTCTCTGTCTCTGTCTCTATCTCTGTCTCTGTCGCTGTCTCTGACTCTGTCTCAGTCCCTGCGTCTGTCTCTGTCTTTGTCTCCGTCTCTGTCTCTGTCTCTGTCTCTGTCTCTGTCTCTGTGTCTGTCTATATCTCTGTCTCTGTCGCTGTCTCTGTGTCTCTGCCCCTGTCTCTGTGTCTCTGTCTCGGTGACTCTGTCTCTGTGTCTCTTTCCCTGAATCTCTGTCTATTTGTCTCTGTCTCTGAGTCTCTGTCCCGGTGTCTGTGTCTCTGTCTCTGTGTCACTGCCACTGCGTCTCTGTCGCTGTGTATCTGTCTCTGCATCGCTGTCTCTGTGTGTATGTCTGTGTGCATCTGTCTCTGTGACCCTGTCTCTGCCCTGTGTCTCCATCTCTGTCTCCCTGTCTCTGTGTCTCTGTCTCTGTCTCTGTGTCACTGTCTCTGTCTCTGTCTCTGTCTCTGTCTCTGTCTCTGTCTCTGTCACTGTCTCTGTCTCTGTCTCTGCCTGCGTCTCAGTCTCTGTGTCTGTCTTGGTCTCTGTCTCTGTCTCGGTCTTTGTCTCCGTCTCTGTCTCCGTCTCTGTCTCTGTCTCTGTCTCTGTCTCTGTCGCTGTCCCTTCCTCTGTCTCTGTCTCAGTCTCTGTCCCTGGCTCTGTCTCTGCCTCTGTCTCCGTCTCTGTCTCTGTCTCGGCCTTTGTCTCTGTCTCTGTCTCTGTCGCTGTCCCTTCCTCTGTCTCTGTCTCAGTCTCTGTCTCTGTCTCTGTCTCTATCTCTGTCTCTGTCTCTGTCTCTGCCTGCGTCTCAGTCTCTGTGTCTGTCTCGGTCTCTGTCTCCGTCTCTGTCTCTGTCTCTGTCTCTGTCTCTGTCTCTGTCTCAGTCTCTGTCTCTGTCTCTGTCTCTGTCTCTGTCTCTGTCTCTGTCTCTGTCTCTGTCACTGTCTCTGTCTCTGTCTCTGCCTGCGTCTCAGTCTCTGTGTCTGTCTCGGTCTCTGTCTCTGTCTCGGTCTTTGTCTCCGTCTCTGTCTCTGTCTCTGTCTCTGTCTCTGTCTCTGTCTCTGTCGCTGTCCCTTCCTCTGTCTCTGTCTCAGTCTCTGTCCCTGGCTCTGTCTCTGCCTCTGTCTCCGTCTCTGTCTCTGTCTCGGCCTTTGTCTCCGTCCCTGTGTCTGTCTATGTCTCTGTCTCTGTGTCTGTCTCGGTCTCTGTCTCTGTCTCTGTGTCTGTCTATATCTCTGTCACTGTCTCTGTCTCTGTCTCTGTCTCTGTCTCTGTCGCTTTCTCTCCCTCTGTCTCTGTCTCTATCTCCGTCCCTGGCTCTGTCTCTGCCTCTGTCTCCGTCTCTGTCTCTGTCTCTGCCTCTATCTCCGTCTCCGTCTCTGTCCCTGGCTCTGTCTCTGCCTCTGTCTCCGTCTCTGTCTCTGTCTCGGTCTTTGTCTCCGTCTCTGTGTCTGTCTATGTCTCTGTCTCTGTCTCTGTCTCTGTCTCTGTCTCTGTCTCTGTCTCTGACTCTGTCTCTGTCTCTGTCTCTGTCTCTCCCTCTGTCTCTGTCTTTGTCTCGGTCTTTGCCTCCGTCTCTGTTTCTGTCTCTGTCTCTGTCTCTGTCTCTGTCTCTGTCTCTGTCTCTGTCTCTGTCCCTGTCTCTGTCTCCGTCTCTGTCTCTGTCTCTGTCTCTGTCTCTGTCTCTGTCTCTGTCTCTGTCTCTGTCTCTGTCTCTGTCTCTGTCTCTGTCTCTGTCTCTGTCTCTGTCTCTGTCTCTGTCTCTGTCTCTGTCTCTGTCTCTGTCTCTGTCTCTGTCTCTGTCTCTGTCTCTGTCTCTGTCTCTCTCTGTCCCTGCCTCTGTCTCTGTATGTGTCTCTGCCTCTGTCTCGGTCTTTGCCTCCGTCTCTGTTTCTGTCTCTGTCTCTGTCTCTGTCTCAGTCTCAGTCTCTGCCTCTGTCTCTGTCTCTGTCCCTGTCTCTGTCTCTGTCTCTGTCGCTTTCTCTCCCTCTGTCTCTGTCTCTATCTCCGTCCCTGGCTCTGTCTCTGCCTCTTTCTCCGTCTCTGTCTCTGTCTCTGCCTCTATCTCCGTCTCCGTCTCTGTCCCTGGCTCTGTCTCTGCCTCTGTCTCCGTCTCTGTCTCTGTCTCGGTCTTTGTCTCCGTCTCTGTGTCTGTCTATCTCTCTGTCTCTGTCTCTGTCTCTGTCTCTGTCTCTGTCTCTGTCTCTGTCTCTGTCTCTGTCTCTGTCTCTGTCTCTCCCTCTGTCTCTGTCTTTGTCTCCGTCTCTCTCTGTCTCTGTCTCTGTCTCTGTCTCTGTCTCTGTCTCTGTCTCTGTCTCTGTCTCTGTCTCTGTCTCTGTCTCTGTCTCTGTCTCTGTCTCTGTCTCTGTCTCTGTCTCTGTCTCTGTCTCTGTCTCTGTCTCTGTCTCTGTCTCTGTCTCTGTCGCTGTCTCTTCCTCTGTCTCTGCCTCAGTCTCTGTCCCTGGCTCTGTCTCTGCCTCTGTCTCCGTCTCTGTCTCTGTCTCTGTCTCTGCCTCTGTCTCTGTCTCTGTCTCTGTCTCTGTCCCTGTCCCTCTCGCAGTGCCTGTCGCTGTTTCTGTCTCTGTCCCTGTCTATTCCTCTGTCTCTGTCTCTGTCTCCGTCTCTGTCTCTGTCTTTGTCTGTGTCTCTGTCTCTGTCTCTGTCTCTGTCTCTGTCTCTGTCTCTGTCTCTGTCTCTGTCTCTGTCTCTGTCTCTGTCGCTGTCTCTCCCTCTGTCTCTGTCTTTGTCTCCGTCTCTGTCTCTGTCTCTGTCTCTGTCTCTGTCGCTGTCGCTGTCTCTGCCTCTGTCTCAGTCCCTGCGTCTGTCTCGTTCTTTGTCTCCGTCTCCGTCTCTGTCTCTGTCTCTGTCTCTGTCTCAGTCTCTGTCTTTGTCTCCGTCTGTGTCTCTGTCTCTGTCTCTGGGTCTCTGTCTGTGTGTCTCTGCCTCTGCCTCTTTGTCTCTGTCTCTGCATCTCTGCCTCCGTGCCTATGTCTCTATGTCTCTGTCTCTGTCTCAGTTTCTGTCTCTGTCTCTGTCTCTGTCTCTGTCTCTGTGTATGTCTCTGTCTCTGTCTCTTTCTCTGTCTCTGTCTCCGTCTCTGTCTCTGTCTCCGTCTCTGTCTCTGTCTCTGTCTCTGTCTCTGTCTCTGTCTCTGTCGCTGTCTCTTCCTCTGTCTCTGCCTCAGTCTCTGTCCCTGGCTCTGTCTCTGCCTCTGTCTCCGTCTCTGTCTCTGTCTCTGTCTCTGCCTCTGTCTCTGTCTCTGTCTCTGTCTCTGTCCCTGTCCCTCTCGCAGGGCCTGTCGCTGTTTCTGTCTCTGTCCCTGTCTATTCCTCTGTCTCTGTCTCTGTCTCCGTCTCTGTCTCCGGCTTTGTCTGTGTCTCTCTCTCTGTCTCTGTCTCTGTCTCTGTCGCTGTCTCTCCCTCTGTCTCTGTCTTTGTCTCCGTCTCTGTCTCTGTCTCTGTCTCTGTCTCTGTCTCTGTCTCTGTCTCTGTCGCTGTCTCTGCCTCTGTCTCAGTCCCTGCGTCTGTCTCGTTCTTTGTCTCCGTCTCTGTCTCTGTCTCTGTCTCTGTCTCAGTCTCTGTCTTTGTCTCCGTCTGTGTCTCTGTCTCTGTCTCTGGGTCTCTGCCTCCGTGCCTATGTCTCTATGTCTCTGTCTCTGTCTCAGTTTCTGTCTCTGTCTCTGTCTCTGTCTCTGTCTCTGTCTCTGTCTCTGTCTCTTTCTCTGTCTCTGTCTCCGTCTCTGTCTCTGTCTCTGTTTCCGTCTCTGTCTCTGTCTCTGTCTCTGTCTTTGTCTCTGTCTCTGTCCCTGTCTCTGTCGCTGTCTCTGTCTCTGTCTCTGTCTCTGTCTCTGTCTCTGTCTCTGTCTGTGTCTCTGCCTCTGTCTGTGTCTCTGCCTCTGTCTCGGTCTTTGCCTCCGTCTCTGTTTCTGTCTCTGTCTCTGTCTCTGTCTCTGTCTCAGTCTCAGTCTCTGTCTCTGTCTCTGTCTCTGTCTCTGTCTCTGTCGCTGTCTCTCCCTCTGTCTCTGTCTTTGTCTCCGTCTCTGTTTCTGTCTCTGTCTCTGTCTCTGTCTCTGTCTCTGTCGCTTTCTCTCCCTCTGTCTCTGTCTCTATCTCCGTCCCTGTCTCTGTCTCTGCCTCTGTCTCCGTCTCTGTCTCTGTCTCTGCCTCTATCTCCGTCTCCGTCTCTGTCCCTGGCTCTGTCTCTGCCTCTGTCTCCGTCTCTGTCTCTGTCTCGGTCTTTGTCTCCGTCTCTGTGTCTGTCTATGTCTCTGTCTCTGTCTCTGTCTCTGTCTCTGTCTCTGTCTCTGTCTCTGACTCTGTCTCTGTCTCTGTCTCTGTCTCTCCCTCTGTCTCTGTCTTTGTCTCGGTCTATGCCTCCGTCTCTGTTTCTGTCTCTGTCTCTGTCTCTGTCTCTGTCTCTGTCTCTGTCTCTGTCTCTGTCTCTGTCCCTGTCTCTGTCTCCGTCTCTGTCTCTGTCTCTGTCTCTGTCTCTGTCTCTGTCTCTGTCTCTGTCTCTGTCTCAGTCTCAGTCTCTGCCTCTGTCTCTGTCTCTGTCCCTGTCTCTGTCTCTGTCTCTGTCGCTTTCTCTCCCTCTGTCTCTGTCTCTATCTCCGTCCCTGGCTCTGTCTCTGCCTCTTTCTCCGTCTCTGTCTCTGTCTCTGCCTCTATCTCCGTCTCCGTCTCTGTCCCTGGCTCTGTCTCTGCCTCTGTCTCCGTCTCTGTCTCTGTCTCGGTCTTTGTCTCCGTCTCTGTGTCTGTCTATCTCTCTGTCTCTGTCTCTGTCTCTGTCTCTGTCTCTGTCTCTGTCTCTGTCCTGTCCTGTCTCTGTCTCTGTCTCTGTCTCTGTCTCTGTCTCTGTCTCTGTCTCTGTCTCTGTCTCTGTCTCTGTCTCTGTCCTGTCTCTGTCTCTGTCTCTGTCTCTGTCTCTGTCTCTGTCTCTGTCTCTGTCTCTGTCTCTGTCTCTGTCTCTGTCTCTGTCTCTGTCTCTGTCTCTGTCTCTGTCTCTGTCTCTGTCTCTGTCTCTGTCTCTGTCTCTGTCTCTGTCTCTGTCTCTGTCTCTGTCTCTGTCTCTGTCTCTGTCTCTGTCTCTGTCGCTGTCTCTTCCTCTGTCTCTGCCTCAGTCTCTGTCCCTGGCTCTGTCTCTGCCTCTGTCTCCGTCTCTGTCTCTGTCTCTGTCTCTGCCTCTGTCTCTGTCTCTGTCTCTGTCTCTGTCCCTGTCCCTCTCGCAGTGCCTGTCGCTGTTTCTGTCTCTGTCCCTGTCTATTCCTCTGTCTCTGTCTCTGTCTCCGTCTCTGTCTCTGTCTTTGTCTGTGTCTCTGTCTCTGTCTCTGTCTCTGTCTCTGTCTCTGTCTCTGTCTCTGTCTCTGTCTCTGTCGCTGTCTCTCCCTCTGTCTCTGTCTTTGTCTCCGTCTCTGTCTCTGTCTCTGTCTCTGTCTCTGTCTCTGTCGCTGTCGCTGTCTCTGCCTCTGTCTCAGTCCCTGCGTCTGTCTCGTTCTTTGTCTCCGTCTCTGTCTCTGTCTCTGTCTCTGTCTCTGTCTCAGTCTCTGTCTTTGTCTCCGTCTGTGTCTCTGTCTCTGTCTCTGGGTCTCTGTCTGTGTGTCTCTGCCTCTGCCTCTTTGTCTCTGTCTCTGCATCTCTGCCTCCGTGCCTATGTCTCTATGTCTCTGTCTCTGTCTCAGTTTCTGTCTCTGTCTCTGTCTCTGTCTCTGTCTCTGTCTATGTCTCTGTCTCTGTCTCTTTCTCTGTCTCTGTCTCCGTCTCTGTCTCTGTCTCCGTCTCTGTCTCTGTCTCTGTCTCTGTCTCTGTCTCTGTCTCTGTCGCTGTCTCTTCCTCTGTCTCTGCCTCAGTCTCTGTCCCTGGCTCTGTCTCTGCCTCTGTCTCCGTCTCTGTCTCTGTCTCTGTCTCTGCCTCTGTCTCTGTCTCTGTCTCTGTCTCTGTCCCTGTCCCTCTCGCAGGGCCTGTCGCTGTTTCTGTCTCTGTCCCTGTCTATTCCTCTGTCTCTGTCTCTGTCTCCGTCTCTGTCTCCGGCTTTGTCTGTGTCTCTCTCTCTGTCTCTGTCTCTGTCTCTGTCGCTGTCTCTCCCTCTGTCTCTGTCTTTGTCTCCGTCTCTGTCTCTGTCTCTGTCTCTGTCTCTGTCTCTGTCTCTGTCTCTGTCGCTGTCTCTGCCTCTGTCTCAGTCCCTGCGTCTGTCTCGTTCTTTGTCTCCGTCTCTGTCTCTGTCTCTGTCTCTGTCTCAGTCTCTGTCTTTGTCTCCGTCTGTGTCTCTGTCTCTGTCTCTGGGTCTCTGTCTGTGTGTCTCTGCCTCTGCCTCTTTGTCTCTGTCTCTGCATCTCTGCCTCCGTGCCTATGTCTCTATGTCTCTGTCTCTGTCTCAGTTTCTGCCTCTGTCTCTGTCTCTGTCTCTGTCTCTGTCTCTGTCTCTGTCTCTGTCTCTGTCTCTTTCTCTGTCTCTGTCTTCGTCTCTGTCTCTGTCTCTGTTTCCGTCTCTGTCTCTGTCTCTGTCTCTGTCTTTGTCTCTGTCTCTGTCTCTGTCTCTGTCGCTGTCTCTGTCTCTGTCTCTGTCTCTGTCTGTGTCTCTGCCTCTGTCTGTGTCTCTGCCTCTGTCTCGGTCTTTGCCTCCGTCTCTGTTTCTGTCTCTGTCTCTGTCTCTGTCTCTGTCTCAGTCTCAGTCTCTGTCTCTGTCTCTGTCTCTGTCTCTGTCTCTGTCGCTGTCTCTCCCTCTGTCTCTGTCTTTGTCTCCGTCTCTGTTTCTGTCTCTGTCTCTGTCTCAGTCTCAGTCTCTGCCTCTGTCTCTGTCTCTGTCTCTGTCTCTGTCTCTGTCTCTGTCTCTGTCTCTGTCTCTGTCTCTGTCTCTGTCTCTGTCTCTGTCTCTGTCTCTGTCCCTGTCCCTCACCCTGTGCCTGTCGCTGTTTCTGTCTCTGTCTCTGTCTAATCCTCTGTCTCTGTCTCTGACCCTGTCCCTCTCCCTGTGCCTGTCTCTGTCTCTGTCTCCGTCTCTGTCTCTGTCTTTGTCTCTGTCTCAGTCTCTGTCTCTGTCTCTGTCTCTGTCTCTGTCTCTGTCACTGTCTCTGTCTGTGTCTCTGCCTGCGTCTCAGTCTCTGTGTCTGTCTCGGTCTCTGTCTCTGTCTCGGTCTTTGACTCCGTCTCTGTCTCTGTCTCTGTCTCTGTCTCTGTCTCTGTCTCTGTCTCTGTCTCTGTCTCCGTCTCTGTCGCTGTCTCTCCCTCTGTCTCTATCTCTATCTCCGTCCCTGGCTCTGTCTCTGCCTCTGTCTCCGTCTCTGTCTCTGTCTCTGTCTCTGCCACTGTCTCTGCCCTGTCTCTATCTCTGTCTCTGTCGCTGTCTCTGCCTCTGTCTCAGTCCCTGCGTCTGTCTCGGTCTTTGTCTCCGTCTCTGTCTCTGTCTCTGTCTCTGTCTCTGTCTCTGTCTCTGTCTCTGTCTCTGCCTCTGTCTCTGTCTCTGTCTCTGCCTCTGTCTCTGTCTCTGCCTCTGTCTCTGTCTCTGTCTCTGTCTCTGCCTCTGTCTCTGTCTCTATCTCTGTCTCTGTCTCTGTCTCTGTCGCTGTCTCTTCCTCTGTCTCTGTCTCCGTCTCTGTCCCTGGCTCTGTCTCTGCCTCTGTCTCCGTCTCTGTCTCTGTCTCGGTCTTTGTCTCCGTCTCTGCTTCTGTCTATGTCTCTGTCTCTGTCTCTGTCTCTGTCTCTGTCTCTGTCTCTGTCGCTGTCTCTCCCTCTGTCTCTGTCTTTGTCTCCGTCTCTGTCTCTGTCGCTGTCTCTATCTCTGTCTCTGCCTCTGTCTCTGTCTCTGTCTCTGTCTCTGTCTCTGTCTCTGTCTCTGTCTCTGTCTCTGCCTCTGTCTCTGTCTCGGTCTCTGTCTCTGTCTCTGTCTCTGTCTCTGTCTCTGTCTCTGTCTCTGTCTCTGTCTCTGTCTCTGTCTCTGTCCCTGTCCCTCTCCCTGTGCCTGTCGCTGTTTCTGTCTCTGTCTCTGTCTCTGACCCTGTCCCTCTCCCTGTGCCTGTCGCTGTTTCTGTCTCTGTCTCTGTCTCCGCCTCTGTCGCTGTCTCTGCCTCTGTCTCTGTCTCTCCCTCTGTCTCTATCTCTATCACCGTCCCTGGCTCTGTCTCTGCCTCTGTCTCCGTCTCTGTCTCTGTCTCTGTCTCTGCCACTGTCTCTGCCCTGTCTCTATCTCTGTCTCTGTCGCTGTCTCTGCCTCTGTCTCAGTCCCTGCGTCTGTCTCGGTCTTTGTCTCCGTCTCTGTCTCTGTCTCTGTCTCTGTCTCTGTCTCTGTCTCTGTCTCTGTCTCTGCCTCTGCCTCTGTCTCTGTCTCTGCCTCTGTCTCTGTCTCTGCCTCTGTCTCTGTCTCTGTCTCTGTCTCTGCCTCTGTCTCTGTCTCTATCTCTGTCTCTGTCTCTGTCTCTGTCGCTGTCTCTTCCTCTGTCTCTGTCTCCGTCTCTGTCCCTGGCTCTGTCTCTGCCCCTGTCTCCGTCTCTGTCTCTGTCTCGGTCTTTGTCTCCGGCTCTGCTTCTGTCTATGTCTCTGTCTCTGTCTCTGTCTCTGTCTCTGTCTCTGTCTCTGTCGCTGTCTCTCCCTCTGTCTCTGTCTTTGTCTCCGTCTCTGTCTCTGTCGCTGTCTCTATCTCTGTCTCTGCCTCTGTCTCTGTCTCTGTCTCTGTCTCTGTCTCTGTCTCTGTCTCTGTCTCTGTCTCTCTCTCTGCCTCTGTCTCTGTCTCGGTCTCTGTCTCTGTCTCTGTCTGTGTCTCTGTCTCTGTCTCTGTCTCTGTCTCTGTCTCTGTCCCTGTCCCTCTCCCTGTGCCTGTCGCTGTTTCTGTCTCTGTCTCTGTCTCTGACCCTGTCCCTCTCCCTGTGCCTGTCGCTGTTTCTGTCTCTGTCTCTGTCTCCGCCTCTGTCGCTGTCTCTGCCTCTGTCTCTGTCTCTGTCTCTGTCTCTGTCTCTGTCTCTGTCTCTGTCTCTGTCTCTGTCTCTGTCTCTGTCTCTGTCTCTGTCTCTGTCTCTGTCTCTGTCTCTGTCTCTGTCTCTGTCTCTGTCTCTGTCTCTGTCTCTGTCTCTGTCTCTGTCTCTGTCTCTGTCTCTGTCTCTGTCTCTGTCTCTGTCTCTGTCTCTGTCTCTGTCTCTGTCTCTGTCTCTGCCTCTGTCTCTGTCTCTATCTCTGTCTCTGTCTCTGTCTCTGTCGCTGTCTCTTCCTCTGTCTCTGTCTCCGTCTCTGTCCCTGGCTCTGTCTCTGCCTCTGTCTCCGTCTCTGTCTCTGTCTCGGTCTTTGTCTCCGTCTCTGCTTCTGTCTATGTCTCTGTCTCTGTCTCTGTCTCTGTCTCTGTCTCTGTCTCTGTCGCTGTCTCTCCCTCTGTCTCTGTCTCTGTCGCTGTCTCTCCCTCTGTCTCTGTCTTTGTCTCCGTCTCTGTCTCTGTCGCTGTCTCTATCTCTGTCTCTGCCTCTGTCTCTGTCTCTGTCTCTGTCTCTGTCGCTGTCTCTGCCTCTGTCTCAGTCCCTGCGTCTGTCTCGGTCTTTGTCTCCGTCTCTGTCTCTGTCTCTGTCTCTGTCTCTGTCTCTGTCTCTGTCTCTGTCTCTGCCTCTGCCTCTGTCTCTGTCTCTGCCTCTGTCTCTGTCTCTGCCTCTGTCTCTGTCTCTGTCTCTGTCTCTGCCTCTGTCTCTGTCTCTATCTCTGTCTCTGTCTCTGTCTCTGTCGCTGTCTCTTCCTCTGTCTCTGTCTCCGTCTCTGTCCCTGGCTCTGTCTCTGCCCCTGTCTCCGTCTCTGTCTCTGTCTCGGTCTTTGTCTCCGGCTCTGCTTCTGTCTATGTCTCTGTCTCTGTCTCTGTCTCTGTCTCTGTCTCTGTCTCTGTCGCTGTCTCTCCCTCTGTCTCTGTCTTTGTCTCCGTCTCTGTCTCTGTCGCTGTCTCTATCTCTGTCTCTGCCTCTGTCTCTGTCTCTGTCTCTGTCTCTGTCTCTGTCTCTGTCTCTGTCTCTGTCTCTCTCTCTGCCTCTGTCTCTGTCTCTGTCTCTGTCTCTGTCTCTGTCTCTGTCTCTGTCTCTGTCTCTGTCTCTGTCTCTGTCTCTGTCTCTGTCTCTGTCTCTGTCTCTGTCTCTGTCTCTGTCTCTGTCTCTGTCTCTGTCTCTGTCTCTGTCTCTGTCTCTGTCTCTGTCTCTGTCTCTGTCTCTGTCTCTGTCTCTGTCTCTGTCTCTGTCTCTGTCTCTGTCTCTGTCTCTGTCTCTGTCTCTGTCTCTGTCTCTGTCTCTGTCTCTGTCTCTGTCTCTGTCTCTGTCTCTGCCTCTGTCTCTGCCCTGTCTCTATCTCTGTCTCTGTCGCTGTCTCTGCCTCTGTCTCAGTCCCTGCGTCCGTCTCGGTCTTGGTCTCCGTCTCTGTCTCTGTCTCTGTCTCTGTCTCTGTCTCTGTCTCTGTCTCTGTCTCTGTCTCTGTCTCTGTCTCTGTCTCTGTCTCTGTCTCTGTCTCTGTCTCCGTCTCTGTCGCTGTCTCTCCCTCTGTCTCTATCTCTATCTCCGTCCCTGGCTCTGTCTCTGCCTCTGTCTCCGTCTCTGTCTCTGTCTCTGTCTCTGCCACTGTCTCTGCCTTGTCTCTAGCTCTGTCTCTGTCGCTGTCTCTGCCTCTGTCTCAGTCCCTGCGTCTGTCTCGGTCTTTGTCTCCGTCTCTGTCTCTGTCTCTGTCTCTGTGTCTGTCTCTGTCTCTGTCTCTGTCTCTGTCTCTGTCTCTGTCTCTGTCTCTGTCTCTGCCTCTGTCTCTGTCTCTGCCTCTGTCTCTGTCTCTGTCTCTGTCTCTGCCTCTGTCTCTGTCTCTATCTCTGTCTCTGTCTCTGTCTCTGTCGCTGTATCTTCCTCTGTCTCTGTCTCCGTCTCTGTCCCTGGCTCTGTCTCTGCCTCTGTCTCCGTCTCTGTCTCTGTCTCGGTCTTTGTCTCCGTCTCTGTTTCTGTCTATGTCTCTGTCTCTGTCTCTGTCTCTGTCCCTGTCTCTGTCTCTGTCTCTGTCTCTGTCGCTGTCTCTCCCTCTGTCTCTGTCTTTGTCTCCGTCTCTGTCTCTGTCGCTGTCTCTATCTCTGTCTCTGCCTCTGTCTCTGTCTCTGTCTCTGTCTCTGTCTCTGTCTCTGTCTCTGTCTCTGTCTCTGTCTCTGTCTCTGTCTCTGTCTCGGTCTCTGTCTCTGTCTCTGTCTCTGTCTCTGTCTCTGTCTTTGTCTCTGTCTCTGTCTCTGTCTCTGTCTCTGTCCCTGTCCCTCTCCCTGTGCCTGTCGCTGTTTCTGTCTCTGTCTCTGTCTCTGACCCTGTCCCTCTCCCTGTGCCTGTCGCTGTTTCTGTCTCTGTCTCTGTCTCCGCCTCTGTCTCTGTCTCTGTCTCTGTCTCTATCTCTGTCTCTGTCGCTGTCCCTGCCTCTGTCTCAGTCCCTGCGTCTGTCTCGGTCTTTGTCTCCGTCTCTGTCTCTGTCTCTGTCTCTGTCTCTGTCTCTGTCTCCGTCTCTGTCTCTGTCTCTGTCTCTGTCTCTGTCTCTGTCTCTGTCTCAGTCTCTGTCGCTGTCTCTGTCTCTGTCTCTGTCTCTGTCTCTGTCTCTGTCTCTGTCTCTGTCTCTGTCTCTGTCTCTGTCTCTGTCTCTGTCTCTGTCTCTGTCTCTGTCTCTGTCTCTGTCTCTGTCTCTGTCTCTGTCTCTGTCTCTGTCTCTGTCTCTGTCTCTGTCTCTGTCTCTGTCTCTGTCTCTGTCTCTGTCTCTGTCTCTGTCTCTGTCTCTGTCTCTGTCTCTGTCTCTGTCTCTGTCTCTGTCTCTGTCTCTGTCTCTGTCTCTGTCTCTGTCTCTGTCTCTGTCTCTGTCTCTGTCTGTGTCTCTGCCTCTGTCGCGGTCTTTGCCTCCGTCTCTGTTTCTGTCTCTGTCTCTGTCTCTGTCTCTGTCTCAGTCTCAGTCTCTGTCTCAGTCTCTGTCTCTTTCTCTGACTCTGTCTCTGTCCCTGTCCCTCTCCCTGTGCCTGTCGCTGTTTCTGTCTCTGTCTCTGTCTCTGACCCTGTCCCTCTCCCTGTGCCTGTCGCTGTTTCTGTCTCTGTCTCTGTCTCCGCCTCTGTCTCTGTCTCTGTCTCTGTCTCTATCTCTGTCTCTTTCGCTGTCCCTGCCTCTGTCTCAGTCCCTGCGTCTGTCTCGGTCTTTGTCTCCGTCTCTGTCTCTGTCTCTGTCTCTGTCTCTGTCTCTGTCTCTGTCTCTGTCTCTGTCTCTGTCTCTGTCTCTGTCTCTGTCTCTGTCTCTGTCTCTGTCTCTGTCTCTGTCTCTCTCTCTGTCTCTGTCTCTGTCTCTGTCTCTGCCTCTGTCTCTGCCCTGTCTCTATCTCTGTCTCTGTCGCTGTCTCTGCCTCTGTCTCAGTCCCTGCGTCTGTCTCGGTCTTGGTCTCCTTCTCTGTCTCTGTCTCTGTCTCTGTCTCTGTCTCTGTCTCTGTCTCTGTCTCTGTCTCAGTCTCTGTCGCTGTCTCTGTCTCTGTCTGTGTCTCTGTCTCTGTCTCTGTCTCTGTCTCGGTCTCTGTCTCTGTCTCTGTCTCTGTCTCTGTCTCTGTCTCCGTCTCTGTCGCCGTCTCCGTCAGTGTCTCTGTCTCTGTCTCTGTCTCCGTCTCTGTCTCTGTCTCTGTCTCTGTCTCTGTCTCTGTCTCTGTCTCTGTCTCTGTCTCTGTCTCTGTCTCTGTCTCTGTCTCTGTCTCTGTCTCTGTCTCCGTCTCTGTCTCTGTCTCTGTCTCTGTCTCTGTCTCTGTCTCTGTCTCTGTCTCTGTCTCTGTCGCTGTCTCTGTCTCTGTCTCTGTCTCTGTCTCTGTCTCTGTCTCTGTCTCTGTCTCTGTCTCTGTCTCTGTCTCTGTCTCTGTCTCTGTCTCTGTCTCTGTCTCTGTCTCTGTCTCTGTCTCTGTCTCTGTCTCTGTCTCTGTCGCTGTCTCTTCCTCTGTCTTTGTCTCCGTCTCTGTCCCTGGCTCTGTCTCTGCCTGTGTCTCTGTCTCTGCCTCCGTCTCTGTCTATGTCTGTGTCTCTGTCTCTGTCTCTGTGTCTATGTCTGTGTGTCTCTGCCTCTGCCTCTTTGTCTCTGTCTCTGCATCTCTGCCTCCGTGCCTATGTGTCTATGTCTCTGTCTCTGTCTCAGTTTCTGTCTCTGTCTCTGTCTCTGTCTCTGTCTCTGTCTCTGTCTCTGTCTCTGTCTCTGTCTCTGTCTCTGTCTCTGTCTCGATCTCTGTCTCTGTCTCTGTCTCCGTCTCTGTCTCTGTCTCTGTCTCTGTCTCTATCTCTGTCTCTGTCTCTGTCTCTGCCTGCGTCTCAGTCTCTGTGTCTGTCTCGGTCTCTGTCTCCGTCTCTGTCTCTGTCTCTGTCTCTGTCTCTGTCTCTGTCTCTATCTCCGTCTCTGTCTCTGTCTCAGTCTCTGTCTCTGTCTCTGTCTCTGTCTCTGCCACTGTCTCTGTCTCTGTCTCTGCCTGCGTCTCAGTCTCTGTGTCTGTCTCGGTCTCTGTCTCTGTCTCGGTCTTTGCCTCCGTCTCTGTCTCTGTCTCTGTCTCTATCTCCGTCTCTGTCTCTGTCTCAGTCTCTGTCTCTGTCTCTGTCTCTGTCTCTGCCACTGTCTCTGTCTCTGTCTCTGCCTGCGTCTCAGTCTCTGTGTCTGTCTCGGTCTCTGTCTCTGTCTCGGTCTTTGCCTCCGTCTCTGTCTCTGTCTCTGTCTCTGTCTCTGTCTCTGTCTCAGTCCCTGCGTCTGTCTCGGTCTTTGTCTCCGTCTCTGTCTCTGTCTCTGTCTCTGTCTCTGTCTCTGTCTCTGTCTCTGTCTCTGTCTCTGCCTCTGTCTCTGTCTCTGTCTCTGCCTCTGTCTCTGTCTCTGCCTCTGTCTCTGTCTCTGTCTCTGTCTCTGCCTCTGTCTCTGTCTCTATCTCTGTCTCTGTCTCTGTCTCTGTCGCTGTCTCTTCCTCTGTCTCTGTCTCCGTCTCTGTCCCTGGCTCTGTCTCTGCCTCTGTCTCCGTCTCTGTCTCTGTCTCGGTCTTTGTCTCCGTCTCTGCTTCTGTCTATGTCTCTGTCTCTGTCTCTGTCTCTGTCTCTGTCTCTGTCTCTGTCGCTGTCTCTCCCTCTGTCTCTGTCTTTGTCTCCGTCTCTGTCTCTGTCGCTGTCTCTATCTCTGTCTCTGCCTCTGTCTCTGTCTCTGTCTCTGTCTCTGTCTCTGTCTCTGTCTCTGTCTCTGTCTCTGTCTCTGCCTCTGTCTCTGTCTCGGTCTCTGTCTCTGTCTCTGTCTCTGTCTCTGTCTCTGTCTCTGTCTCTGTCTCTGTCCCTGTCCCTCTCCCTGTGCCTGTCGCTGTTTCTGTCTCTGTCTCCGTCTCTGACCCTGTCCCTCTCCCTGTGCCTGTCACTGTTTCTGTCTCTGTCTCTGTCTCCGCCTCTGTCGCTGTCTCTGCCTCTGTCTCTGTCTCTCCCTCTGTCTCTATCTCTATCTCCGTCCCTGGCTCTGTCTCTGCCTCTGTCTCCGTCTCTGTCTCTGTCTCTGTCTCTGCCACTGTCTCTGCCCTGTCTCTATCTCTGTCTCTGTCGCTGTCTCTGCCTCTGTCTCAGTCCCTGCGTCTGTCTCGGTCTTTGTCTCCGTCTCTGTCTCTGTCTCTGTCTCTGTCTCTGTCTCTGTCTCTGTCTCTGTCTCTGTCTCTGCCTCTGTCTCTGTCTCTGTCTCTGCCTCTGTCTCTGTCTCTGCCTCTGTCTCTGTCTCTGTCTCTGTCTCTGCCTCTGTCTCTGTCTCTATCTCTGTCTCTGTCTCTGTCTCTGTCGCTGTCTCTTCCTCTGTCTCTGTCTCCGTCTCTGTCCCTGGCTCTGTCTCTGCCTCTGTCTCCGTCTCTGTCTCTGTCTCGGTCTTTGTCTCCGTCTCTGCTTCTGTCTATGTCTCTGTCTCTGTCTCTGTCTCTGTCTCTGTCTCTGTCTCTGTCTCTGTCGCTGTCTCTCCCTCTGTCTCTGTCTTTGTCTCCGTCTCTGTCTCTGACGCTGTCTCTATCTCTGTCTCTGCCTCTGTCTCTGTCTCTGTCTCTGTCTCTGTCTCTGTCTCTGTCTCTGTCTCTGTCTCTCTCTCTGCCTCTGTCTCTGTCTCGGTCTCTGTCTCTGTCTCTGTCTCTGTCTCTGTCTCTGTCTCTGTCCCTGTCCCTCTCCCTGTGCCTGTCGCTGTTTCTGTCTCTGTCTCTGTCTCTGACCCTGTCCCTCTCCCTGTGCCTGTCGCTGTTTCTGTCTCTGTCTCTGTCTCCGCCTCTGTCGCTGTCTCTGCCTCTGTCTCTGTCTCTGTCTCTGTCTCTGTCTCTGTCTCTGTCTCTGTCTCTGTCTCTGTCTCTGTCTCTGTCTCTGTCTCTGTCTCTGTCTCTGTCTCTGTCTCTGTCTCTGTCTCTGTCTCTGTCTCTGTCTCTGTCTCTGTCTCTGTCTCTGTCTCTGTCTCTGTCTCTGTCTCTGTCTCTGTCTCTGCCTCTGTCTCTGCCCTGTCTCTATCTCTGTCTCTGTCGCTGTCTCTGCCTCTGTCTCAGTCCCTGCGTCTGTCTCGGTCTTGGTCTCCGTCTCTGTCTCTGTCTCTGTCTCTGTCTCTGTCTCTGTCTCTGTCTCTGTCTCTGTCTCTGTCTCTGTCTCTGTCTCTGTCTCTGTCTCTGTCTCCGTCTCTGTCGCTGTCTCTCCCTCTGTCTCTATCTCTATCTCCGTCCCTGGCTCTGTCTCTGCCTCTGTCTCCGTCTCTGTCTCTGTCTCTGTCTCTGCCACTGTCTCTGCCTTGTCTCTAGCTCTGTCTCTGTCGCTGTCTCTGCCTCTGTCTCAGTCCCTGCGTCTGTCTCGGTCTTTGTCTCCGTCTCTGTCTCTGTCTCTGTCTCTGTCTCTGTCTCTGTCTCTGTCTCTGCCTCTGTCTCTGTCTCTGCCTCTGTCTCTGTCTCTGTCTCTGTCTCTGCCTCTGTCTCTGTCTCTATCTCTGTCTCTGTCTCTGTCTCTGTCGCTGTATCTTCCTCTGTCTCTGTCTCCGTCTCTGTCCCTGGCTCTGTCTCTGCCTCTGTCTCCGTCTCTGTCTCTGTCTCGGTCTTTGTCTCCGTCTCTGTTTCTGTCTATGTCTCTGTCTCTGTCTCTGTCTCTGTCTCTGTCTCTGTCTCTGTCTCTGTCTCTGTCGCTGTCTCTCCCTCTGTCTCTGTCTTTGTCGCCGTCTCTGTCTCTGTCGCTGTCTCTATCTCTGTCTCTGCCTCTGTCTCTGTCTCTGTCTCTGTCTCTGTCTCTGTCTCTGTCTCTGTCTCTGTCTCTGTCTCTGTCTCTGTCTCTGTCTCGGTCTCTGTCTCTGTCTCTGTCTCTGTCTCTGTCTTTGTCTCTGTCTCTGTCTCTGTCTCTGTCCCTGTCCCTCTCCCTGTGCCTGTCGCTGTTTCTGTCTCTGTCTCTGTCTCTGACCCTGTCCCTCTCCCTGTGCCTGTCGCTGTTTCTGTCTCTGTCCCTGTCTCCGCCTCTGTCTCTGTCTCTGTCTCTGTCTCTATCTCTGTCTCTGTCGCTGTCCCTGCCTCTGTCTCAGTCCCTGCGTCTGTCTCGGTCTTTGTCTCCGTCTCTGTCCCTGTCTCTGTCTCTGTCTCTGTCTCTGTCTCCGTCTCTGTCTCTGTCTCTGTCTCTGTCTCTGTCTCTGTCTCTGTCTCTGTCTCTGTCTCTGTCTCTGTCTCTGTCTCTGTCTCTGTCTCTGTCTCTGTCTCTGTCTCTGTCTCTGTCTCTGTCTCTGTCTCTGTCTCTGTCTCTGTCTCTACCTCTGTCTCTGCCCTGTCTCTATCTCTGTCTCTGTCGCTGTCTCTGCCTCTGTCTCAGTCCCTGCGTCTGTCTCGGTCTTGGTCTCCGTCTCTGTCTCTGTCTCTGTCTCTGTCTCTGTCTCTGTCTCTGTCTCTGTCTCTGTCTCAGTCTCTGTCGCTGTCTCTGTCTCTGTCTCTGTCTCTGTCTCTGTCTCCGTCTCTGTCGCCGTCTCCGTCAGTGTCTCTGTCTCTGTCTCTGTCGCTGTCTCTTCCTCTGTCTCTGTCCCTGCGTCTGTCTCGGTCTTGGTCTCCGTCTCTGTCTCTGTCTCTGTCTCTGTCTCTGTCTCTGTCTCTGTCTCTGTCTCTGTCTCTGTCTCTGTCTCTGTCTCTGTCTCTGTCTCTGTCTCTGTCTCTGTCTCTGTCTCTGTCTCTGTCTCTGTCTCTGTCTCTGTCTCTGTCTCTGTCTCTGTCTCTGTCTCTGTCTCTGTCTCTGTCTCTGTCTCTGTCTCTGTCTCTGTCTCTGTCTCTGTCTCTGTCTCTGTCTCTGTCTCTGTCTCTGTCTCTGTCTCTGTCTCTGTCTCTGTCTCTGTCTCTGTCTCTGCCTCCGTCTCTGCCCTGTCTCTATCTCTGTCTCTGTCGCTGTCTCTGCCTCTGTCTCAGTCCCTGCATCTGTCTCGGTCTTGGTCTCCGTCTCTGTCTCTGTCTCTGTCTCTGTCTCTGTCTCTGTCTCTGTCTCAGTCTCTGTCGCTGTCTCTGTCTCTGTCTCTGTCTCTGTCTCTGTCTCTGTCTCTGTCTCTGTCTCTGTCTCTGTCTCTGTCTCTGTCTCTGTCTCTGTCTCTGTCTCTGTCTCTGTCTCTGTCTCTGTCTCTGTCTCTGTCTCTGTCTCTGTCTCTGTCTCTGTCTCTGTCTCTGTCTCTGTCTCTGTCTCTGTCTCTGTCTCTGTCTCTGTCTCTGTCTCTGTCTCCGTCTCTGTCTCTGTCTCTGTCTCTGTCTCTGTCTCTGTCTCTGCCTCTGTCTCTGCCCTGTCTCTATCTCTGTCTCTGTCGCTGTCTCTGCCTCTGTCTCAGTCCCTGCGTCTGTCTCGGTCTTGGTCTCCGTCTCTGTCTCTGTCTCTGTCTCTGTCTCTGTCTCTGTCTCTGTCTCTGTCTCTGTCTCTATCTCTGTCTCTGTCTCTGTCTCTGCCTGCGTCTCAGTCTCTGCGTCTGTCTCGGTCTCTGTCACCGTCTCTGTCTCTGTCTCTGTCTCTGTCTCTGTCTCTGTCTCTGTCTCTGTCTCTGTCTCTGTCTCTGTCTCTGTCTCTGTCTCTGTCTGTGTCTCTGCCTCTGTCTCGGTCTTTGCCTCCGTCTCTGTTTCTGTCTCTGTCTCTGTCTCTGTCTCTGTCTCAGTCTCAGTCTCTGTCTCTGTCTCTGTCTCTTTCTCTGACTCTGTCTCTGTCCCTGTCCCTCTCCCTGTGCCTGTCGCTGTTTCTGTCTCTGTCTCTGTCTCTGTCTCTGTCTCTGTCTCTGTCTCTGTCTCTGTCTCCGTCTCTGTCTCTGTCTCTGTCTCTGTCTCTGTCTCTGTCTCTGCCTCTGTCTCTGCCCTGTCTCTATCTCTGTCTCTGTCGCTGTCTCTGCCTCTGTCTCAGTCCCTGCGTCTGTCTCGGTCTTGGTCTCCGTCTCTGTCTCTGTCTCTGTCTCTGTCTCTGTCTCTGTCTCTGTCTCTGTCTCTGTCTCTATCTCTGTCTCTGTCTCTGTCTCTGCCTGCGTCTCAGTCTCTGTGTCTGTCTCGGTCTCTGTCACCGTCTCTGTCTCTGTCTCTGTCTCTGTCTCTGTCTCTGTCTCTGTCTCTGTCTCTGTCTCTGTCTCTGTCTCTGTCTGTGTCTCTGCCTCTGTCTCGGTCTTTGCCTCCGTCTCTGTTTCTGTCTCTGTCTCTGTCTCTGTCTCTGTCTCTGTCTCTGTCTCTGTCTCTGTCCCTGTCCCTCTCCCTGTGCCTGTCGCTGTTTCTGTCTCTGTCTCTGTCTCTGACCCTGTCCCTCTCCCTGTGCCTGTCGCTGTTTCTGTCTCTGTCTCTGTCTCCGCCTCTGTCGCTGTCTCTGTCTCTGTCTCTGTCTCTGTCTCTGTCTCTGTCTCTGTCTCTGTCTCTGTCTCTGTCTCTGTCTCTGTCTCTGTCTCTGTCTCTGCCTCCGTCTCTGCCCTGTCTCTATCTCTGTCTCTGTCGCTGTCTCTGCCTCTGTCTCAGTCCCTGCATCTGTCTCGGTCTTGGTCTCCGTCTCTGTCTCTGTCTCTGTCTCTGTCTCTGTCTCTGTCTCTGTCTCAGTCTCTGTCGCTGTCTCTGTCTCTGTCTCTGTCTCTGTCTCTGTCTCTGTCTCTGTCTCTGTCTCTGTCTCTGTCTCTGTCTCTGTCTCTGTCTCTGTCTCTGTCTCTGTCTCTGTCTCTGTCTCTGTCTCTGTCTCTGTCTCTGTCTCTGTCTCTGTCTCTGTCTCTGTCTCTGTCTCTGTCTCTGTCTCTGTCTCTGTCTCTGTCTCTGTCTCTGTCTCTGTCTCTGTCTCCGTCTCTGTCTCTGTCTCTGTCTCTGTCTCTGTCTCTGTCTCTGCCTCTGTCTCTGCCCTGTCTCTATCTCTGTCTCTGTCGCTGTCTCTGCCTCTGTCTCAGTCCCTGCGTCTGTCTCGGTCTTGGTCTCCGTCTCTGTCTCTGTCTCTGTCTCTGTCTCTGTCTCTGTCTCTGTCTCTGTCTCTGTCTCTATCTCTGTCTCTGTCTCTGTCTCTGCCTGCGTCTCAGTCTCTGTGTCTGTCTCGGTCTCTGTCACCGTCTCTGTCTCTGTCTCTGTCTCTGTCTCTGTCTCTGTCTCTGTCTCTGTCTCTGTCTCTGTCTCTGTCTCTGTCTCTGTCTGTGTCTCTGCCTCTGTCTCGGTCTTTGCCTCCGTCTCTGTTTCTGTCTCTGTCTCTGTCTCTGTCTCTGTCTCAGTCTCAGTCTCTGTCTCTGTCTCTGTCTCTTTCTCTGACTCTGTCTCTGTCCCTGTCCCTCTCCCTGTGCCTGTCGCTGTTTCTGTCTCTGTCTCTGTCTCTGTCTCTGTCTCTGTCTCTGTCTCTGTCTCTGTCTCCGTCTCTGTCTCTGTCTCTGTCTCTGTCTCTGTCTCTGTCTCTGCCTCTGTCTCTGCCCTGTCTCTATCTCTGTCTCTGTCGCTGTCTCTGCCTCTGTCTCAGTCCCTGCGTCTGTCTCGGTCTTGGTCTCCGTCTCTGTCTCTGTCTCTGTCTCTGTCTCTGTCTCTGTCTCTGTCTCTGTCTCTGTCTCTATCTCTGTCTCTGTCTCTGTCTCTGCCTGCGTCTCAGTCTCTGTGTCTGTCTCGGTCTCTGTCACCGTCTCTGTCTCTGTCTCTGTCTCTGTCTCTGTCTCTGTCTCTGTCTCTGTCTCTGTCTCTGTCTCTGTCTCTGTCTGTGTCTCTGCCTCTGTCTCGGTCTTTGCCTCCGTCTCTGTTTCTGTCTCTGTCTCTGTCTCTGTCTCTGTCTCTGTCTCTGTCTCTGTCTCTGTCTCTGTCCCTGTCCCTCTCCCTGTGCCTGTCGCTGTTTCTGTCTCTGTCTCTGTCTCTGACCCTGTCCCTCTCCCTGTGCCTGTCGCTGTTTCTGTCTCTGTCTCTGTCTCCGCCTCTGTCGCTGTCTCTGCCTCTGTCTCTGTCTCTGTCTCTGTCTCTGTCTCTGTCTCTGTCTCTGTCTCTGTCTCTGTCTCTGTCTCTGTCTCTGTCTCTGTCTCTGTCTCTGTCTCTGTCTCTGTCTCTGTCTCTGTCTCTGTCTCTGTCTCTGTCTCTGTCTCTGTCTCTGTCTCTGTCTCTGTCTCTGTCTCTGTCTCTGTCTCTGTCTCTGTCTCTGCCTCTGTCTCTGCCCTGTCTCTATCTCTGTCTCTGTCGCTGTCTCTGCCTCTGTCTCAGTCCCTGCGTCCGTCTCGGTCTTGGTCTCCGTCTCTGTCTCTGTCTCTGTCTCTGTCTCTGTCTCTGTCTCTGTCTCTGTCTCTGTCTCTGTCTCTGTCTCTGTCTCTGTCTCTGTCTCTGTCTCTGTCTCTGTCTCTGTCTCCGTCTCTGTCGCTGTCTCTCCCTCTGTCTCTATCTCTATCTCCGTCCCTGGCTCTGTCTCTGCCTCTGTCTCCGTCTCTGTCTCTGTCTCTGTCTCTGCCACTGTCTCTGCCTTGTCTCTAGCTCTGTCTCTGTCGCTGTCTCTGCCTCTGTCTCAGTCCCTGCGTCTGTCTCGGTCTTTGTCTCCGTCTCTGTCTCTGTCTCTGTCTCTGTCTCTGTCTCTGTCTCTGTCTCTGTCTCTGTCTCTGTCTCTGTCTCTGTCTCTGTCTCTGCCTCTGTCTCTGTCTCTGCCTCTGTCTCTGTCTCTGTCTCTGTCTCTGCCTCTGTCTCTGTCTCTATCTCTGTCTCTGTCTCTGTCTCTGTCGCTGTATCTTCCTCTGTCTCTGTCTCCGTCTCTGTCCCTGGCTCTGTCTCTGCCTCTGTCTCCGTCTCTGTCTCTGTCTCGGTCTTTGTCTCCGTCTCTGTTTCTGTCTATGTCTCTGTCTCTGTCTCTGTCTCTGTCCCTGTCTCTGTCTCTGTCTCTGTCTCTGTCGCTGTCTCTCCCTCTGTCTCTGTCTTTGTCTCCGTCTCTGTCTCTGTCGCTGTCTCTATCTCTGTCTCTGCCTCTGTCTCTGTCTCTGTCTCTGTCTCTGTCTCTGTCTCTGTCTCTGTCTCTGTCTCTGTCTCTGTCTCTGTCTCTGTCTCTGTCTCGGTCTCTGTCTCTGTCTCTGTCTCTGTCTCTGTCTTTGTCTCTGTCTCTGTCTCTGTCTCTGTCTCTGTCCCTGTCCCTCTCCCTGTGCCTGTCGCTGTTTCTGTCTCTCTCTCTGTCTCTGACCCTGTCCCTCTCCCTGTGCCTGTCGCTGTTTCTGTCTCTGTCTCTGTCTCCGCCTCTGTCTCTGTCTCTGTCTCTGTCTCTATCTCTGTCTCTGTCGCTGTCCCTGCCTCTGTCTCAGTCCCTGCGTCTGTCTCGGTCTTTGTCTCCGTCTCTGTCTCTGTCTCTGTCTCTGTCTCTGTCTCTGTCTCAGTCTCAGTCTCTGTCTCTGTCTCTGTCTCTTTCTCTGACTCTGTCTCTGTCCCTGTCCCTCTCCCTGTGCCTGTCGCTGTTTCTGTCTCTGTCTCTGTCTCTGACCCTGTCCCTCTCCCTGTGCCTGTCGCTGTTTCTGTCTCTGTCTCTGTCTCCGCCTCTGTCTCTGTCTCTGTCTCTGTCTCTATCTCTGTCTCTTTCGCTGTCCCTGCCTCTGTCTCAGTCCCTGCGTCTGTCTCGGTCTTTGTCTCCGTCTCTGTCTCTGTCTCTGTCTCTGTCTCTGTCTCTGTCTCTGTCTCTGTCTCTGTCTCTGTCTCTGTCTCTGTCTCTGTCTCTGTCTCTGTCTCTGTCTCTGTCTCTGTCTCTCTCTCTGTCTCTGTCTCTGTCTCTGTCTCTGCCTCTGTCTCTGCCCTGTCTCTATCTCTGTCTCTGTCGCTGTCTCTGCCTCTGTCTCAGTCCCTGCGTCTGTCTCGGTCTTGGTCTCCTTCTCTGTCTCTGTCTCTGTCTCTGTCTCTGTCTCTGTCTCTGTCTCTGTCTCTGTCTCTGTCTCAGTCTCTGTCGCTGTCTCTGTCTCTGTCTGTGTCTCTGTCTCTGTCTCTGTCTCTGTCTCGGTCTCTGTCTCTGTCTCTGTCTCTGTCTCTGTCTCTGTCTCCGTCTCTGTCGCCGTCTCCGTCAGTGTCTCTGTCTCTGTCTCTGTCTCCGTCTCTGTCTCTGTCTCTGTCTCTGTCTCTGTCTCTGTCTCTGTCTCTGTCTCTGTCTCTGTCTCTGTCTCTGTCTCTGTCTCTGTCTCTGTCTCTGTCTCCGTCTCTGTCTCTGTCTCTGTCTCTGTCTCTGTCTCTGTCTCTGTCTCTGTCTCTGTCTCTGTCTCTGTCTCTGTCTCTGTCTCTGTCGCTGTCTCTGTCTCTGTCTCTGTCTCTGTCTCTGTCTCTGTCTCTGTCTCTGTCTCTGTCTCTGTCTCTGTCTCTGTCTCTGTCTCTGTCTCTGTCTCTGTCTCTGTCTCTGTCTCTGTCTCTGTCTCTGTCGCTGTCTCTTCCTCTGTCTTTGTCTCCGTCTCTGTCCCTGGCTCTGTCTCTGCCTGTGTCTCTGTCTCTGCCTCCGTCTCTGTCTATGTCTGTGTCTCTGTCTCTGTCTCTGTGTCTATGTCTGTGTGTCTCTGCCTCTGCCTCTTTGTCTCTGTCTCTGCATCTCTGCCTCCGTGCCTATGTGTCTATGTCTCTGTCTCTGTCTCAGTTTCTGTCTCTGTCTCTGTCTCTGTCTCTGTCTCTGTCTCTGTCTCTGTCTCTGTCTCTGTCTCTGTCTCTGTCTCTGTCTCTGTCTCGGTCTCTGTCTCTGTCTCTGTCTCCGTCTCCGTCTCTGTCTCTGTCTCTGTCTCTATCTCTGTCTCTGTCTCTGTCTCTGCCTGCGTCTCAGTCTCTGTGTCTGTCTCGGTCTCTGTCTCCGTCTCTGTCTCTGTCTCTGTCTCTGTCTCTGTCTCTGTCTCTATCTCCGTCTCTGTCTCTGTCTCAGTCTCTGTCTCTGTCTCTGTCTCTGTCTCTGCCACTGTCTCTGTCTCTGTCTCTGCCTGCGTCTCAGTCTCTGTGTCTGTCTCGGTCTCTGTCTCTGTCTCGGTCTTTGCCTCCGTCTCTGTCTCTGTCTCTGTCTCTATCTCCGTCTCTGTCTCTGTCTCAGTCTCTGTCTCTGTCTCTGTCTCTGTCTCTGCCACTGTCTCTGTCTCTGTCTCTGCCTGCGTCTCAGTCTCTGTGTCTGTCTCGGTCTCTGTCTCTGTCTCGGTCTTTGCCTCCGTCTCTGTCTCTGTCTCTGTCTCTGTCTCTGTCTCTGTCTCAGTCCCTGCGTCTGTCTCGGTCTTTGTCTCCGTCTCTGTCTCTGTCTCTGTCTCTGTCTCTGTCTCTGTCTCTGTCTCTGTCTCTGTCTCTGCCTCTGTCTCTGTCTCTGTCTCTGCCTCTGTCTCTGTCTCTGCCTCTGTCTCTGTCTCTGTCTCTGTCTCTGCCTCTGTCTCTGTCTCTATCTCTGTCTCTGTCTCTGTCTCTGTCGCTGTCTCTTCCTCTGTCTCTGTCTCCGTCTCTGTCCCTGGCTCTGTCTCTGCCTCTGTCTCCGTCTCTGTCTCTGTCTCGGTCTTTGTCTCCGTCTCTGCTTCTGTCTATGTCTCTGTCTCTGTCTCTGTCTCTGTCTCTGTCTCTGTCTCTGTCGCTGTCTCTCCCTCTGTCTCTGTCTTTGTCTCCGTCTCTGTCTCTGTCGCTGTCTCTATCTCTGTCTCTGCCTCTGTCTCTGTCTCTGTCTCTGTCTCTGTCTCTGTCTCTGTCTCTGTCTCTGTCTCTGTCTCTGCCTCTGTCTCTGTCTCGGTCTCAGTCTCTGTCTCTGTCTCTGTCTCTGTCTCTGTCTCTGTCTCTGTCTCTGTCCCTGTCCCTCTCCCTGTGCCTGTCGCTGTTTCTGTCTCTGTCTCCGTCTCTGACCCTGTCCCTCTCCCTGTGCCTGTCACTGTTTCTGTCTCTGTCTCTGTCTCCGCCTCTGTCGCTGTCTCTGCCTCTGTCTCTGTCTCTCCCTCTGTCTCTATCTCTATCTCCGTCCCTGGCTCTGTCTCTGCCTCTGTCTCCGTCTCTGTCTCTGTCTCTGTCTCTGCCACTGTCTCTGCCCTGTCTCTATCTCTGTCTCTGTCGCTGTCTCTGCCTCTGTCTCAGTCCCTGCGTCTGTCTCGGTCTTTGTCTCCGTCTCTGTCTCTGTCTCTGTCTCTGTCTCTGTCTCTGTCTCTGTCTCTGTCTCTGTCTCTGTCTCTGCCTCTGTCTCTGTCTCTGTCTCTGCCTCTGTCTCTGTCTCTGCCTCTGTCTCTGTCTCTGTCTCTTTCTCTGTCTCTGTCTCCGTCTCTGTCTCTGTCTCCGTCTCTGTCTCTGTCTCTGTCTCTGTCTCTGTCTCTGTCTCTGTCGCTGTCTCTTCCTCTGTCTCTGCCTCAGTCTCTGTCCCTGGCTCTGTCTCTGCCTCTGTCTCCGTCTCTGTCTCTGTCTCTGTCTCTGCCTCTGTCTCTGTCTCTGTCTCTGTCTCTGTCCCTGTCCCTCTCGCAGGGCCTGTCGCTGTTTCTGTCTCTGTCCCTGTCTATTCCTCTGTCTCTGTCTCTGTCTCCGTCTCTGTCTCCGGCTTTGTCTGTGTCTCTCTCTCTGTCTCTGTCTCTGTCTCTGTCGCTGTCTCTCCCTCTGTCTCTGTCTTTGTCTCCGTCTCTGTCTCTGTCTCTGTCTCTGTCTCTGTCTCTGTCGCTGTCTCTGCCTCTGTCTCAGTCCCTGCGTCTGTCTCGTTCTTTGTCTCCGTCTCTGTCTCTGTCTCTGTCTCTGTCTCAGTCTCTGTCTTTGTCTCCGTCTGTGTCTCTGTCTCTGTCTCTGGGTCTCTGTCTGTGTGTCTCTGCCTCTGCCTCTTTGTCTCTGTCTCTGCATCTCTGCCTCCGTGCCTATGTCTCTATGTCTCTGTCTCTGTCTCAGTTTCTGTCTCTGTCTCTGTCTCTGTCTCTGTCTCTGTCTCTGTCTCTGTCTCTGTCTCTGTCTCTTTCTCTGTCTCTGTCTCCGTCTCTGTCTCTGTCTCTGTTTCCGTCTCTGTCTCTGTCTCTGTCTCTGTCTTTGTCTCTGTCTCTGTCTCTGTCTCTGTCGCTGTCTCTGTCTCTGTCTCTGTCTCTGTCTCTGTCTCTGTCTCTGTCTCTGTCTCTGTCTCTGTCTGTGTCTCTGCCTCTGTCTGTGTCTCTGCCTCTGTCTCGGTCTTTGCCTCCGTCTCTGTTTCTGTCTCTGTCTCTGTCTCTGTCTCTGTCTCAGTCTCAGTCTCTGTCTCTGTCTCTGTCTCTGTCTCTGTCTCTGTCTCTGTCGCTGTCTCTCCCTCTGTCTCTGTCTTTGTCTCCGTCTCTGTTTCTGTCTCTGTCTCTGTCTCTGTCTCTGTCTCTGTCTCTGTCTCTGTCTCTGTCTCTGTCTCTGTCTCTGTCTCTGTCTCTGTCTCTGTCTCTGTCTCTGTCTCTGTCTCTGTCGCTTTCTCTCCCTCTGTCTCTGTCTCTATCTCCGTCCCTGGCTCTGTCTCTGCCTCTGTCTCCGTCTCTGTCTCTGTCTCTGCCTCTATCTCCGTCTCCGTCTCTGTCCCTGGCTCTGTCTCTGCCTCTGTCTCCGTCTCTGTCTCTGTCTCGGTCTTTGTCTCCGTCTCTGTGTCTGTCTATGTCTCTGTCTCTGTCTCTGTCTCTGTCTCTGTCTCTGTCTCTGACTCTGTCTCTGTCTCTGTCTCTGTCTCTCCCTCTGTCTCTGTCTTTGTCTCGGTCTATGCCTCCGTCTCTGTTTCTGTCTCTGTCTCTGTCTCTGTCTCTGTCTCTGTCTCTGTCTCTGTCTCTGTCTCTGTCCCTGTCTCTGTCTCCGTCTCTGTCTCTGTCTCTGTCTCTGTCTCTGTCTCTGTCTCTGTCTCTGTCTCTGTCTCAGTCTCAGTCTCTGCCTCTGTCTCTGTCTCTGTCCCTGTCTCTGTCTCTGTCTCTGTCGCTTTCTCTCCCTCTGTCTCTGTCTCTATCTCCGTCCCTGGCTCTGTCTCTGCCTCTTTCTCCGTCTCTGTCTCTGTCTCTGCCTCTATCTCCGTCTCCGTCTCTGTCCCTGGCTCTGTCTCTGCCTCTGTCTCCGTCTCTGTCTCTGTCTCGGTCTTTGTCTCCGTCTCTGTGTCTGTCTATCTCTCTGTCTCTGTCTCTGTCTCTGTCTCTGTCTCTGTCTCTGTCTCTGTCCTGTCCTGTCTCTGTCTCTGTCTCTGTCTCTGTCTCTGTCTCTGTCTCTGTCTCTGTCTCTGTCTCTGTCTCTGTCTCTGTCCTGTCTCTGTCTCTGTCTCTGTCTCTGTCTCTGTCTCTGTCTCTGTCTCTGTCTCTGTCTCTGTCTCTGTCTCTGTCTCTGTCTCTGTCTCTGTCTCTGTCTCTGTCTCTGTCTCTGTCTCTGTCTCTGTCTCTGTCTCTGTCTCTGTCACTGTCTCTGTCTGTGTCTCTGCCTGCGTCTCAGTCTCTGTGTCTGTCTCTGTCTCTGTCTCAGTCTCAGTCTCTTCCTCTGTCTCTGTCTCTGTCTCTGTCTCTGTCTCTGTCTCTGTCTCTGTCTCTGTCTCTCTCTCTGTCTCTGTCTCTGTCCCTGTCTCTGTCTCTGTCTCTGTCTCTGTCTCTGTCTCCGTACCTGTCGCTGTTTCTGTCTCTGTCTCTGTCTATTCCTCTGTCTCTGTCTCTGTCTCTGTCCCTGTCCCTCTCCCTGTGCCTGTCGCTGTTTCTGTCTCTGTCTCTGTCTAATCCTCTGTCTCTGTCTCTGACCCTGTCCCTCTCCCTGTGCCTGTCGCTGTTTCTGTCCCTGTCTCTGTCTATTCTTCTGTCTCTGTCTCTGTCTATTCCTCCGTCTCTGTCTCTGTCTTTGTCTCTGTCTCGGTCTCTATCTCTGTCTCGGCCTTTGTCTCCGTCTCTGTCTCTGTCTCTGTCTCTGTCTCTGTCTCTGTCTCCGTCTCTGTCTCTGTCTCTGTCTCTGTCTCTGTCTCTGTCTCTGTCTCTGTCTCTGTCTCTGTCTCTGTCTCTGTCTCTGTCTCTGTCTCTGCCTCTGTCTCTGTCTCTGTCTCTGTCTCTGTCTCTGTCTCTATCTCTGTCTCTGTCGCTGTCTCTGACTCTGTCTCAGTCCCTGCGTCTGTCTCTGTCTTTGTCTCCGTCTCTGTCTCTGTCTCTGTCTCTGTCTCTGTCTCTGTGTCTGTCTATATCTCTGTCTCTGTCGCTGTCTCTGTGTCTCTGCCCCTGTCTCTGTGTCTCTGTCTCGGTGACTCTGTCTCTGTGTCTCTTTCCCTGAATCTCTGTCTATTTGTCTCTGTCTCTGAGTCTCTGTCCCGGTGTCTGTGTCTCTGTCTCTGTGTCACTGCCACTGCGTCTCTGTCGCTGTGTATCTGTCTCTGCATCGCTGTCTCTGTGTGTATGTCTGTGTGCATCTGTCTCTGTGACCCTGTCTCTGCCCTGTGTCTCCATCTCTGTCTCCCTGTCTCTGTGTCTCTGTCTCTGTCTCTGTGTCACTGTCTCTGTCTCTGTCTCTGTCTCTGTCTCTGTCTCTGTCTCTGTCACTGTCTCTGTCTCTGTCTCTGCCTGCGTCTCAGTCTCTGTGTCTGTCTTGGTCTCTGTCTCTGTCTCGGTCTTTGTCTCCGTCTCTGTCTCCGTCTCTGTCTCTGTCTCTGTCTCTGTCTCTGTCGCTGTCCCTTCCTCTGTCTCTGTCTCAGTCTCTGTCCCTGGCTCTGTCTCTGCCTCTGTCTCCGTCTCTGTCTCTGTCTCGGCCTTTGTCTCTGTCTCTGTCTCTGTCGCTGTCCCTTCCTCTGTCTCTGTCTCAGTCTCTGTCTCTGTCTCTGTCTCTATCTCTGTCTCTGTCTCTGTCTCTGCCTGCGTCTCAGTCTCTGTGTCTGTCTCGGTCTCTGTCTCCGTCTCTGTCTCTGTCTCTGTCTCTGTCTCTGTCTCTGTCTCTGTCTCAGTCTCTGTCTCTGTCTCTGTCTCTGTCTCTGTCTCTGTCTCTGTCTCTGTCTCTGTCACTGTCTCTGTCTCTGTCTCTGCCTGCGTCTCAGTCTCTGTGTCTGTCTCGGTCTCTGTCTCTGTCTCGGTCTTTGTCTCCGTCTCTGTCTCTGTCTCTGTCTCTGTCTCTGTCTCTGTCTCTGTCGCTGTCCCTTCCTCTGTCTCTGTCTCAGTCTCTGTCCCTGGCTCTGTCTCTGCCTCTGTCTCCGTCTCTGTCTCTGTCTCGGCCTTTGTCTCCGTCCCTGTGTCTGTCTATGTCTCTGTCTCTGTGTCTGTCTCGGTCTCTGTCTCTGTCTCTGTGTCTGTCTATATCTCTGTCACTGTCTCTGTCTCTGTCTCTGTCTCTGTCTCTGTCGCTTTCTCTCCCTCTGTCTCTGTCTCTATCTCCGTCCCTGGCTCTGTCTCTGCCTCTGTCTCCGTCTCTGTCTCTGTCTCTGCCTCTATCTCCGTCTCCGTCTCTGTCCCTGGCTCTGTCTCTGCCTCTGTCTCCGTCTCTGTCTCTGTCTCGGTCTTTGTCTCCGTCTCTGTGTCTGTCTATGTCTCTGTCTCTGTCTCTGTCTCTGTCTCTGTCTCTGTCTCTGTCTCTGACTCTGTCTCTGTCTCTGTCTCTGTCTCTCCCTCTGTCTCTGTCTTTGTCTCGGTCTTTGCCTCCGTCTCTGTTTCTGTCTCTGTCTCTGTCTCTGTCTCTGTCTCTGTCTCTGTCTCTGTCTCTGTCTCTGTCCCTGTCTCTGTCTCCGTCTCTGTCTCTGTCTCTGTCTCTGTCTCTGTCTCTGTCTTTGTCTCTGTCTCTGTCTCTGTCTCTGTCTCTGTCTCTGTCTCTGTCTCTGTCTCTGTCTCTGTCTCTGTCTCTGTCTCTGTCTCTGTCTCTGTCTCTGTCTCTGTCTCTGTCTCTGTCTCTGTCTCTGTCTCTGTCTCTGTCTCTGTCTCTCTCTGTCCCTGCCTCTGTCTCTGTATGTGTCTCTGCCTCTGTCTCGGTCTTTGCCTCCGTCTCTGTTTCTGTCTCTGTCTCTGTCTCTGTCTCAGTCTCAGTCTCTGCCTCTGTCTCTGTCTCTGTCCCTGTCTCTGTCTCTGTCTCTGTCGCTTTCTCTCCCTCTGTCTCTGTCTCTATCTCCGTCCCTGGCTCTGTCTCTGCCTCTTTCTCCGTCTCTGTCTCTGTCTCTGCCTCTATCTCCGTCTCCGTCTCTGTCCCTGGCTCTGTCTCTGCCTCTGTCTCCGTCTCTGTCTCTGTCTCGGTCTTTGTCTCCGTCTCTGTGTCTGTCTATCTCTCTGTCTCTGTCTCTGTCTCTGTCTCTGTCTCTGTCTCTGTCTCTGTCTCTGTCTCTGTCTCTGTCTCTGTCTCTCCCTCTGTCTCTGTCTTTGTCTCCGTCTCTCTCTGTCTCTGTCTCTGTCTCTGTCTCTGTCTCTGTCTCTGTCTCTGTCTCTGTCTCTGTCTCTGTCTCTGTCTCTGTCTCTGTCTCTGTCTCTGTCTCTGTCTCTGTCTCTGTCTCTGTCTCTGTCTCTGTCTCTGTCTCTGTCTCTGTCTCTGTCTCTGTCTCTGTCGCTGTCTCTTCCTCTGTCTCTGCCTCAGTCTCTGTCCCTGGCTCTGTCTCTGCCTCTGTCTCCGTCTCTGTCTCTGTCTCTGTCTCTGCCTCTGTCTCTGTCTCTGTCTCTGTCTCTGTCCCTGTCCCTCTCGCAGTGCCTGTCGCTGTTTCTGTCTCTGTCCCTGTCTATTCCTCTGTCTCTGTCTCTGTCTCCGTCTCTGTCTCTGTCTTTGTCTGTGTCTCTGTCTCTGTCTCTGTCTCTGTCTCTGTCTCTGTCTCTGTCTCTGTCTCTGTCTCTGTCTCTGTCTCTGTCGCTGTCTCTCCCTCTGTCTCTGTCTTTGTCTCCGTCTCTGTCTCTGTCTCTGTCTCTGTCTCTGTCGCTGTCGCTGTCTCTGCCTCTGTCTCAGTCCCTGCGTCTGTCTCGTTCTTTGTCTCCGTCTCCGTCTCTGTCTCTGTCTCTGTCTCTGTCTCAGTCTCTGTCTTTGTCTCCGTCTGTGTCTCTGTCTCTGTCTCTGGGTCTCTGTCTGTGTGTCTCTGCCTCTGCCTCTTTGTCTCTGTCTCTGCATCTCTGCCTCCGTGCCTATGTCTCTATGTCTCTGTCTCTGTCTCAGTTTCTGTCTCTGTCTCTGTCTCTGTCTCTGTCTCTGTGTATGTCTCTGTCTCTGTCTCTTTCTCTGTCTCTGTCTCCGTCTCTGTCTCTGTCTCCGTCTCTGTCTCTGTCTCTGTCTCTGTCTCTGTCTCTGTCTCTGTCGCTGTCTCTTCCTCTGTCTCTGCCTCAGTCTCTGTCCCTGGCTCTGTCTCTGCCTCTGTCTCCGTCTCTGTCTCTGTCTCTGTCTCTGCCTCTGTCTCTGTCTCTGTCTCTGTCTCTGTCCCTGTCCCTCTCGCAGGGCCTGTCGCTGTTTCTGTCTCTGTCCCTGTCTATTCCTCTGTCTCTGTCTCTGTCTCCGTCTCTGTCTCCGGCTTTGTCTGTGTCTCTCTCTCTGTCTCTGTCTCTGTCTCTGTCGCTGTCTCTCCCTCTGTCTCTGTCTTTGTCTCCGTCTCTGTCTCTGTCTCTGTCTCTGTCTCTGTCTCTGTCTCTGTCTCTGTCTCTGTCGCTGTCTCTGCCTCTGTCTCAGTCCCTGCGTCTGTCTCGTTCTTTGTCTCCGTCTCTGTCTCTGTCTCTGTCTCTGTCTCAGTCTCTGTCTTTGTCTCCGTCTGTGTCTCTGTCTCTGTCTCTGGGTCTCTGCCTCCGTGCCTATGTCTCTATGTCTCTGTCTCTGTCTCAGTTTCTGTCTCTGTCTCTGTCTCTGTCTCTGTCTCTGTCTCTGTCTCTGTCTCTGTCTCTTTCTCTGTCTCTGTCTCCGTCTCTGTCTCTGTCTCTGTTTCCGTCTCTGTCTCTGTCTCTGTCTCTGTCTTTGTCTCTGTCTCTGTCTCTGTCTCTGTCGCTGTCTCTGTCTCTGTCTCTGTCTCTGTCTCTGTCTCTGTCTCTGTCTCTGTCTGTGTCTCTGCCTCTGTCTGTGTCTCTGCCTCTGTCTCGGTCTTTGCCTCCGTCTCTGTTTCTGTCTCTGTCTCTGTCTCTGTCTCTGTCTCAGTCTCAGTCTCTGTCTCTGTCTCTGTCTCTGTCTCTGTCTCTGTCGCTGTCTCTCCCTCTGTCTCTGTCTTTGTCTCCGTCTCTGTTTCTGTCTCTGTCTCTGTCTCTGTCTCTGTCTCTGTCGCTTTCTCTCCCTCTGTCTCTGTCTCTATCTCCGTCCCTGTCTCTGTCTCTGCCTCTGTCTCCGTCTCTGTCTCTGTCTCTGCCTCTATCTCCGTCTCCGTCTCTGTCCCTGGCTCTGTCTCTGCCTCTGTCTCCGTCTCTGTCTCTGTCTCGGTCTTTGTCTCCGTCTCTGTGTCTGTCTATGTCTCTGTCTCTGTCTCTGTCTCTGTCTCTGTCTCTGTCTCTGTCTCTGACTCTGTCTCTGTCTCTGTCTCTGTCTCTCCCTCTGTCTCTGTCTTTGTCTCGGTCTATGCCTCCGTCTCTGTTTCTGTCTCTGTCTCTGTCTCTGTCTCTGTCTCTGTCTCTGTCTCTGTCTCTGTCTCTGTCCCTGTCTCTGTCTCCGTCTCTGTCTCTGTCTCTGTCTCTGTCTCTGTCTCTGTCTCTGTCTCTGTCTCTGTCTCAGTCTCAGTCTCTGCCTCTGTCTCTGTCTCTGTCCCTGTCTCTGTCTCTGTCTCTGTCGCTTTCTCTCCCTCTGTCTCTGTCTCTATCTCCGTCCCTGGCTCTGTCTCTGCCTCTTTCTCCGTCTCTGTCTCTGTCTCTGCCTCTATCTCCGTCTCCGTCTCTGTCCCTGGCTCTGTCTCTGCCTCTGTCTCCGTCTCTGTCTCTGTCTCGGTCTTTGTCTCCGTCTCTGTGTCTGTCTATCTCTCTGTCTCTGTCTCTGTCTCTGTCTCTGTCTCTGTCTCTGTCTCTGTCCTGTCCTGTCTCTGTCTCTGTCTCTGTCTCTGTCTCTGTCTCTGTCTCTGTCTCTGTCTCTGTCTCTGTCTCTGTCTCTGTCCTGTCTCTGTCTCTGTCTCTGTCTCTGTCTCTGTCTCTGTCTCTGTCTCTGTCTCTGTCTCTGTCTCTGTCTCTGTCTCTGTCTCTGTCTCTGTCTCTGTCTCTGTCTCTGTCTCTGTCTCTGTCTCTGTCTCTGTCTCTGTCTCTGTCTCTGTCTCTGTCTCTGTCTCTGTCTCTGTCGCTGTCTCTTCCTCTGTCTCTGCCTCAGTCTCTGTCCCTGGCTCTGTCTCTGCCTCTGTCTCCGTCTCTGTCTCTGTCTCTGTCTCTGCCTCTGTCTCTGTCTCTGTCTCTGTCTCTGTCCCTGTCCCTCTCGCAGTGCCTGTCGCTGTTTCTGTCTCTGTCCCTGTCTATTCCTCTGTCTCTGTCTCTGTCTCCGTCTCTGTCTCTGTCTTTGTCTGTGTCTCTGTCTCTGTCTCTGTCTCTGTCTCTGTCTCTGTCTCTGTCTCTGTCTCTGTCTCTGTCGCTGTCTCTCCCTCTGTCTCTGTCTTTGTCTCCGTCTCTGTCTCTGTCTCTGTCTCTGTCTCTGTCTCTGTCGCTGTCGCTGTCTCTGCCTCTGTCTCAGTCCCTGCGTCTGTCTCGTTCTTTGTCTCCGTCTCTGTCTCTGTCTCTGTCTCTGTCTCTGTCTCAGTCTCTGTCTTTGTCTCCGTCTGTGTCTCTGTCTCTGTCTCTGGGTCTCTGTCTGTGTGTCTCTGCCTCTGCCTCTTTGTCTCTGTCTCTGCATCTCTGCCTCCGTGCCTATGTCTCTATGTCTCTGTCTCTGTCTCAGTTTCTGTCTCTGTCTCTGTCTCTGTCTCTGTCTCTGTCTCTGTCTATGTCTCTGTCTCTGTCTCTTTCTCTGTCTCTGTCTCCGTCTCTGTCTCTGTCTCCGTCTCTGTCTCTGTCTCTGTCTCTGTCTCTGTCTCTGTCTCTGTCGCTGTCTCTTCCTCTGTCTCTGCCTCAGTCTCTGTCCCTGGCTCTGTCTCTGCCTCTGTCTCCGTCTCTGTCTCTGTCTCTGCCTCTGTCTCTGTCTCTGTCTCTGTCTCTGTCCCTGTCCCTCTCGCAGGGCCTGTCGCTGTTTCTGTCTCTGTCCCTGTCTATTCCTCTGTCTCTGTCTCTGTCTCCGTCTCTGTCTCCGGCTTTGTCTGTGTCTCTCTCTCTGTCTCTGTCTCTGTCTCTGTCGCTGTCTCTCCCTCTGTCTCTGTCTTTGTCTCCGTCTCTGTCTCTGTCTCTGTCTCTGTCTCTGTCTCTGTCTCTGTCGCTGTCTCTGCCTCTGTCTCAGTCCCTGCGTCTGTCTCGTTCTTTGTCTCCGTCTCTGTCTCTGTCTCTGTCTCTGTCTCAGTCTCTGTCTTTGTCTCCGTCTGTGTCTCTGTCTCTGTCTCTGGGTCTCTGTCTGTGTGTCTCTGCCTCTGCCTCTTTGTCTCTGTCTCTGCATCTCTGCCTCCGTGCCTATGTCTCTATGTCTCTGTCTCTGTCTCAGTTTCTGTCTCTGTCTCTGTCTCTGTCTCTGTCTCTGTCTCTGTCTATGTCTCTGTCTCTGTCTCTTTCTCTGTCTCTGTCTCCGTCTCTGTCTCTGTCTCCGTCTCTGTCTCTGTCTCTGTCTCTGTCTCTGTCTCTGTCTCTGTCGCTGTCTCTTCCTCTGTCTCTGCCTCAGTCTCTGTCCCTGGCTCTGTCTCTGCCTCTGTCTCCGTCTCTGTCTCTGTCTCTGCCTCTGTCTCTGTCTCTGTCTCTGTCTCTGTCCCTGTCCCTCTCGCAGGGCCTGTCGCTGTTTCTGTCTCTGTCCCTGTCTATTCCTCTGTCTCTGTCTCTGTCTCCGTCTCTGTCTCCGGCTTTGTCTGTGTCTCTCTCTCTGTCTCTGTCTCTGTCTCTGTCTCTGTCGCTGTCTCTCCCTCTGTCTCTGTCTTTGTCTCCGTCTCTGTCTCTGTCTCTGTCTCTGTCTCTGTCTCTGTCTCTGTCGCTGTCTCTGCCTCTGTCTCAGTCCCTGCGTCTGTCTCGTTCTTTGTCTCCGTCTCTGTCTCTGTCTCTGTCTCTGTCTCAGTCTCTGTCTTTGTCTCCGTCTGTGTCTCTGTCTCTGTCTCTGGGTCTCTGTCTGTGTGTCTCTGCCTCTGCCTCTTTGTCTCTGTCTCTGCATCTCTGCCTCCGTGCCTATGTCTCTATGTCTCTGTCTCTGTCTCAGTTTCTGCCTCTGTCTCTGTCTCTGTCTCTGTCTCTGTCTCTGTCTCTGTCTCTGTCTCTGTCTCTTTCTCTGTCTCTGTCTTCGTCTCTGTCTCTGTCTCTGTTTCCGTCTCTGTCTCTGTCTCTGTCTCTGTCTTTGTCTCTGTCTCTGTCTCTGTCTCTGTCGCTGTCTCTGTCTCTGTCTCTGTCTCTGTCTGTGTCTCTGCCTCTGTCTGTGTCTCTGCCTCTGTCTCGGTCTTTGCCTCCGTCTCTGTTTCTGTCTCTGTCTCTGTCTCTGTCTCTGTCTCAGTCTCAGTCTCTGTCTCTGTCTCTGTCTCTGTCTCTGTCTCTGTCGCTGTCTCTCCCTCTGTCTCTGTCTTTGTCTCCGTCTCTGTCTCCGTCTCTGCTTCTGTCTATGTCTCTGTCTCTGTCTCTGTCTCTGTCTCTGTCTCTGTCTCTGTCGCTGTCTCTCCCTCTGTCTCTGTCTTTGTCTCCGTCTCTGTCTCTGTCGCTGTCTCTATCTCTGTCTCTGCCTCTGTCTCTGTCTCTGTCTCTGTCTCTGTCTCTGTCTCTGTCTCTGTCTCTGTCTCTGCCTCTGTCTCTGTCTCGGTCTCTGTCTCTGTCTCTGTCTCTGTCTCTGTCTCTGTCTCTGTCTCTGTCTCTGTCTCTGTCTCTGTCTCTGTCCCTGTCCCTCTCCCTGTGCCTGTCGCTGTTTCTGTCTCTGTCTCTGTCTCTGACCCTGTCCCTCTCCCTGTGCCTGTCGCTGTTTCTGTCTCTGTCTCTGTCTCCGCCTCTGTCGCTGTCTCTGCCTCTGTCTCTGTCTCTCCCTCTGTCTCTATCTCTATCACCGTCCCTGGCTCTGTCTCTGCCTCTGTCTCCGTCTCTGTCTCTGTCTCTGTCTCTGCCACTGTCTCTGCCCTGTCTCTATCTCTGTCTCTGTCGCTGTCTCTGCCTCTGTCTCAGTCCCTGCGTCTGTCTCGGTCTTTGTCTCCGTCTCTGTCTCTGTCTCTGTCTCTGTCTCTGTCTCTGTCTCTGTCTCTGTCTCTGCCTCTGTCTCTGTCTCTGTCTCTGCCTCTGTCTCTGTCTCTGCCTCTGTCTCTGTCTCTGTCTCTGTCTCTGCCTCTGTCTCTGTCTCTATCTCTGTCTCTGTCTCTGTCTCTGTCGCTGTCTCTTCCTCTGTCTCTGTCTCCGTCTCTGTCCCTGGCTCTGTCTCTGCCCCTGTCTCCGTCTCTGTCTCTGTCTCGGTCTTTGTCTCCGGCTCTGCTTCTGTCTATGTCTCTGTCTCTGTCTCTGTCTCTGTCTCTGTCTCTGTCTCTGTCGCTGTCTCTCCCTCTGTCTCTGTCTTTGTCTCCGTCTCTGTCTCTGTCGCTGTCTCTATCTCTGTCTCTGCCTCTGTCTCTGTCTCTGTCTCTGTCTCTGTCTCTGTCTCTGTCTCTGTCTCTGTCTCTCTCTCTGCCTCTGTCTCTGTCTCGGTCTCTGTCTCTGTCTCTGTCTGTGTCTCTGTCTCTGTCTCTGTCTCTGTCTCTGTCTCTGTCCCTGTCCCTCTCCCTGTGCCTGTCGCTGTTTCTGTCTCTGTCTCTGTCTCTGACCCTGTCCCTCTCCCTGTGCCTGTCGCTGTTTCTGTCTCTGTCTCTGTCTCCGCCTCTGTCGCTGTCTCTGCCTCTGTCTCTGTCTCTGTCTCTGTCTCTGTCTCTGTCTCTGTCTCTGTCTCTGTCTCTGTCTCTGTCTCTGTCTCTGTCTCTGTCTCTGTCTCTGTCTCTGTCTCTGTCTCTGTCTCTGTCTCTGTCTCTGTCTCTGTCTCTGTCTCTGTCTCTGTCTCTGTCTCTGTCTCTGTCTCTGTCTCTGTCTCTGTCTCTGTCTCTGTCTCTGTCTCTGTCTCTGTCTCTGTCTCTGCCTCTGTCTCTGCCCTGTCTCTATCTCTGTCTCTGTCGCTGTCTCTGCCTCTGTCTCAGTCCCTGCGTCCGTCTCGGTCTTGGTCTCCGTCTCTGTCTCTGTCTCTGTCTCTGTCTCTGTCTCTGTCTCTGTCTCTGTCTCTGTCTCTGTCTCTGTCTCTGTCTCTGTCTCTGTCTCTGTCTCTGTCTCCGTCTCTGTCGCTGTCTCTCCCTCTGTCTCTATCTCTATCTCCGTCCCTGGCTCTGTCTCTGCCTCTGTCTCCGTCTCTGTCTCTGTCTCTGTCTCTGCCACTGTCTCTGCCTTGTCTCTAGCTCTGTCTCTGTCGCTGTCTCTGCCTCTGTCTCAGTCCCTGCGTCTGTCTCGGTCTTTGTCTCCGTCTCTGTCTCTGTCTCTGTCTCTGTGTCTGTCTCTGTCTCTGTCTCTGTCTCTGTCTCTGTCTCTGTCTCTGTCTCTGTCTCTGCCTCTGTCTCTGTCTCTGCCTCTGTCTCTGTCTCTGTCTCTGTCTCTGCCTCTGTCTCTGTCTCTATCTCTGTCTCTGTCTCTGTCTCTGTCGCTGTATCTTCCTCTGTCTCTGTCTCCGTCTCTGTCCCTGGCTCTGTCTCTGCCTCTGTCTCCGTCTCTGTCTCTGTCTCGGTCTTTGTCTCCGTCTCTGTTTCTGTCTATGTCTCTGTCTCTGTCTCTGTCTCTGTCCCTGTCTCTGTCTCTGTCTCTGTCTCTGTCTCTGTCGCTGTCTCTCCCTCTGTCTCTGTCTTTGTCTCCGTCTCTGTCTCTGTCGCTGTCTCTATCTCTGTCTCTGCCTCTGTCTCTGTCTCTGTCTCTGTCTCTGTCTCTGTCTCTGTCTCTGTCTCTGTCTCTGTCTCTGTCTCTGTCTCTGTCTCGGTCTCTGTCTCTGTCTCTGTCTCTGTCTCTGTCTCTGTCTTTGTCTCTGTCTCTGTCTCTGTCTCTGTCTCTGTCCCTGTCCCTCTCCCTGTGCCTGTCGCTGTTTCTGTCTCTGTCTCTGTCTCTGACCCTGTCCCTCTCCCTGTGCCTGTCGCTGTTTCTGTCTCTGTCTCTGTCTCCGCCTCTGTCTCTGTCTCTGTCTCTGTCTCTATCTCTGTCTCTGTCGCTGTCCCTGCCTCTGTCTCAGTCCCTGCGTCTGTCTCGGTCTTTGTCTCCGTCTCTGTCTCTGTCTCTGTCTCTGTCTCTGTCTCTGTCTCTGTCTCCGTCTCTGTCTCTGTCTCTGTCTCTGTCTCTGTCTCTGTCTCTGTCTCAGTCTCTGTCGCTGTCTCTGTCTCTGTCTCTGTCTCTGTCTCTGTCTCTGTCTCTGTCTCTGTCTCTGTCTCTGTCTCTGTCTCTGTCTCTGTCTCTGTCTCTGTCTCTGTCTCTGTCTCTGTCTCTGTCTCTGTCTCTGTCTCTGTCTCTGTCTCTGTCTCTGTCTCTGTCTCTGTCTCTGTCTCTGTCTCTGTCTCTGTCTCTGTCTCTGTCTCTGTCTCTGTCTCTGTCTCTGTCTCTGTCTCTGTCTCTGTCTCTGTCTCTGTCTCTGTCTCTGTCTCTGTCTCTGTCTCTGTCTCTGTCTCTGTCTGTGTCTCTGCCTCTGTCGCGGTCTTTGCCTCCGTCTCTGTTTCTGTCTCTGTCTCTGTCTCTGTCTCTGTCTCAGTCTCAGTCTCTGTCTCAGTCTCTGTCTCTTTCTCTGACTCTGTCTCTGTCCCTGTCCCTCTCCCTGTGCCTGTCGCTGTTTCTGTCTCTGTCTCTGTCTCTGACCCTGTCCCTCTCCCTGTGCCTGTCGCTGTTTCTGTCTCTGTCTCTGTCTCCGCCTCTGTCTCTGTCTCTGTCTCTGTCTCTATCTCTGTCTCTTTCGCTGTCCCTGCCTCTGTCTCAGTCCCTGCGTCTGTCTCGGTCTTTGTCTCCGTCTCTGTCTCTGTCTCTGTCTCTGTCTCTGTCTCTGTCTCTGTCTCTGTCTCTGTCTCTGTCTCTGTCTCTGTCTCTGTCTCTGTCTCTGTCTCTGTCTCTGTCTCTGTCTCTCTCTCTGTCTCTGTCTCTGTCTCTGTCTCTGCCTCTGTCTCTGCCCTGTCTCTATCTCTGTCTCTGTCGCTGTCTCTGCCTCTGTCTCAGTCCCTGCGTCTGTCTCGGTCTTGGTCTCCTTCTCTGTCTCTGTCTCTGTCTCTGTCTCTGTCTCTGTCTCTGTCTCTGTCTCTGTCTCTGTCTCAGTCTCTGTCGCTGTCTCTGTCTCTGTCTGTGTCTCTGTCTCTGTCTCTGTCTCTGTCTCGGTCTCTGTCTCTGTCTCTGTCTCTGTCTCTGTCTCTGTCTCCGTCTCTGTCGCCGTCTCCGTCAGTGTCTCTGTCTCTGTCTCTGTCTCCGTCTCTGTCTCTGTCTCTGTCTCTGTCTCTGTCTCTGTCTCTGTCTCTGTCTCTGTCTCTGTCTCTGTCTCTGTCTCTGTCTCTGTCTCTGTCTCTGTCTCTGTCTCCGTCTCTGTCTCTGTCTCTGTCTCTGTCTCTGTCTCTGTCTCTGTCTCTGTCTCTGTCTCTGTCGCTGTCTCTGTCTCTGTCTCTGTCTCTGTCTCTGTCTCTGTCTCTGTCTCTGTCTCTGTCTCTGTCTCTGTCTCTGTCTCTGTCTCTGTCTCTGTCTCTGTCTCTGTCTCTGTCTCTGTCTCTGTCTCTGTCGCTGTCTCTTCCTCTGTCTTTGTCTCCGTCTCTGTCCCTGGCTCTGTCTCTGCCTGTGTCTCTGTCTCTGCCTCCGTCTCTGTCTCTGCCACTGTCTCTGTCTCTGTCTCTGCCTGCGTCTCAGTCTCTGTGTCTGTCTCGGTCTCTGTCTCTGTCTCGGTCTTTGCCTCCGTCTCTGTCTCTGTCTCTGTCTCTATCTCCGTCTCTGTCTCTGTCTCAGTCTCTGTCTCTGTCTCTGTCTCTGTCTCTGTCTCTGCCACTGTCTCTGTCTCTGTCTCTGCCTGCGTCTCAGTCTCTGTGTCTGTCTCGGTCTCTGTCTCTGTCTCGGTCTTTGCCTCCGTCTCTGTCTCTGTCTCTGTCTCTGTCTCTGTCTCTGTCTCAGTCCCTGCGTCTGTCTCGGTCTTTGTCTCCGTCTCTGTCTCTGTCTCTGTCTCTGTCTCTGTCTCTGTCTCTGTCTCTGTCTCTGTCTCTGCCTCTGTCTCTGTCTCTGTCTCTGCCTCTGTCTCTGTCTCTGCCTCTGTCTCTGTCTCTGTCTCTGTCTCTGCCTCTGTCTCTGTCTCTATCTCTGTCTCTGTCTCTGTCTCTGTCGCTGTCTCTTCCTCTGTCTCTGTCTCCGTCTCTGTCCCTGGCTCTGTCTCTGCCTCTGTCTCCGTCTCTGTCTCTGTCTCGGTCTTTGTCTCCGTCTCTGCTTCTGTCTATGTCTCTGTCTCTGTCTCTGTCTCTGTCTCTGTCTCTGTCTCTGTCGCTGTCTCTCCCTCTGTCTCTGTCTTTGTCTCCGTCTCTGTCTCTGTCGCTGTCTCTATCTCTGTCTCTGCCTCTGTCTCTGTCTCTGTCTCTGTCTCTGTCTCTGTCTCTGTCTCTGTCTCTGTCTCTGTCTCTGCCTCTGTCTCTGTCTCGGTCTCTGTCTCTGTCTCTGTCTCTGTCTCTGTCTCTGTCTCTGTCTCTGTCTCTGTCCCTGTCCCTCTCCCTGTGCCTGTCGCTGTTTCTGTCTCTGTCTCCGTCTCTGACCCTGTCCCTCTCCCTGTGCCTGTCACTGTTTCTGTCTCTGTCTCTGTCTCCGCCTCTGTCGCTGTCTCTGCCTCTGTCTCTGTCTCTCCCTCTGTCTCTATCTCTATCTCCGTCCCTGGCTCTGTCTCTGCCTCTGTCTCCGTCTCTGTCTCTGTCTCTGTCTCTGCCACTGTCTCTGCCCTGTCTCTATCTCTGTCTCTGTCGCTGTCTCTGCCTCTGTCTCAGTCCCTGCGTCTGTCTCGGTCTTTGTCTCCGTCTCTGTCTCTGTCTCTGTCTCTGTCTCTGTCTCTGTCTCTGTCTCTGTCTCTGTCTCTGCCTCTGTCTCTGTCTCTGTCTCTGCCTCTGTCTCTGTCTCTGCCTCTGTCTCTGTCTCTGTCTCTGTCTCTGCCTCTGTCTCTGTCTCTATCTCTGTCTCTGTCTCTGTCTCTGTCGCTGTCTCTTCCTCTGTCTCTGTCTCCGTCTCTGTCCCTGGCTCTGTCTCTGCCTCTGTCTCCGTCTCTGTCTCTGTCTCGGTCTTTGTCTCCGTCTCTGCTTCTGTCTATGTCTCTGTCTCTGTCTCTGTCTCTGTCTCTGTCTCTGTCTCTGTCTCTGTCGCTGTCTCTCCCTCTGTCTCTGTCTTTGTCTCCGTCTCTGTCTCTGACGCTGTCTCTATCTCTGTCTCTGCCTCTGTCTCTGTCTCTGTCTCTGTCTCTGTCTCTGTCTCTGTCTCTGTCTCTGTCTCTGTCTCTCTCTCTGCCTCTGTCTCTGTCTCGGTCTCTGTCTCTGTCTCTGTCTCTGTCTCTGTCTCTGTCTCTGTCCCTGTCCCTCTCCCTGTGCCTGTCGCTGTTTCTGTCTCTGTCTCTGTCTCTGACCCTGTCCCTCTCCCTGTGCCTGTCGCTGTTTCTGTCTCTGTCTCTGTCTCCGCCTCTGTCGCTGTCTCTGCCTCTGTCTCTGTCTCTGTCTCTGTCTCTGTCTCTGTCTCTGTCTCTGTCTCTGTCTCTGTCTCTGTCTCTGTCTCTGTCTCTGTCTCTGTCTCTGTCTCTGTCTCTGTCTCTGTCTCTGTCTCTGTCTCTGTCTCTGTCTCTGTCTCTGTCTCTGTCTCTGTCTCTGTCTCTGTCTCTGTCTCTGTCTCTGTCTCTGCCTCTGTCTCTGCCCTGTCTCTATCTCTGTCTCTGTCGCTGTCTCTGCCTCTGTCTCAGTCCCTGCGTCTGTCTCGGTCTTGGTCTCCGTCTCTGTCTCTGTCTCTGTCTCTGTCTCTGTCTCTGTCTCTGTCTCTGTCTCTGTCTCTGTCTCTGTCTCTGTCTCTGTCTCTGTCTCCGTCTCTGTCGCTGTCTCTCCCTCTGTCTCTATCTCTATCTCCGTCCCTGGCTCTGTCTCTGCCTCTGTCTCCGTCTCTGTCTCTGTCTCTGTCTCTGCCACTGTCTCTGCCTTGTCTCTAGCTCTGTCTCTGTCGCTGTCTCTGCCTCTGTCTCAGTCCCTGCGTCTGTCTCGGTCTTTGTCTCCGTCTCTGTCTCTGTCTCTGTCTCTGTCTCTGTCTCTGTCTCTGTCTCTGCCTCTGTCTCTGTCTCTGCCTCTGTCTCTGTCTCTGTCTCTGTCTCTGCCTCTGTCTCTGTCTCTATCTCTGTCTCTGTCTCTGTCTCTGTCGCTGTATCTTCCTCTGTCTCTGTCTCCGTCTCTGTCCCTGGCTCTGTCTCTGCCTCTGTCTCCGTCTCTGTCTCTGTCTCGGTCTTTGTCTCCGTCTCTGTTTCTGTCTATGTCTCTGTCTCTGTCTCTGTCTCTGTCTCTGTCTCTGTCTCTGTCTCTGTCTCTGTCGCTGTCTCTCCCTCTGTCTCTGTCTTTGTCGCCGTCTCTGTCTCTGTCGCTGTCTCTATCTCTGTCTCTGCCTCTGTCTCTGTCTCTGTCTCTGTCTCTGTCTCTGTCTCTGTCTCTGTCTCTGTCTCTGTCTCTGTCTCTGTCTCTGTCTCTGTCTCTGTCTCTGTCTCTGTCTCTGTCTCTGTCTCTGTCTCTGTCTCTGTCTCTGTCTCTGTCTCTGTCTCTGTCTCTGTCTCTGTCTCTGTCTCTGTCTCTGTCTCTGTCTCTGTCTCTGTCTCTGTCTCTGTCTCTGTCTCTGTCTCTGTCTCTGTCTCTGTCTCTGTCTCTGTCTCTGTCTCTGTCTCTGTCTCTGTCTCTGTCTCTGTCTCTGTCTCTGCCTCCGTCTCTGCCCTGTCTCTATCTCTGTCTCTGTCGCTGTCTCTGCCTCTGTCTCAGTCCCTGCATCTGTCTCGGTCTTGGTCTCCGTCTCTGTCTCTGTCTCTGTCTCTGTCTCTGTCTCTGTCTCTGTCTCAGTCTCTGTCGCTGTCTCTGTCTCTGTCTCTGTCTCTGTCTCTGTCTCTGTCTCTTTCGCTGTCCCTGCCTCTGTCTCAGTCCCTGCGTCTGTCTCGGTCTTTGTCTCCGTCTCTGTCTCTGTCTCTGTCTCTGTCTCTGTCTCCGTCTCTGTCGCCGTCTCCGTCAGTGTCTCTGTCTCTGTCTCTGTCTCCGTCTCTGTCTCTGTCTCTGTCTCTGTCTCTGTCTCTGTCTCTGTCTCTGTCTCTGTCTCTGTCTCTGTCTCTGTCTCTGTCTCTGTCTCCGTCTCTGTCTCTGTCTCTGTCTCTGTCTCTGTCTCTGTCTCTGTCTCTGTCTCTGTCTCTGTCGCTGTCTCTGTCTCTGTCTCTGTCTCTGTCTCTGTCTCTGTCTCTGTCTCTGTCTCTGTCTCTGTCTCTGTCTCTGTCTCTGTCTCTGTCTCTGTCTCTGTCTCTGTCTCTGTCTCTGTCTCTGTCTCTGTCGCTGTCTCTTCCTCTGTCTTTGTCTCCGTCTCTGTCCCTGGCTCTGTCTCTGCCTGTGTCTCTGTCTCTGCCTCCGTCTCTGTCTCTGCCACTGTCTCTGTCTCTGTCTCTGCCTGCGTCTCAGTCTCTGTGTCTGTCTCGGTCTCTGTCTCTGTCTCGGTCTTTGCCTCCGTCTCTGTCTCTGTCTCTGTCTCTATCTCCGTCTCTGTCTCTGTCTCAGTCTCTGTCTCTGTCTCTGTCTCTGTCTCTGTCTCTGCCACTGTCTCTGTCTCTGTCTCTGCCTGCGTCTCAGTCTCTGTGTCTGTCTCGGTCTCTGTCTCTGTCTCGGTCTTTGCCTCCGTCTCTGTCTCTGTCTCTGTCTCTGTCTCTGTCTCTGTCTCAGTCCCTGCGTCTGTCTCGGTCTTTGTCTCCGTCTCTGTCTCTGTCTCTGTCTCTGTCTCTGTCTCTGTCTCTGTCTCTGTCTCTGTCTCTGCCTCTGTCTCTGTCTCTGTCTCTGCCTCTGTCTCTGTCTCTGCCTCTGTCTCTGTCTCTGTCTCTGTCTCTGCCTCTGTCTCTGTCTCTATCTCTGTCTCTGTCTCTGTCTCTGTCGCTGTCTCTTCCTCTGTCTCTGTCTCCGTCTCTGTCCCTGGCTCTGTCTCTGCCTCTGTCTCCGTCTCTGTCTCTGTCTCGGTCTTTGTCTCCGTCTCTGCTTCTGTCTATGTCTCTGTCTCTGTCTCTGTCTCTGTCTCTGTCTCTGTCTCTGTCGCTGTCTCTCCCTCTGTCTCTGTCTTTGTCTCCGTCTCTGTCTCTGTCGCTGTCTCTATCTCTGTCTCTGCCTCTGTCTCTGTCTCTGTCTCTGTCTCTGTCTCTGTCTCTGTCTCTGTCTCTGTCTCTGTCTCTGCCTCTGTCTCTGTCTCGGTCTCTGTCTCTGTCTCTGTCTCTGTCTCTGTCTCTGTCTCTGTCTCTGTCTCTGTCCCTGTCCCTCTCCCTGTGCCTGTCGCTGTTTCTGTCTCTGTCTCCGTCTCTGACCCTGTCCCTCTCCCTGTGCCTGTCACTGTTTCTGTCTCTGTCTCTGTCTCCGCCTCTGTCGCTGTCTCTGCCTCTGTCTCTGTCTCTCCCTCTGTCTCTATCTCTATCTCCGTCCCTGGCTCTGTCTCTGCCTCTGTCTCCGTCTCTGTCTCTGTCTCTGTCTCTGCCACTGTCTCTGCCCTGTCTCTATCTCTGTCTCTGTCGCTGTCTCTGCCTCTGTCTCAGTCCCTGCGTCTGTCTCGGTCTTTGTCTCCGTCTCTGTCTCTGTCTCTGTCTCTGTCTCTGTCTCTGTCTCTGTCTCTGTCTCTGTCTCTGCCTCTGTCTCTGTCTCTGTCTCTGCCTCTGTCTCTGTCTCTGCCTCTGTCTCTGTCTCTGTCTCTGTCTCTGCCTCTGTCTCTGTCTCTATCTCTGTCTCTGTCTCTGTCTCTGTCGCTGTCTCTTCCTCTGTCTCTGTCTCCGTCTCTGTCCCTGGCTCTGTCTCTGCCTCTGTCTCCGTCTCTGTCTCTGTCTCGGTCTTTGTCTCCGTCTCTGCTTCTGTCTATGTCTCTGTCTCTGTCTCTGTCTCTGTCTCTGTCTCTGTCTCTGTCTCTGTCGCTGTCTCTCCCTCTGTCTCTGTCTTTGTCTCCGTCTCTGTCTCTGACGCTGTCTCTATCTCTGTCTCTGCCTCTGTCTCTGTCTCTGTCTCTGTCTCTGTCTCTGTCTCTGTCTCTGTCTCTGTCTCTGTCTCTCTCTCTGCCTCTGTCTCTGTCTCGGTCTCTGTCTCTGTCTCTGTCTCTGTCTCTGTCTCTGTCTCTGTCCCTGTCCCTCTCCCTGTGCCTGTCGCTGTTTCTGTCTCTGTCTCTGTCTCTGACCCTGTCCCTCTCCCTGTGCCTGTCGCTGTTTCTGTCTCTGTCTCTGTCTCCGCCTCTGTCGCTGTCTCTGCCTCTGTCTCTGTCTCTGTCTCTGTCTCTGTCTCTGTCTCTGTCTCTGTCTCTGTCTCTGTCTCTGTCTCTGTCTCTGTCTCTGTCTCTGTCTCTGTCTCTGTCTCTGTCTCTGTCTCTGTCTCTGTCTCTGTCTCTGTCTCTGTCTCTGTCTCTGTCTCTGTCTCTGTCTCTGTCTCTGTCTCTGTCTCTGTCTCTGCCTCTGTCTCTGCCCTGTCTCTATCTCTGTCTCTGTCGCTGTCTCTGCCTCTGTCTCAGTCCCTGCGTCTGTCTCGGTCTTGGTCTCCGTCTCTGTCTCTGTCTCTGTCTCTGTCTCTGTCTCTGTCTCTGTCTCTGTCTCTGTCTCTGTCTCTGTCTCTGTCTCTGTCTCTGTCTCCGTCTCTGTCGCTGTCTCTCCCTCTGTCTCTATCTCTATCTCCGTCCCTGGCTCTGTCTCTGCCTCTGTCTCCGTCTCTGTCTCTGTCTCTGTCTCTGCCACTGTCTCTGCCTTGTCTCTAGCTCTGTCTCTGTCGCTGTCTCTGCCTCTGTCTCAGTCCCTGCGTCTGTCTCGGTCTTTGTCTCCGTCTCTGTCTCTGTCTCTGTCTCTGTCTCTGTCTCTGTCTCTGTCTCTGCCTCTGTCTCTGTCTCTGCCTCTGTCTCTGTCTCTGTCTCTGTCTCTGCCTCTGTCTCTGTCTCTATCTCTGTCTCTGTCTCTGTCTCTGTCGCTGTATCTTCCTCTGTCTCTGTCTCCGTCTCTGTCCCTGGCTCTGTCTCTGCCTCTGTCTCCGTCTCTGTCTCTGTCTCGGTCTTTGTCTCCGTCTCTGTTTCTGTCTATGTCTCTGTCTCTGTCTCTGTCTCTGTCTCTGTCTCTGTCTCTGTCTCTGTCTCTGTCGCTGTCTCTCCCTCTGTCTCTGTCTTTGTCGCCGTCTCTGTCTCTGTCGCTGTCTCTATCTCTGTCTCTGCCTCTGTCTCTGTCTCTGTCTCTGTCTCTGTCTCTGTCTCTGTCTCTGTCTCTGTCTCTGTCTCTGTCTCTGTCTCTGTCTCTGTCTCTGTCTCTGTCTCTGTCTCTGTCTCTGTCTCTGTCTCTGTCTCTGTCTCTGTCTCTGTCTCTGTCTCTGTCTCTGTCTCTGTCTCTGTCTCTGTCTCTGTCTCTGTCTCTGTCTCTGTCTCTGTCTCTGTCTCTGTCTCTGTCTCTGTCTCTGTCTCTGTCTCTGTCTCTGTCTCTGTCTCTGTCTCTGTCTCTGTCTCTGTCTCTGTCTCTGCCTCCGTCTCTGCCCTGTCTCTATCTCTGTCTCTGTCGCTGTCTCTGCCTCTGTCTCAGTCCCTGCATCTGTCTCGGTCTTGGTCTCCGTCTCTGTCTCTGTCTCTGTCTCTGTCTCTGTCTCTGTCTCTGTCTCAGTCTCTGTCGCTGTCTCTGTCTCTGTCTCTGTCTCTGTCTCTGTCTCTGTCTCTGTCTCTGTCTCTGTCTCTGTCTCTGTCTCTGTCTCTGTCTCTGTCTCTGTCTCTGTCTCTGTCTCTGTCTCTGTCTCTGTCTCTGTCTCTGTCTCTGTCTCTGTCTCTGTCTCTGTCTCTGTCTCTGTCTCTGTCTCTGTCTCTGTCTCTGTCTCTGTCTCTGTCTCTGTCTCTGTCTCTGTCTCTGTCTCTGTCTCTGTCTCTGTCTCTGTCTCTGTCTCTGTCTCTGTCTCTGTCTCTGTCTCTGTCTCTGTCTCTGTCTCTGTCTCTGTCTCTGTCTCTGTCTCCGTCTCTGTCTCTGTCTCTGTCTCTGTCTCTGTCTCTGTCTCTGCCTCTGTCTCTGCCCTGTCTCTATCTCTGTCTCTGTCGCTGTCTCTGCCTCTGTCTCAGTCCCTGCGTCTGTCTCGGTCTTGGTCTCCGTCTCTGTCTCTGTCTCTGTCTCTGTCTCTGTCTCTGTCTCTGTCTCTGTCTCTGTCTCTGTCACTATCTCTGTCTCTGTCTCTGTCTCTGCCTGCGTCTCAGTCTCTGTGTCTGTCTCGGTCTCTGTCACCGTCTCTGTCTCTGTCTCTGTCTCTGTCTCTGTCTCTGTCTCTGTCTCTGTCTCTGTCTCTGTCTCTGTCTCTGTCTCTGTCTGTGTCTCTGCCTCTGTCTCGGTCTTTGCCTCCGTCTCTGTTTCTGTCTCTGTCTCTGTCTCTGTCTCTGTCTCAGTCTCAGTCTCTGTCTCTGTCTCTGTCTCTTTCTCTGACTCTGTCTCTGTCCCTGTCCCTCTCCCTGTGCCTGTCGCTGTTTCTGTCTCTGTCTCTGTCTCTGTCTCTGTCTCTGTCTCTGTCTCTGTCTCTGTCTCCGTCTCTGTCTCTGTCTCTGTCTCTGTCTCTGTCTCTGTCTCTGCCTCTGTCTCTGCCCTGTCTCTATCTCTGTCTCTGTCGCTGTCTCTGCCTCTGTCTCAGTCCCTGCGTCTGTCTCGGTCTTGGTCTCCGTCTCTGTCTCTGTCTCTGTCTCTGTCTCTGTCTCTGTCTCTGTCTCTGTCTCTGTCTCTATCTCTGTCTCTGTCTCTGTCTCTGCCTGCGTCTCAGTCTCTGTGTCTGTCTCGGTCTCTGTCACCGTCTCTGTCTCTGTCTCTGTCTCTGTCTCTGTCTCTGTCTCTGTCTCTGTCTCTGTCTCTGTCTCTGTCTCTGTCTGTGTCTCTGCCTCTGTCTCGGTCTTTGCCTCCGTCTCTGTTTCTGTCTCTGTCTCTGTCTCTGTCTCTGTCTCTGTCTCTGTCTCTGTCTCTGTCTCTGTCTCTGTCTCTGTCTCTGTCTCTGTCTCTGTCTCTGTCCCTGTCCCTCTCCCTGTGCCTGTCGCTGTTTCTGTCTCTGTCTCTGTCTCTGACCCTGTCCCTCTCCCTGTGCCTGTCGCTGTTTCTGTCTCTGTCTCTGTCTCCGCCTCTGTCGCTGTCTCTGCCTCTGTCTCTGTCTCTGTCTCTGTCTCTGTCTCTGTCTCTGTCTCTGTCTCTGTCTCTGTCTCTGTCTCTGTCTCTGTCTCTGTCTCTGTCTCTGTCTCTGTCTCTGTCTCTGTCTCTGTCTCTGTCTCTGTCTCTGTCTCTGTCTCTGTCTCTGTCTCTGTCTCTGTCTCTGTCTCTGTCTCTGCCTCTGACTCTGCCCTGTCTCTATCTCTGTCTCTGTCGCTGTCTCTGCCTCTGTCTCAGTCCCTGCGTCCGTCTCGGTCTTGGTCTCCGTCTCTGTCTCTGTCTCTGTCTCTGTCTCTGTCTCTGTCTCTGTCTCTGTCTCTGTCTCTGTCTCTGTCTCTGTCTCTGTCTCTGTCTCTGTCTCTGTCTCTGTCTCTGTCTCCGTCTCTGTCGCTGTCTCTCCCTCTGTCTCTATCTCTATCTCCGTCCCTGGCTCTGTCTCTGCCTCTGTCTCCGTCTCTGTCTCTGTCTCTGTCTCTGCCACTGTCTCTGCCTTGTCTCTAGCTCTGTCTCTGTCGCTGTCTCTGCCTCTGTCTCAGTCCCTGCGTCTGTCTCGGTCTTTGTCTCCGTCTCTGTCTCTGTCTCTGTCTCTGTCTCTGTCTCTGTCTCTGTCTCTGTCTCTGTCTCTGTCTCTGTCTCTGTCTCTGTCTCTGCCTCTGTCTCTGTCTCTGCCTCTGTCTCTGTCTCTGTCTCTGTCTCTGCCTCTGTCTCTGTCTCTATCTCTGTCTCTGTCTCTGTCTCTGTCGCTGTATCTTCCTCTGTCTCTGTCTCCGTCTCTGTCCCTGGCTCTGTCTCTGCCTCTGTCTCCGTCTCTGTCTCTGTCTCGGTCTTTGTCTCCGTCTCTGTTTCTGTCTATGTCTCTGTCTCTGTCTCTGTCTCTGTCCCTGTCTCTGTCTCTGTCTCTGTCTCTGTCGCTGTCTCTCCCTCTGTCTCTGTCTTTGTCTCCGTCTCTGTCTCTGTCGCTGTCTCTATCTCTGTCTCTGCCTCTGTCTCTGTCTCTGTCTCTGTCTCTGTCTCTGTCTCTGTCTCTGTCTCTGTCTCTGTCTCTGTCTCTGTCTCTGTCTCTGTCTCGGTCTCTGTCTCTGTCTCTGTCTCTGTCTCTGTCTCTGTCTTTGTCTCTGTCTCTGTCTCTGTCTCTGTCTCTGTCCCTGTCCCTCTCCCTGTGCCTGTCGCTGTTTCTGTCTCTGTCTCTGTCTCTGACCCTGTCCCTCTCCCTGTGCCTGTCGCTGTTTCTGTCTCTGTCTCTGTCTCCGCCTCTGTCTCTGTCTCTGTCTCTGTCTCTATCTCTGTCTCTGTCGCTGTCCCTGCCTCTGTCTCAGTCCCTGCGTCTGTCTCGGTCTTTGTCTCCGTCTCTGTCTCTGTCTCTGTCTCTGTCTCTGTCTCTGTCTCCGTCTCTGTCTCTGTCTCTGTCTCTGTCTCTGTCTCTGTCTCTGTCTCAGTCTCTGTCGCTGTCTCTGTCTCTGTCTCTGTCTCTGTCTCTGTCTCTGTCTCTGTCTCTGTCTCTGTCTCTGTCTCTGTCTCTGTCTCTGTCTCTGTCTCTGTCTCTGTCTCTGTCTCTGTCTCTGTCTCTGTCTCTGTCTCTGTCTCTGTCTCTGTCTCTGTCTCTGTCTCTGTCTCTGTCTCTGTCTCTGTCTCTGTCTCTGTCTCTGTCTCTGTCTCTGTCTCTGTCTCTGTCTCTGTCTCTGTCTCTGTCTCTGTCTCTGTCTCTGTCTCTGTCTCTGTCTCTGTCTCTGTCTCTGTCTCTGTCTCTGTCTCTGTCTCTGTCTCTGTCTCTGTCTCTGTCTGTGTCTCTGCCTCTGTCGCGGTCTTTGCCTCCGTCTCTGTTTCTGTCTCTGTCTCTGTCTCTGTCTCTGTCTCAGTCTCAGTCTCTGTCTCTGTCTCTGTCTCTTTCTCTGACTCTGTCTCTGTCCCTGTCCCTCTCCCTGTGCCTGTCGCTGTTTCTGTCTCTGTCTCTGTCTCTGACCCTGTCCCTCTCCCTGTGCCTGTCGCTGTTTCTGTCTCTGTCTCTGTCTCCGCCTCTGTCTCTGTCTCTGTCTCTGTCTCTATCTCTGTCTCTTTCGCTGTCCCTGCCTCTGTCTCAGTCCCTGCGTCTGTCTCGGTCTTTGTCTCCGTCTCTGTCTCTGTCTCTGTCTCTGTCTCTGTCTCTGTCTCTGTCTCTGTCTCTGTCTCTGTCTCTGTCTCTGTCTCTGTCTCTGTCTCTGTCTCTGTCTCTGTCTCTCTCTCTGTCTCTGTCTCTGTCTCTGTCTCTGCCTCTGTCTCTGCCCTGTCTCTATCTCTGTCTCTGTCGCTGTCTCTGCCTCTGTCTCAGTCCCTGCGTCTGTCTCGGTCTTGGTCTCCTTCTCTGTCTCTGTCTCTGTCTCTGTCTCTGTCTCTGTCTCTGTCTCTGTCTCTGTCTCTGTCTCAGTCTCTGTCGCTGTCTCTGTCTCTGTCTGTGTCTCTGTCTCTGTCTCTGTCTCTGTCTCTGTCTCGGTCTCTGTCTCTGTCTCTGTCTCTGTCTCTGTCTCTGTCTCCGTCTCTGTCGCCGTCTCCGTCAGTGTCTCTGTCTCTGTCTCTGTCTCCGTCTCTGTCTCTGTCTCTGTCTCTGTCTCTGTCTCTGTCTCTGTCTCTGTCTCTGTCTCTGTCTCCGTCTCTGTCTCTGTCTCTGTCTCTGTCTCTGTCTCTGTCTCCGTCTCTGTCTCTGTCTCTGTCTCTGTCTCTGTCTCTGTCTCTGTCTCTGTCTCTGTCTCTGTCTCTGTCTCTGTCTCTGTCGCTGTCTCTGTCTCTGTCTCTGTCTCTGTCTCTGTCTCTGTCTCTGTCTCTGTCTCTGTCTCTGTCTCTGTCTCTGTCTCTGTCTCTGTCTCTGTCTCTGTCTCTGTCTCTGTCTCTGTCGCTGTCTCTTCCTCTGTCTTTGTCTCCGTCTCTGTCCCTGGCTCTGTCTCTGCCTGTGTCTCTGTCTCTGCCTCCGTCTCTGTCTATGTCTGTGTCTCTGTCTCTGTCTCTGTGTCTATGTCTGTGTGTCTCTGCCTCTGCCTCTTTGTCTCTGTCTCTGCATCTCTGCCTCCGTGCCTATGTGTCTATGTCTCTGTCTCTGTCTCAGTTTCTGTCTCTGTCTCTGTCTCTGTCTCTGTCTCTGTCTCTGTCTCTGTCTCTGTCTCTGTCTCTGTCTCTGTCTCTGTCTCTGTCTCGGTCTCTGTCTCTGTCTCTGTCTCCGTCTCCGTCTCTGTCTCTGTCTCTGTCTCTATCTCTGTCTCTGTCTCTGTCTCTGCCTGCGTCTCAGTCTCTGTGTCTGTCTCGGTCTCTGTCTCCGTCTCTGTCTCTGTCTCTGTCTCTGTCTCTGTCTCTGTCTCTATCTCCGTCTCTGTCTCTGTCTCAGTCTCTGTCTCTGTCTCTGTCTCTGTCTCTGCCACTGTCTCTGTCTCTGTCTCTGCCTGCGTCTCAGTCTCTGTGTCTGTCTCGGTCTCTGTCTCTGTCTCGGTCTTTGCCTCCGTCTCTGTCTCTGTCTCTGTCTCTATCTCCGTCTCTGTCTCTGTCTCAGTCTCTGTCTCTGTCTCTGTCTCTGTCTCTGCCACTGTCTCTGTCTCTGTCTCTGCCTGCGTCTCAGTCTCTGTGTCTGTCTCGGTCTCTGTCTCTGTCTCGGTCTTTGCCTCCGTCTCTGTCTCTGTCTCTGTCTCTGTCTCTGTCTCTGTCTCAGTCCCTGCGTCTGTCTCGGTCTTTGTCTCCGTCTCTGTCTCTGTCTCTGTCTCTGTCTCTGTCTCTGTCTCTGTCTCTGTCTCTGCCTCTGTCTCTGTCTCTGTCTCTGCCTCTGTCTCTGTCTCTGCCTCTGTCTCTGTCTCTGTCTCTGTCTCTGCCTCTGTCTCTGTCTCTATCTCTGTCTCTGTCTCTGTCTCTGTCGCTGTCTCTTCCTCTGTCTCTGTCTCCGTCTCTGTCCCTGGCTCTGTCTCTGCCTCTGTCTCCGTCTCTGTCTCTGTCTCGGTCTTTGTCTCCGTCTCTGCTTCTGTCTATGTCTCTGTCTCTGTCTCTGTCTCTGTCTCTGTCTCTGTCTCTGTCGCTGTCTCTCCCTCTGTCTCTGTCTTTGTCTCCGTCTCTGTCTCTGTCGCTGTCTCTATCTCTGTCTCTGCCTCTGTCTCTGTCTCTGTCTCTGTCTCTGTCTCTGTCTCTGTCTCTGTCTCTGTCTCTGTCTCTGCCTCTGTCTCTGTCTCGGTCTCTGTCTCTGTCTCTGTCTCTGTCTCTGTCTCTGTCTCTGTCTCTGTCTCTGTCCCTGTCCCTCTCCCTGTGCCTGTCGCTGTTTCTGTCTCTGTCTCCGTCTCTGACCCTGTCCCTCTCCCTGTGCCTGTCACTGTTTCTGTCTCTGTCTCTGTCTCCGCCTCTGTCGCTGTCTCTGCCTCTGTCTCTGTCTCTCCCTCTGTCTCTATCTCTATCTCCGTCCCTGGCTCTGTCTCTGCCTCTGTCTCCGTCTCTGTCTCTGTCTCTGTCTCTGCCACTGTCTCTGCCCTGTCTCTATCTCTGTCTCTGTCGCTGTCTCTGCCTCTGTCTCAGTCCCTGCGTCTGTCTCGGTCTTTGTCTCCGTCTCTGTCTCTGTCTCTGTCTCTGTCTCTGTCTCTGTCTCTGTCTCTGTCTCTGTCTCTGCCTCTGTCTCTGTCTCTGTCTCTGCCTCTGTCTCTGTCTCTGCCTCTGTCTCTGTCTCTGTCTCTGTCTCTGCCTCTGTCTCTGTCTCTATCTCTGTCTCTGTCTCTGTCTCTGTCGCTGTCTCTTCCTCTGTCTCTGTCTCCGTCTCTGTCCCTGGCTCTGTCTCTGCCTCTGTCTCCGTCTCTGTCTCTGTCTCGGTCTTTGTCTCCGTCTCTGCTTCTGTCTATGTCTCTGTCTCTGTCTCTGTCTCTGTCTCTGTCTCTGTCTCTGTCGCTGTCTCTCCCTCTGTCTCTGTCTTTGTCTCCGTCTCTGTCTCTGACGCTGTCTCTATCTCTGTCTCTGCCTCTGTCTCTGTCTCTGTCTCTGTCTCTGTCTCTGTCTCTGTCTCTGTCTCTGTCTCTCTCTCTGCCTCTGTCTCTGTCTCGGTCTCTGTCTCTGTCTCTGTCTCTGTCTCTGTCTCTGTCTCTGTCCCTGTCCCTCTCCCTGTGCCTGTCGCTGTTTCTGTCTCTGTCTCTGTCTCTGACCCTGTCCCTCTCCCTGTGCCTGTCGCTGTTTCTGTCTCTGTCTCTGTCTCCGCCTCTGTCGCTGTCTCTGCCTCTGTCTCTGTCTCTGTCTCTGTCTCTGTCTCTGTCTCTGTCTCTGTCTCTGTCTCTGTCTCTGTCTCTGTCTCTGTCTCTGTCTCTGTCTCTGTCTCTGTCTCTGTCTCTGTCTCTGTCTCTGTCTCTGTCTCTGTCTCTGTCTCTGTCTCTGTCTCTGTCTCTGTCTCTGTCTCTGTCTCTGTCTCTGTCTCTGTCTCTGTCTCTGTCTCTGTCTCTGCCTCTGTCTCTGCCCTGTCTCTATCTCTGTCTCTGTCGCTGTCTCTGCCTCTGTCTCAGTCCCTGCGTCTGTCTCGGTCTTGGTCTCCGTCTCTGTCTCTGTCTCTGTCTCTGTCTCTGTCTCTGTCTCTGTCTCTGTCTCTGTCTCTGTCTCTGTCTCTGTCTCTGTCTCTGTCTCCGTCTCTGTCGCTGTCTCTCCCTCTGTCTCTATCTCTATCTCCGTCCCTGGCTCTGTCTCTGCCTCTGTCTCCGTCTCTGTCTCTGTCTCTGTCTCTGCCACTGTCTCTGCCTTGTCTCTAGCTCTGTCTCTGTCGCTGTCTCTGCCTCTGTCTCAGTCCCTGCGTCTGTCTCGGTCTTTGTCTCCGTCTCTGTCTCTGTCTCTGTCTCTGTCTCTGTCTCTGTCTCTGTCTCTGCCTCTGTCTCTGTCTCTGCCTCTGTCTCTGTCTCTGTCTCTGTCTCTGCCTCTGTCTCTGTCTCTATCTCTGTCTCTGTCTCTGTCTCTGTCGCTGTATCTTCCTCTGTCTCTGTCTCCGTCTCTGTCCCTGGCTCTGTCTCTGCCTCTGTCTCCGTCTCTGTCTCTGTCTCGGTCTTTGTCTCCGTCTCTGTTTCTGTCTATGTCTCTGTCTCTGTCTCTGTCTCTGTCTCTGTCTCTGTCTCTGTCTCTGTCTCTGTCGCTGTCTCTCCCTCTGTCTCTGTCTTTGTCGCCGTCTCTGTCTGTGTCGCTGTCTCTATCTCTGTCTCTGCCTCTGTCTCTGTCTCTGTCTCTGTCTCTGTCTCTGTCTCTGTCTCTGTCTCTGTCTCTGTCTCTGTCTCTGTCTCTGTCTCGGTCTCTGTCTCTGTCTCTGTCTCTGTCTCTGTCTTTGTCTCTGTCTCTGTCTCTGTCTCTGTCTCTGTCCCTGTCCCTCTCCCTGTGCCTGTCGCTGTTTCTGTCTCTGTCTCTGTCTCTGACCCTGTCCCTCTCCCTGTGCCTGTCGCTGTTTCTGTCTCTGTCCCTGTCTCCGCCTCTGTCTCTGTCTCTGTCTCTGTCTCTATCTCTGTCTCTGTCGCTGTCCCTGCCTCTGTCTCAGTCCCTGCGTCTGTCTCGGTCTTTGTCTCCGTCTCTGTCTCTGTCTCTGTCTCTGTCTCTGTCTCTGTCTCCGTCTCTGTCTCTGTCTCTGTCTCTGTCTCTGTCTCTGTCTCTGTCTCTGTCTCTGTCTCTGTCTCTGTCTCTGTCTCTGTCTCTGTCTCTGTCTCTGTCTCTGTCTCTGTCTCTGTCTCTGTCTCTGTCTCTACCTCTGTCTCTGCCCTGTCTCTATCTCTGTCTCTGTCGCTGTCTCTGCCTCTGTCTCAGTCCCTGCGTCTGTCTCGGTCTTGGTCTCCGTCTCTGTCTCTGTCTCTGTCTCTGTCTCTGTCTCTGTCTCTGTCTCTGTCTCAGTCTCTGTCGCTGTCTCTGTCTCTGTCTCTGTCTCTGTCTCCGTCTCTGTCGCCGTCTCCGTCAGTGTCTCTGTCTCTGTCTCTGTCGCTGTCTCTTCCTCTGTCTCTGTCCCTGCGTCTGTCTCGGTCTTGGTCTCCGTCTCTGTCTCTGTCTCTGTCTCTGTCTCTGTCTCTGTCTCTGTCTCTGTCTCTGTCTCTGTCTCTGTCTCTGTCTCTGTCTCTGTCTCTGTCTCTGTCTCTGTCTCTGTCTCTGTCTCTGTCTCTGTCTCTGTCTCTGTCTCTGTCTCTGTCTCTGTCTCTGTCTCTGTCTCTGTCTCTGTCTCTGTCTCTGTCTCTGTCTCTGTCTCTGTCTCTGTCTCTGTCTCTGTCTCTGTCTCTGTCTCTGTCTCTGCCTCCGTCTCTGCCCTGTCTCTATCTCTGTCTCTGTCGCTGTCTCTGCCTCTGTCTCAGTCCCTGCATCTGTCTCGGTCTTGGTCTCCGTCTCTGTCTCTGTCTCTGTCTCTGTCTCTGTCTCTGTCTCTGTCTCAGTCTCTGTCGCTGTCTCTGTCTCTGTCTCTGTCTCTGTCTCTGTCTCTGTCTCTGTCTCTGTCTCTGTCTCTGTCTCTGTCTCTGTCTCTGTCTCTGTCTCTGTCTCTGTCTCTGTCTCTGTCTCTGTCTCTGTCTCTGTCTCTGTCTCTGTCTCTGTCTCTGTCTCTGTCTCTGTCTCTGTCTCTGTCTCTGTCTCTGTCTCTGTCTCTGTCTCTGTCTCTGTCTCTGTCTCTGTCTCCGTCTCTGTCTCTGTCTCTGTCTCTGTCTCTGTCTCTGTCTCTGCCTCTGTCTCTGCCCTGTCTCTATCTCTGTCTCTGTCGCTGTCTCTGCCTCTGTCTCAGTCCCTGCGTCTGTCTCGGTCTTGGTCTCCGTCTCTGTCTCTGTCTCTGTCTCTGTCTCTGTCTCTGTCTCTGTCTCTGTCTCTGTCTCTATCTCTGTCTCTGTCTCTGTCTCTGCCTGCGTCTCAGTCTCTGTGTCTGTCTCGGTCTCTGTCACCGTCTCTGTCTCTGTCTCTGTCTCTGTCTCTGTCTCTGTCTCTGTCTCTGTCTCTGTCTCTGTCTCTGTCTCTGTCTCTGTCTCTGTCTGTGTCTCTGCCTCTGTCTCGGTCTTTGCCTCCGTCTCTGTTTCTGTCTCTGTCTCTGTCTCTGTCTCTGTCTCAGTCTCAGTCTCTGTCTCTGTCTCTGTCTCTTTCTCTGACTCTGTCTCTGTCCCTGTCCCTCTCCCTGTGCCTGTCGCTGTTTCTGTCTCTGTCTCTGTCTCTGTCTCTGTCTGTGTCTCTGCCTCTGTCTCGGTCTTTGCCTCCGTCTCTGTTTCTGTCTCTGTCTCTGTCTCTGTCTCTGTCTCTGTCTCAGTCTCAGTCTCTGTCTCTGTCTCTGTCTCTTTCTCTGACTCTGTCTCTGTCCCTGTCCCTCTCCCTGTGCCTGTCGCTGTTTCTGTCTCTGTCTCTGTCTCTGACCCTGTCCCGCTCCCTGTGCCTGTCGCTGTTTCTGTCTCTGTCTCTGTCTCCGCCTCTGTCTCTGTCTCTGTCTCTGTCTCTATCTCTGTCTCTTTCGCTGTCCCTGCCTCTGTCTCAGTCCCTGCGTCTGTCTCGGTCTTTGTCTCCGTCTCTGTCTCTGTCTCTGTCTCTGTCTCTGTCTCTGTCTCTGTCTCTGTCTCTGTCTCTGTCTCTGTCTCTGTCTCTGTCTCTGTCTCTGTCTCTGTCGCTGTCTCTGTCTCTGTCTGTGTCTCTGTCTCTGTCTCTGGCTCTGTCTCTGTCTCTGTCTCTGTCTCTGTCTCTGTCTCTGTCTCTGTCTCTGTCTCCGTCTCTGTCGCCGTCTCCGTCAGTGTCTCTGTCTCTGTCTCTGTCGCTGTCTCTTCCTCTGTCTCTGTCCCTGCGTCTGTCTCGGTCTTGGTCTCCGTCTCTGTCTCTGTCTCTGTCTCTGTCTCAGTCTCTGTCGCTGTCTCTGTCTCTGTCTCTGTCTCTGTCTCTGTCTCTGTCTCTGTCTCTGTCTCTGTCTCTGTCTCTGTCTCTGTCTCTGTCTCTGTCTCTGTCTCTGTCTCTGTCTCTGTCTCTGTCTCTGTCTCGGTCTCTGTCTCTGTCTCTGTCTCCGTCTCTGTCTCTGTCTCTGTCTCTGTCTCTATCTCTGTCTCTGTCTCTGTCTCTGCCTGCGTCTCAGTCTCTGTGTCTGTCTCGGTCTCTGTCTCCGTCTCTGTCTCTGTCTCTGTCTCTGTCTCTGTCTCTGTCTCTATCTCCGTCTCTGTCTCTGTCTCAGTCTCTGTCTCTGTCTCTGTCTCTGTCTCTGCCACTGTCTCTGTCTCTGTCTCTGCCTGCGTCTCAGTCTCTGTGTCTGTCTCGGTCTCTGTCTCTGTCTCGGTCTTTGCCTCCGTCTCTGTCTCTGTCTCTGTCTCTATCTCCGTCTCTGTCTCTGTCTCAGTCTCTGTCTCTGTCTCTGTCTCTGTCTCTGCCACTGTCTCTGTCTCTGTCTCTGCCTGCGTCTCAGTCTCTGTGTCTGTCTCGGTCTCTGTCTCTGTCTCGGTCTTTGCCTCCGTCTCTGTCTCTGTCTCTGTCTCTGTCTCTGTCTCTGTCTCAGTCCCTGCGTCTGTCTCGGTCTTTGTCTCCGTCTCTGTCTCTGTCTCTGTCTCTGTCTCTGTCTCTGTCTCTGTCTCTGTCTCTGTCTCTGCCTCTGTCTCTGTCTCTGTCTCTGCCTCTGTCTCTGTCTCTGCCTCTGTCTCTGTCTCTGTCTCTGTCTCTGCCTCTGTCTCTGTCTCTATCTCTGTCTCTGTCTCTGTCTCTGTCGCTGTCTCTTCCTCTGTCTCTGTCTCCGTCTCTGTCCCTGGCTCTGTCTCTGCCTCTGTCTCCGTCTCTGTCTCTGTCTCGGTCTTTGTCTCCGTCTCTGCTTCTGTCTATGTCTCTGTCTCTGTCTCTGTCTCTGTCTCTGTCTCTGTCTCTGTCGCTGTCTCTCCCTCTGTCTCTGTCTTTGTCTCCGTCTCTGTCTCTGTCGCTGTCTCTATCTCTGTCTCTGCCTTTGTCTCTGTCTCTGTCTCTGTCTCTGTCTCTGTCTCTGTCTCTGTCTCTGTCTCTGTCTCTGCCTCTGTCTCTGTCTCGGTCTCTGTCTCTGTCTCTGTCTCTGTCTCTGTCTCTGTCTCTGTCTCTGTCTCTGTCCCTGTCCCTCTCCCTGTGCCTGTCGCTGTTTCTGTCTCTGTCTCCGTCTCTGACCCTGTCCCTCTCCCTGTGCCTGTCACTGTTTCTGTCTCTGTCTCTGTCTCCGCCTCTGTCGCTGTCTCTGCCTCTGTCTCTGTCTCTCCCTCTGTCTCTATCTCTATCTCCGTCCCTGGCTCTGTCTCTGCCTCTGTCTCCGTCTCTGTCTCTGTCTCTGTCTCTGCCACTGTCTCTGCCCTGTCTCTATCTCTGTCTCTGTCGCTGTCTCTGCCTCTGTCTCAGTCCCTGCGTCTGTCTCGGTCTTTGTCTCCGTCTCTGTCTCTGTCTCTGTCTCTGTCTCTGTCTCTGTCTCTGTCTCTGTCTCTGTCTCTGCCTCTGTCTCTGTCTCTGTCTCTGCCTCTGTCTCTGTCTCTGCCTCTGTCTCTGTCTCTGTCTCTGTCTCTGCCTCTGTCTCTGTCTCTATCTCTGTCTCTGTCTCTGTCTCTGTCTCTGTCGCTGTCTCTTCCTCTGTCTCTGTCTCCGTCTCTGTCCCTGGCTCTGTCTCTGCCTCTGTCTCCGTCTCTGTCTCTGTCTCGGTCTTTGTCTCCGTCTCTGCTTCTGTCTATGTCTCTGTCTCTGTCTCTGTCTCTGTCTCTGTCTCTGTCTCTGTCGCTGTCTCTCCCTCTGTCTCTGTCTTTGTCTCCGTCTCTGTCTCTGACGCTGTCTCTATCTCTGTCTCTGCCTCTGTCTCTGTCTCTGTCTCTGTCTCTGTCTCTGTCTCTGTCTCTGTCTCTGTCTCTCTCTCTGCCTCTGTCTCTGTCTCGGTCTCTGTCTCTGTCTCTGTCTCTGTCTCTGTCTCTGTCTCTGTCCCTGTCCCTCTCCCTGTGCCTGTCGCTGTTTCTGTCTCTGTCTCTGTCTCTGACCCTGTCCCTCTCCCTGTGCCTGTCGCTGTTTCTGTCTCTGTCTCTGTCTCCGCCTCTGTCGCTGTCTCTGCCTCTGTCTCTGTCTCTGTCTCTGTCTCTGTCTCTGTCTCTGTCTCTGTCTCTGTCTCTGTCTCTGTCTCTGTCTCTGTCTCTGTCTCTGTCTCTGTCTCTGTCTCTGTCTCTGTCTCTGTCTCTGTCTCTGTCTCTGTCTCTGTCTCTGTCTCTGTCTCTGTCTCTGTCTCTGTCTCTGTCTCTGTCTCTGTCTCTGTCTCTGTCTCTGTCTCTGCCTCTGTCTCTGCCCTGTCTCTATCTCTGTCTCTGTCGCTGTCTCTGCCTCTGTCTCAGTCCCTGCGTCTGTCTCGGTCTTGGTCTCCGTCTCTGTCTCTGTCTCTGTCTCTGTCTCTGTCTCTGTCTCTGTCTCTGTCTCTGTCTCTGTCTCTGTCTCTGTCTCTGTCTCTGTCTCTGTCTCCGTCTCTGTCGCTGTCTCTCCCTCTGTCTCTATCTCTATCTCCGTCCCTGGCTCTGTCTCTGCCTCTGTCTCCGTCTCTGTCTCTGTCTCTGTCTCTGCCACTGTCTCTGCTCTAGCTCTGTCTCTGTCGCTGTCTCTGCCTCTGTCTCAGTCCCTGCGTCTGTCTCGGTCTTTGTCTCCGTCTCTGTCTCTGTCTCTGTCTCTGTCTCTGTCTCTGTCTCTGTCTCTGCCTCTGTCTCTGTCTCTGCCTCTGTCTCTGTCTCTGTCTCTGTCTCTGCCTCTGTCTCTGTCTCTATCTCTGTCTCTGTCTCTGTCTCTGTCGCTGTATCTTCCTCTGTCTCTGTCTCCGTCTCTGTCCCTGGCTCTGTCTCTGCCTCTGTCTCCGTCTCTGTCTCTGTCTCGGTCTTTGTCTCCGTCTCTGTTTCTGTCTATGTCTCTGTCTCTGTCTCTGTCTCTGTCTCTGTCTCTGTCTCTGTCTCTGTCTCTGTCGCTGTCTCTCCCTCTGTCTCTGTCTTTGTCGCCGTCTCTGTCTGTGTCGCTGTCTCTATCTCTGTCTCTGCCTCTGTCTCTGTCTCTGTCTCTGTCTCTGTCTCTGTCTCTGTCTCTGTCTCTGTCTCTGTCTCTGTCTCTGTCTCTGTCTCGGTCTCTGTCTCTGTCTCTGTCTCTGTCTCTGTCTTTGTCTCTGTCTCTGTCTCTGTCTCTGTCTCTGTCCCTGTCCCTCTCCCTGTGCCTGTCGCTGTTTCTGTCTCTGTCTCTGTCTCTGACCCTGTCCCTCTCCCTGTGCCTGTCGCTGTTTCTGTCTCTGTCCCTGTCTCCGCCTCTGTCTCTGTCTCTGTCTCTGTCTCTATCTCTGTCTCTGTCGCTGTCCCTGCCTCTGTCTCAGTCCCTGCGTCTGTCTCGGTCTTTGTCTCCGTCTCTGTCTCTGTCTCTGTCTCTGTCTCTGTCTCTGTCTCCGTCTCTGTCTCTGTCTCTGTCTCTGTCTCTGTCTCTGTCTCTGTCTCTGTCTCTGTCTCTGTCTCTGTCTCTGTCTCTGTCTCTGTCTCTGTCTCTGTCTCTGTCTCTGTCTCTGTCTCTGTCTCTGTCTCTGTCTCTACCTCTGTCTCTGCCCTGTCTCTATCTCTGTCTCTGTCGCTGTCTCTGCCTCTGTCTCAGTCCCTGCGTCTGTCTCGGTCTTGGTCTCCGTCTCTGTCTCTGTCTCTGTCTCTGTCTCTGTCTCTGTCTCTGTCTCTGTCTCTGTCTCAGTCTCTGTCGCTGTCTCTGTCTCTGTCTCTGTCTCTGTCTCCGTCTCTGTCGCCGTCTCCGTCAGTGTCTCTGTCTCTGTCTCTGTCGCTGTCTCTTCCTCTGTCTCTGTCCCTGCGTCTGTCTCGGTCTTGGTCTCCGTCTCTGTCTCTGTCTCTGTCTCTGTCTCTGTCTCTGTCTCTGTCTCTGTCTCTGTCTCTGTCTCTGTCTCTGTCTCTGTCTCTGTCTCTGTCTCTGTCTCTGTCTCTGTCTCTGTCTCTGTCTCTGTCTCTGTCTCTGTCTCTGTCTCTGTCTCTGTCTCTGTCTCTGTCTCTGTCTCTGTCTCTGTCTCTGTCTCTGTCTCTGTCTCTGTCTCTGTCTCTGCCTCCGTCTCTGCCCTGTCTCTATCTCTGTCTCTGTCGCTGTCTCTGCCTCTGTCTCAGTCCCTGCATCTGTCTCGGTCTTGGTCTCCGTCTCTGTCTCTGTCTCTGTCTCTGTCTCTGTCTCTGTCTCTGTCTCAGTCTCTGTCGCTGTCTCTGTCTCTGTCTCTGTCTCTGTCTCTGTCTCTGTCTCTGTCTCTGTCTCTGTCTCTGTCTCTGTCTCTGTCTCTGTCTCTGTCTCTGTCTCTGTCTCTGTCTCTGTCTCTGTCTCTGTCTCTGTCTCTGTCTCTGTCTCTGTCTCTGTCTCTGTCTCTGTCTCTGTCTCTGTCTCTGTCTCTGTCTCTGTCTCTGTCTCTGTCTCTGTCTCTGTCTCCGTCTCTGTCGCCGTCTCCGTCAGTGTCTCTGTCTCTGTCTCTGTCGCTGTCTCTTCCTCTGTCTCTGTCTCTGTCTCTGTCTCTGTCTCTGTCTCTGTCTCCGTCTCTGTCGCCGTCTCCGTCAGTGTCTCTGTCTCTGTCTCTGTCGCTGTCTCTTCCTCTGTCTCTGTCCCTGCGTCTGTCTCGGTCTTGGTCTCCGTCTCTGTCTCTGTCTCTGTCTCTGTCTCAGTCTCTGTCGCTGTCTCTGTCTCTGTCTCTGTCTCTGTCTCTGCCTCTGTCTCTGCCCTGTCTCTATCTCTGTCTCTGTCGCTGTCTCTGCCTCTGTCTCTGTCTCTGTCTCTGTCTCTGTCTCTGTCTCTGTCTCTGTCTCTGTCTCTGTCTCTGTCTCTGTCTCTGTCTCTGTCTCTGTCTCTGTCTCTGTCTCTGTCTCTGTCTCTGTCTCTGTCTCTGTCTCTGTCTCTGTCTCTGTCTCTGTCTCTGTCTCTGTCTCTGTCTCTGTCTCTGTCTCTGTCTCTGTCTCTGTCTCTGTCTCTGTCTCTGTCTCTGTCTCTGTCTCTGTCTCTGTCTCCGTCTCTGTCTCTGTCTCTGTCTCTGTCTCTGTCTCTGTCTCTGTCTCTGTCTCTGCCTCTGTCTCTGCCCTGTCTCTATCTCTGTCTCTGTCGCTGTCTCTGCCTCTGTCTCAGTCCCTGCGTCTGTCTCGGTCTTGGTCTCCGTCTCTGTCTCTGTCTCTGTCTCTGTCTCTGTCTCTGTCTCTGTCTCTGTCTCTGTCTCTGTCTCTGTCTCTGTCTCCGTCTCTGTCGCCGTCTCCGTCAGTGTCTCTGTCTCTGTCTCTGTCTCCGTCTCTGTCTCTGTCTCTGTCTCTGTCTCCGTCTCTGTCTCTGTCTCTGTCTCTGTCTCTGTCTCTGCCTCCGTCTCTGCCCTGTCTATATCTCTGTCTCTGTCTCTGTCTCTGTCCCTGTCCCTCTCCCTGTGCCTGTCGCTGTTTCTGTCTCTGTCTCTGTCTAATCCTCTGTCTCTGTCTCTGACCCTGTCCCTCTCCCTGTGCCTGTCTCTGTCTCTGTCTCCGTCTCTGTCTCTGTCTTTGTCTCTGCTTCAGTCTCTGTCTCTGTCTCTGTCTCTGTCTCTGTCTCTGTCACTGTCTCTGTCTGTGTCTCTGCCTGCGTCTCAGTCTCTGTGTCTGTCTCGGTCTCTGTCTCTGTCTCGGTCTTTGTCTCCGTCTCTATCTCTGTCTCTGTCTCTGTCTCTGTCTCAGTCTCAGTCTCTGCCTCTGTCTCTGCCTCTGTCTCTGTCTCTGTCTCTGTCTCTGTCTCTGTCTCTGTCTCTGTCTCTGTCTCTGTCTCTGTCTCAGTCTCTGTCTCTGTCTCTGTCTCTGTCTCTGTCTCTGTCTCTGTCTCTGTCTCTGTCTCTGTCACTGTCTCTGTCTGTGTCTCTGCCTGCGTCTCAGTCTCTGTGTCTGTCTCGGTCTCTGTCTCTGTCTCGGTCTTTGTCTCCGTCTCTGTCTCTGTCTCTGTCTCTGTCTCTGTCTCATTCTCAGTCTCTGCCTCTGTCTCTGCCTCTGTCTCTGTCTCTGTCTCTGTCTCTGTCTCTGTCTCTGTCTTTGTCTCTGTCTCTGTCTCTGTCTCTGTCTCTGTCTCTGTCTCGGCCGCTGTCACTTCCTCTGTCTCTGACTCCGTCTCTGTCTCTGTCTCTGTCTCTGTCTCTGTCTCTGTCTCTGTCTCTGTCTCTGTCTCTGTCTCTGTCTCTGTCTCTGTCTCTGTCTCTGTCTCTGTCTCTGTCTCTGTCTCTGTCTCTGTCTCTGTCTCTGTCTCTGTCTCTGTCTCTGTCTCTGTCTGTGTCTCTGCCTCTGTCTCGGTCTTTGCCTCCGTCTCTGTTTCTGTCTCTGTCTCTGTCTCTGTCTCTGTCTCAGTCTCAGTCTCTGTCTCTGTCTCTGTCTCTTTCTCTGACTCTGTCTCTGTCCCTGTCCCTCTCCCTGTGCCTGTCGCTGTTTCTGTCTCTGTCTCTGTCTCTGACCCTGTCCCTCTCCCTGTGCCTGTCGCTGTTTCTGTCTCTGTCTCTGTCTCCGCCTCTGTCTCTGTCTCAGTCTCAGTCTCTGTCTCTGTCTCTGTCTCTTTCTCTGACTCTGTCTCTGTCCCTGTCCCTCTCCCTGTGCCTGTCGCTGTTTCTGTCTCTGTCTCTGTCTCTGACCCTGTCCCTCTCCCTGTGCCTGTCGCTGTTTCTGTCTCTGTCTCTGTCTCCGCCTCTGTCTCTGTCTCTGTCTCTGTCTCTATCTCTGTCTCTTTCGCTGTCCCTGCCTCTGTCTCAGTCCCTGCGTCTGTCTCGGTCTTTGTCTCCGTCTCTGTCTCTGTCTCTGTCTCTGTCTCTGTCTCTGTCTCTGTCTCTGTCTCTGTCTCTGTCTCTGTCTCTGTCTCTGTCTCTGTCTCTGTCTCTGTCTCTGTCTCTGTCTCTGTCTCTGTCTCTGTCTCTGTCTCTGTCTCTGCCTCTGTCCCTGCCCTGTCTCTATCTCTGTCTCTGTCGCTGTCTCTGCCTCTGTCTCAGTCCCTGCGTCTGTCTCGGTCTTGGTCTCCGTCTCTGTCTCTGTCTCTGTCTCTGTCTCTGTCTCTGTCTCTGTCTCTGTCTCTGTCTCTGTCTCTGTCTCTGTCTCTGTCTCAGTCTCTGTCGCTGTCTCTGTCTCTGTCTGTGTCTCTGTCTCTGTCTCTGTCGCCGTCTCCGTCAGTGTCTCTGTCTCTGTCTCTGTCTCCGTCTCTGTCTCTGTCTCTGTCTCTGTCTCCGTCTCTGTCTCTGTCTCTGTCTCTGTCTCTGTCTCTGCCTCCGTCTCTGCCCTGTCTATATCTCTGTCTCTGTCTCTGTCTCTGTCCCTGTCCCTCTCCCTGTGCCTGTCGCTGTTTCTGTCTCTGTCTCTGTCTAATCCTCTGTCTCTGTCTCTGACCCTGTCCCTCTCCCTGTGCCTGTCTCTGTCTCTGTCTCCGTCTCTGTCTCTGTCTTTGTCTCTGCTTCAGTCTCTGTCTCTGTCTCTGTCTCTGTCTCTGTCTCTGTCACTGTCTCTGTCTGTGTCTCTGCCTGCGTCTCAGTCTCTGTGTCTGTCTCGGTCTCTGTCTCTGTCTCGGTCTTTGTCTCCGTCTCTATCTCTGTCTCTGTCTCTGTCTCTGTCTCAGTCTCAGTCTCTGCCTCTGTCTCTGCCTCTGTCTCTGTCTCTGTCTCTGTCTCTGTCTCTGTCTCTGTCTCTGTCTCTGTCTCTGTCTCTGTCTCAGTCTCTGTCTCTGTCTCTGTCTCTGTCTCTGTCTCTGTCTCTGTCTCTGTCTCTGTCTCTGTCACTGTCTCTGTCTGTGTCTCTGCCTGCGTCTCAGTCTCTGTGTCTGTCTCGGTCTCTGTCTCTGTCTCGGTCTTTGTCTCCGTCTCTGTCTCTGTCTCTGTCTCTGTCTCTGTCTCATTCTCAGTCTCTGCCTCTGTCTCTGCCTCTGTCTCTGTCTCTGTCTCTGTCTCTGTCTCTGTCTCTGTCTTTGTCTCTGTCTCTGTCTCTGTCTCTGTCTCTGTCTCTGTCTCGGCCGCTGTCACTTCCTCTGTCTCTGACTCCGTCTCTATCTCTGTCTCTGTCTCTGTCTCTGCCTGCGTCTCAGTCTCTGTCTCTGTCTCTGTCTCTGTCTCTGTCTCTGTCTCTGTCTCTGTCTCTGTCTCTGTCTCTGTCTCTGTCTCTGTCTCTGTCTCTGTCTCTGTCTCTGTCTCTGTCTCTGTCTGTGTCTCTGCCTCTGTCTCGGTCTTTGCCTCCGTCTCTGTTTCTGTCTCTGTCTCTGTCTCTGTCTCTGTCTCAGTCTCAGTCTCTGTCTCTGTCTCTGTCTCTTTCTCTGACTCTGTCTCTGTCCCTGTCCCTCTCCCTGTGCCTGTCGCTGTTTCTGTCTCTGTCTCTGTCTCTGTCTCTGTCTGTGTCTCTGCCTCTGTCTCGGTCTTTGCCTCCGTCTCTGTTTCTGTCTCTGTCTCTGTCTCTGTCTCTGTCTCTGTCTCAGTCTCAGTCTCTGTCTCTGTCTCTGTCTCTTTCTCTGACTCTGTCTCTGTCCCTGTCCCTCTCCCTGTGCCTGTCGCTGTTTCTGTCTCTGTCTCTGTCTCTGACCCTGTCCCGCTCCCTGTGCCTGTCGCTGTTTCTGTCTCTGTCTCTGTCTCCGCCTCTGTCTCTGTCTCTGTCTCTGTCTCTATCTCTGTCTCTTTCGCTGTCCCTGCCTCTGTCTCAGTCCCTGCGTCTGTCTCGGTCTTTGTCTCCGTCTCTGTCTCTGTCTCTGTCTCTGTCTCTGTCTCTGTCTCTGTCTCTGTCTCTGTCTCTGTCTCTGTCTCTGTCTCTGTCTCTGTCTCTGTCTCTGTCGCTGTCTCTGTCTCTGTCTGTGTCTCTGTCTCTGTCTCTGGCTCTGTCTCTGTCTCTGTCTCTGTCTCTGTCTCTGTCTCTGTCTCTGTCTCTGTCTCCGTCTCTGTCGCCGTCTCCGTCAGTGTCTCTGTCTCTGTCTCTGTCGCTGTCTCTTCCTCTGTCTCTGTCCCTGCGTCTGTCTCGGTCTTGGTCTCCGTCTCTGTCTCTGTCTCTGTCTCTGTCTCAGTCTCTGTCGCTGTCTCTGTCTCTGTCTCTGTCTCTGTCTCTGTCTCTGTCTCTGTCTCTGTCTCTGTCTCTGTCTCTGTCTCTGTCTCTGTCTCTGTCTCTGTCTCTGTCTCTGTCTCTGTCTCTGTCTCTGTCTCTGTCTCGGTCTCTGTCTCTGTCTCTGTCTCCGTCTCTGTCTCTGTCTCTGTCTCTGTCTCTATCTCTGTCTCTGTCTCTGTCTCTGCCTGCGTCTCAGTCTCTGTGTCTGTCTCGGTCTCTGTCTCCGTCTCTGTCTCTGTCTCTGTCTCTGTCTCTGTCTCTGTCTCTGTCTCTGTCTCTGTCTCTGTCTCTGTCTCTGTCTCTGTCTCTGTCTCTGTCTCTGTCTCTGTCTCTGTCTCTGTCTCTGTCTCTGTCTCTGTCTCTGTCTCTGTCTCTGTCTCTGTCTCTGTCTCTGTCTCTGTCTCTGTCTCTGTCTCTGTCTCCGTCTCTGTCTCTGTCTCTGTCTCTGTCTCTGTCTCTGTCTCTGCCTCTGTCTCTGCCCTGTCTCTATCTCTGTCTCTGTCGCTGTCTCTGCCTCTGTCTCAGTCCCTGCGTCTGTCTCGGTCTTGGTCTCCGTCTCTGTCTCTGTCTCTGTCTCTGTCTCTGTCTCTGTCTCTGTCTCTGTCTCTGTCTCTGTCTCTGTCTCTGTCTCTGTCTCTGTCTCTGTCTCTGTCTCTGCCTCTGTCCCTGCCCTGTCTCTATCTCTGTCTCTGTCGCTGTCTCTGCCTCTGTCTCAGTCCCTGCGTCTGTCTCGGTCTTGGTCTCCGTCTCTGTCTCTGTCTCTGTCTCTGTCTCTGTCTCTGTCTCTGTCTCTGTCTCCGTCTCTGTCGCCGTCTCCGTCAGTGTCTCTGTCTCAGTCTCTGTCGCTGTCTCTGTCTCTGTCTCTGTCTCTGTCTCTGTCTCTGTCTCTGTCTCTGTCTCTGTCTCTGTCTCTGTCTCTGTCTCTGTCTCTGTCTCTGTCTCTGTCTCTGTCTCTGTCTCTGTCTCTGTCTCTGTCTCTGTCTCTGTCTCTGTCTCTGTCTCTGTCTCTGTCTCTGTCTCTGTCTCTGTCTCTGTCTCTGTCTCTGTCTCTGTCTCTGTCTCTGTCCCTGTCCCTCTCCCTGTGCCTGTCGCTGTTTCTGTCTCTGTCTCCGTCTCTGACCCTGTCCCTCTCCCTGTGCCTGTCACTGTTTCTGTCTCTGTCTCTGTCTCCGCCTCTGTCGCTGTCTCTGCCTCTGTCTCTGTCTCTCCCTCTGTCTCTATCTCTATCTCCGTCCCTGGCTCTGTCTCTGCCTCTGTCTCCGTCTCTGTCTCTGTCTCTGTCTCTGCCACTGTCTCTGCCCTGTCTCTATCTCTGTCTCTGTCGCTGTCTCTGCCTCTGTCTCAGTCCCTGCGTCTGTCTCGGTCTTTGTCTCCGTCTCTGTCTCTGTCTCTGTCTCTGTCTCTGTCTCTGTCTCTGTCTCTGTCTCTGTCTCTGCCTCTGTCTCTGTCTCTGTCTCTGCCTCTGTCTCTGTCTCTGCCTCTGTCTCTGTCTCTGTCTCTGTCTCTGCCTCTGTCTCTGTCTCTATCTCTGTCTCTGTCTCTGTCTCTGTCTCTGTCGCTGTCTCTTCCTCTGTCTCTGTCTCCGTCTCTGTCCCTGGCTCTGTCTCTGCCTCTGTCTCCGTCTCTGTCTCTGTCTCGGTCTTTGTCTCCGTCTCTGCTTCTGTCTATGTCTCTGTCTCTGTCTCTGTCTCTGTCTCTGTCTCTGTCTCTGTCGCTGTCTCTCCCTCTGTCTCTGTCTTTGTCTCCGTCTCTGTCTCTGACGCTGTCTCTATCTCTGTCTCTGCCTCTGTCTCTGTCTCTGTCTCTGTCTCTGTCTCTGTCTCTGTCTCTGTCTCTGTCTCTCTCTCTGCCTCTGTCTCTGTCTCGGTCTCTGTCTCTGTCTCTGTCTCTGTCTCTGTCTCTGTCTCTGTCCCTGTCCCTCTCCCTGTGCCTGTCGCTGTTTCTGTCTCTGTCTCTGTCTCTGACCCTGTCCCTCTCCCTGTGCCTGTCGCTGTTTCTGTCTCTGTCTCTGTCTCCGCCTCTGTCGCTGTCTCTGCCTCTGTCTCTGTCTCTGTCTCTGTCTCTGTCTCTGTCTCTGTCTCTGTCTCTGTCTCTGTCTCTGTCTCTGTCTCTGTCTCTGTCTCTGTCTCTGTCTCTGTCTCTGTCTCTGTCTCTGTCTCTGTCTCTGTCTCTGTCTCTGTCTCTGTCTCTGTCTCTGTCTCTGTCTCTGTCTCTGTCTCTGTCTCTGTCTCTGTCTCTGTCTCTGTCTCTGCCTCTGTCTCTGCCCTGTCTCTATCTCTGTCTCTGTCGCTGTCTCTGCCTCTGTCTCAGTCCCTGCGTCTGTCTCGGTCTTGGTCTCCGTCTCTGTCTCTGTCTCTGTCTCTGTCTCTGTCTCTGTCTCTGTCTCTGTCTCTGTCTCTGTCTCTGTCTCTGTCTCTGTCTCTGTCTCTGTCTCCGTCTCTGTCGCTGTCTCTCCCTCTGTCTCTATCTCTATCTCCGTCCCTGGCTCTGTCTCTGCCTCTGTCTCCGTCTCTGTCTCTGTCTCTGTCTCTGCCACTGTCTCTGCCTTGTCTCTAGCTCTGTCTCTGTCGCTGTCTCTGCCTCTGTCTCAGTCCCTGCGTCTGTCTCGGTCTTTGTCTCCGTCTCTGTCTCTGTCTCTGTCTCTGTCTCTGTCTCTGTCTCTGTCTCTGCCTCTGTCTCTGTCTCTGCCTCTGTCTCTGTCTCTGTCTCTGTCTCTGCCTCTGTCTCTGTCTCTATCTCTGTCTCTGTCTCTGTCTCTGTCGCTGTATCTTCCTCTGTCTCTGTCTCCGTCTCTGTCCCTGGCTCTGTCTCTGCCTCTGTCTCCGTCTCTGTCTCTGTCTCGGTCTTTGTCTCCGTCTCTGTTTCTGTCTATGTCTCTGTCTCTGTCTCTGTCTCTGTCTCTGTCTCTGTCTCTGTCTCTGTCTCTGTCGCTGTCTCTCCCTCTGTCTCTGTCTTTGTCGCCGTCTCTGTCTGTGTCGCTGTCTCTATCTCTGTCTCTGCCTCTGTCTCTGTCTCTGTCTCTGTCTCTGTCTCTGTCTCTGTCTCTGTCTCTGTCTCTGTCTCTGTCTCTGTCTCTGTCTCGGTCTCTGTCTCTGTCTCTGTCTCTGTCTCTGTCTTTGTCTCTGTCTCTGTCTCTGTCTCTGTCTCTGTCCCTGTCCCTCTCCCTGTGCCTGTCGCTGTTTCTGTCTCTGTCTCTGTCTCTGACCCTGTCCCTCTCCCTGTGCCTGTCGCTGTTTCTGTCTCTGTCCCTGTCTCCGCCTCTGTCTCTGTCTCTGTCTCTGTCTCTATCTCTGTCTCTGTCGCTGTCCCTGCCTCTGTCTCAGTCCCTGCGTCTGTCTCGGTCTTTGTCTCCGTCTCTGTCTCTGTCTCTGTCTCTGTCTCTGTCTCTGTCTCCGTCTCTGTCTCTGTCTCTGTCTCTGTCTCTGTCTCTGTCTCTGTCTCTGTCTCTGTCTCTGTCTCTGTCTCTGTCTCTGTCTCTGTCTCTGTCTCTGTCTCTGTCTCTGTCTCTGTCTCTGTCTCTGTCTCTGTCTCTACCTCTGTCTCTGCCCTGTCTCTATCTCTGTCTCTGTCGCTGTCTCTGCCTCTGTCTCAGTCCCTGCGTCTGTCTCGGTCTTGGTCTCCGTCTCTGTCTCTGTCTCTGTCTCTGTCTCTGTCTCTGTCTCTGTCTCTGTCTCTGTCTCAGTCTCTGTCGCTGTCTCTGTCTCTGTCTCTGTCTCTGTCTCCGTCTCTGTCGCCGTCTCCGTCAGTGTCTCTGTCTCTGTCTCTGTCGCTGTCTCTTCCTCTGTCTCTGTCCCTGCGTCTGTCTCGGTCTTGGTCTCCGTCTCTGTCTCTGTCTCTGTCTCTGTCTCTGTCTCTGTCTCTGTCTCTGTCTCTGTCTCTGTCTCTGTCTCTGTCTCTGTCTCTGTCTCTGTCTCTGTCTCTGTCTCTGTCTCTGTCTCTGTCTCTGTCTCTGTCTCTGTCTCTGTCTCTGTCTCTGTCTCTGTCTCTGTCTCTGTCTCTGTCTCTGTCTCTGTCTCTGTCTCTGTCTCTGTCTCTGTCTCTGCCTCCGTCTCTGCCCTGTCTCTATCTCTGTCTCTGTCGCTGTCTCTGCCTCTGTCTCAGTCCCTGCATCTGTCTCGGTCTTGGTCTCCGTCTCTGTCTCTGTCTCTGTCTCTGTCTCTGTCTCTGTCTCTGTCTCAGTCTCTGTCGCTGTCTCTGTCTCTGTCTCTGTCTCTGTCTCTGTCTCTGTCTCTGTCTCTGTCTCTGTCTCTGTCTCTGTCTCTGTCTCTGTCTCTGTCTCTGTCTCTGTCTCTGTCTCTGTCTCTGTCTCTGTCTCTGTCTCTGTCTCTGTCTCTGTCTCTGTCTCTGTCTCTGTCTCTGTCTCTGTCTCTGTCTCTGTCTCTGTCTCTGTCTCTGTCTCTGTCTCTGTCTCCGTCTCTGTCGCCGTCTCCGTCAGTGTCTCTGTCTCTGTCTCTGTCGCTGTCTCTTCCTCTGTCTCTGTCTCTGTCTCTGTCTCTGTCTCTGTCTCTGTCTCCGTCTCTGTCGCCGTCTCCGTCAGTGTCTCTGTCTCTGTCTCTGTCGCTGTCTCTTCCTCTGTCTCTGTCCCTGCGTCTGTCTCGGTCTTGGTCTCCGTCTCTGTCTCTGTCTCTGTCTCTGTCTCAGTCTCTGTCGCTGTCTCTGTCTCTGTCTCTGTCTCTGTCTCTGCCTCTGTCTCTGCCCTGTCTCTATCTCTGTCTCTGTCGCTGTCTCTGCCTCTGTCTCTGTCTCTGTCTCTGTCTCTGTCTCTGTCTCTGTCTCTGTCTCTGTCTCTGTCTCTGTCTCTGTCTCTGTCTCTGTCTCTGTCTCTGTCTCTGTCTCTGTCTCTGTCTCTGTCTCTGTCTCTGTCTCTGTCTCTGTCTCTGTCTCTGTCTCTGTCTCTGTCTCTGTCTCTGTCTCTGTCTCTGTCTCTGTCTCTGTCTCTGTCTCTGTCTCTGTCTCTGTCTCTGTCTCTGTCTCTGTCTCCGTCTCTGTCTCTGTCTCTGTCTCTGTCTCTGTCTCTGTCTCTGTCTCTGTCTCTGCCTCTGTCTCTGCCCTGTCTCTATCTCTGTCTCTGTCGCTGTCTCTGCCTCTGTCTCAGTCCCTGCGTCTGTCTCGGTCTTGGTCTCCGTCTCTGTCTCTGTCTCTGTCTCTGTCTCTGTCTCTGTCTCTGTCTCTGTCTCTGTCTCTGTCTCTGTCTCTGTCTCCGTCTCTGTCGCCGTCTCCGTCAGTGTCTCTGTCTCTGTCTCTGTCTCCGTCTCTGTCTCTGTCTCTGTCTCTGTCTCCGTCTCTGTCTCTGTCTCTGTCTCTGTCTCTGTCTCTGCCTCCGTCTCTGCCCTGTCTATATCTCTGTCTCTGTCTCTGTCTCTGTCCCTGTCCCTCTCCCTGTGCCTGTCGCTGTTTCTGTCTCTGTCTCTGTCTAATCCTCTGTCTCTGTCTCTGACCCTGTCCCTCTCCCTGTGCCTGTCTCTGTCTCTGTCTCCGTCTCTGTCTCTGTCTTTGTCTCTGCTTCAGTCTCTGTCTCTGTCTCTGTCTCTGTCTCTGTCTCTGTCACTGTCTCTGTCTGTGTCTCTGCCTGCGTCTCAGTCTCTGTGTCTGTCTCGGTCTCTGTCTCTGTCTCGGTCTTTGTCTCCGTCTCTATCTCTGTCTCTGTCTCTGTCTCTGTCTCAGTCTCAGTCTCTGCCTCTGTCTCTGCCTCTGTCTCTGTCTCTGTCTCTGTCTCTGTCTCTGTCTCTGTCTCTGTCTCTGTCTCTGTCTCTGTCTCAGTCTCTGTCTCTGTCTCTGTCTCTGTCTCTGTCTCTGTCTCTGTCTCTGTCTCTGTCTCTGTCACTGTCTCTGTCTGTGTCTCTGCCTGCGTCTCAGTCTCTGTGTCTGTCTCGGTCTCTGTCTCTGTCTCGGTCTTTGTCTCCGTCTCTGTCTCTGTCTCTGTCTCTGTCTCTGTCTCATTCTCAGTCTCTGCCTCTGTCTCTGCCTCTGTCTCTGTCTCTGTCTCTGTCTCTGTCTCTGTCTCTGTCTTTGTCTCTGTCTCTGTCTCTGTCTCTGTCTCTGTCTCTGTCTCGGCCGCTGTCACTTCCTCTGTCTCTGACTCCGTCTCTGTCTCTGTCTCTGTCTCTGTCTCTGTCTCTGTCTCTGTCTCTGTCTCTGTCTCTGTCTCTGTCTCTGTCTCTGTCTCTGTCTCTGTCTCTGTCTCTGTCTCTGTCTCTGTCTCTGTCTCTGTCTCTGTCTCTGTCTCTGTCTCTGTCTCTGTCTGTGTCTCTGCCTCTGTCTCGGTCTTTGCCTCCGTCTCTGTTTCTGTCTCTGTCTCTGTCTCTGTCTCTGTCTCAGTCTCAGTCTCTGTCTCTGTCTCTGTCTCTTTCTCTGACTCTGTCTCTGTCCCTGTCCCTCTCCCTGTGCCTGTCGCTGTTTCTGTCTCTGTCTCTGTCTCTGACCCTGTCCCTCTCCCTGTGCCTGTCGCTGTTTCTGTCTCTGTCTCTGTCTCCGCCTCTGTCTCTGTCTCAGTCTCAGTCTCTGTCTCTGTCTCTGTCTCTTTCTCTGACTCTGTCTCTGTCCCTGTCCCTCTCCCTGTGCCTGTCGCTGTTTCTGTCTCTGTCTCTGTCTCTGACCCTGTCCCTCTCCCTGTGCCTGTCGCTGTTTCTGTCTCTGTCTCTGTCTCCGCCTCTGTCTCTGTCTCTGTCTCTGTCTCTATCTCTGTCTCTTTCGCTGTCCCTGCCTCTGTCTCAGTCCCTGCGTCTGTCTCGGTCTTTGTCTCCGTCTCTGTCTCTGTCTCTGTCTCTGTCTCTGTCTCTGTCTCTGTCTCTGTCTCTGTCTCTGTCTCTGTCTCTGTCTCTGTCTCTGTCTCTGTCTCTGTCTCTGTCTCTGTCTCTGTCTCTGTCTCTGTCTCTGTCTCTGTCTCTGCCTCTGTCCCTGCCCTGTCTCTATCTCTGTCTCTGTCGCTGTCTCTGCCTCTGTCTCAGTCCC